>CM037853.1:80298943-80707836 GCA_021234595.1 Delia radicum | reverse complement strand
ATACAATGCACTGCATGAGTAGGGGGCATCCCCTGAGTATTGGTTAAAATTAAAAAAAAAAAAAAAAAGCAAGTGCCATACAAGTTTCAGAGATTTAAAATTTATTAGACAACATACAAAGACTTCTCTCAAATATTTAAACAATCTGACACCGAAATTTTTTCTAAATATTCGGTATTTTTTAGTTGTATATGAGCTATATTTGGCACCAAGGGCTTGGTTTGAAAAAAAGCCGAACTTGAAAAATATTTTTCTTTTCCAAAATATATTTGGCAAGTTGCTGTTCATAAAATTGAGGAGAGGACAAAAATAAAATATACTAATGTTATAAAAATACGAATTTTACACTGTATGAGTTTTATACTACCAACAAAGATGAACTTAAAACTTTGAGGCCCTGTTGACTCTGAAATTGTTTTATTAATTAAAAACTATTTCATATTAATATTAGCAATTGTTTAATAACAAAGATATATTAGTTAATTATTAGATTTTAACAATAAAAAACAAATATATCAATTGCTGTCAATCCCGAATGCGACTTTAATTAAGATTTTAAAACTAGGCCGAATATTTTATACTCTGTACTATTGTTTTTATATCTCCAACTGGAACTACCTTCTAAAGTAAAAAAAAAAATAAACGAATTAATTTCTTATATATTATTAATTCCATACATGTGGTTAAAGAATAGTTTTTTTTATAAAAAAGTCAGTGTAGCAATGCTTTTTACTATATTACAATTTCCGACCCTTCATCATTCGAAAGTAATTATAAATTTTGTTAATACTGTTTTGCGTTTTTTTTTAAATTAACTAAGCAATTAACCGGTTAACAAAAATATAACTATTTTATAAAAGGAAAATTTTTCTTTTCGATTGATGTCTTCCATTTTCTATCACCAATATCTTCGTGCATGTGTCAAATCTTAAGGAGATATTTTTTATGATATACGCATATCATAATATGGTATCATAGCTTGGTAGCTAATTTACTGCTGACGCACAGTGGAGTATTTGAAAAAAATAATGGTAATAAATATAGAACTTCTAAGCTATTGTTCTACGGTACATATCAAATTGTAAATTGTAAAAGAGGTATTAATCTTTTGTAATATTGTGATTAGATCATATAGGTTTAGTGCAGGGTGCATCTACAGGTTGTCAAAGTTGACTACCTCGAGTATAAAAAATCTTTTGGAGGTTGTAACTTTTGTAAAGGTTGACTGATTTCTGAAATGTTTAGCCTGGAGTAATATACGTTGTAAGATAAAGAAAAAACATGCTTATAGTTATAGGTTATCGCTATTTAAATTTAAAAATAAAAATTTTGTTTTGTTTTGCACGCGTTCTTTTGTTTTATTTAACAAAAAAACTTTATTATTTAATCGAATCAAAAATAAAAAATCTCCGTGGTAATAATATTTCACCATGAAATAAATAGCAATTTTTTTTTTAAATTAGCTTTAATACGAGGGCGGATCAATAAGTCCGTTACTTTTCGAACTTCCCTCGTAGTTATATGAAATGCAACACTGCTCCCATCAAGTACCACCTGTTAATAGACTACTGTCAAATTTTGAGCAAGTTCCTTCATTTACTTTGCGTTTAACAGCTGTTCAAAACATACAACCTCATGGATTTTTTTAAAAATGGAAAAAAGTGAATTTCGAATGCTAAAAAAAAACGTCAATCAGACCAAGGAAAAGCTTGATAAATACTATTTTAGAAATCGGTTAACATTTACAAAAGTTACACCCTCCAAAAGATTTTTTATACACGAGGTAGTACGATCGGATCAGTAGTTTAGAAGTTCTATATTTATTGCCATTATTTTTTTCAAATACCCCACTGTGTGACGTTAGTTTTATCTGCATTTAAAAATTTTGCCAAAAGAAAGAATTATTGTTGTTGATTCATCATTCAATTGATGTAATTGAGAATGAAATATTATTTTTTTATTGCAGACAAAGTATACAGTGTAGTGTGTATAATTTAAAGTTATTTAGACCTGTTAATTTTTTTTTTTAAATACCCTACAAAAAAGTTTATATATAGTCATATATGTCTTGATATATTTATATATAATTACATATGTGGCCATATGTAACGATATATATGTACATCTTATATAAGGTGGCGCAAAAATAACCTTCCGATGTTTTTTTTTTTATTATGTATTTTTTATGTATAGCATTTTCTGATAGGAGGATTACTTTTGCGCCACCTTATATTTGTATTTGAGCGCCCCGGTAGGCTAGTTGGTAGCGTGATGGCTTATCAGTGCGGGGGTCGTGGGTTCGATTCCCACCAGAGGCACTGGTCTGTTTTCGCTACAACGCGCCGAAGGCCATAGTAGCTAGTGCTCGGTTAGGGTAATAGTATATAATTTGTAATTATATGATTATTAATTAATAAAATAAAAAAAAAAAAAATATTTGTATATAATTTGTAATTATATGATTATTAATTAATAAAATAAAAAAAAAAAATATTTGTATTTTTAGGAAAATTTATAATACAGCGCTATGTATCATATATCGTTACATTTCATGTAATATATAAGTTGATCTTTTCTAACTTATCATATATACTTGATATAGCTAAATCATATATACTTCCAAGTGTAGATATATATAAGTAAAATAAAATAAAAGCAAACAAATTCTATCACTATATATATAAAATACAGTAAAAATTCGATAATCCGAATAATTGATTGCAGACCCCAATCCGGATTAGCGAATATTCCGGATTAGCGAATGTATGTATTTATTAAAAATTATAATAATTCATAGCATAAAAACATAAATATTAATTTACACACATACTTAACAATAAATAATATTAATTTCGTTTGACAAAGTAATCTAATACGGTTGTTTGTCGCGAACTTGTTAAACTTCTTGTTAAACTTCTTTCTTTGATTTGAATAAGAAAATAAATAAAAACGGGTTTTATTCAATCCGGACTGTAGAGCTGCAATTAATCCGGATTATAGAATACGCAATGAGCTGCAAAATGCTGTCCGGATTACCGAATATTCCGGATTAGTGGAGGCCGGATTATCGAATTTACACTGTATAATAATATATCTCATCACATATAATTCTATACGTAAAAAATTTGTTAAAATTAAAAGAAAAATTCACATTTATATATATTTATATGTGTATATATATATATATAATTAAAAAAAAATTGCGTGGAGTCTTTGTTAGAAAAACAATAAGTCCATTTTAATTTATTTAAAACAAGCGGAAATCCATTTTTCTAATATATGTCGAATATTTTTACTTCAAGTAAACATTTTATAATATTTTAACCCTTTCATTACCCACTTTCTGTTTGTGTATATATTTCTATTTTGACTTCAGATTCTTGTTAGGGGTCCTTTAATTAAAAAGAAAAATGTTTGTATTTATGCCCCCTTCCCTCCTACCCGCCAAAAAATGGGTCCGAAAATCGAATTTTTGAAACTTTTCAGCCGATTTAGATGAAGCTACAAAAAATCGACATTTCTTAACAAATATAGCGACTATATTGTCCTTTATTAACAATATCCTAATAAGCATATTTAACAAAAATATAAAGATGTATGGCATTAACAAAATTTTTATATTTATTTTAAAATGTGTACACTGTAGTGTGTTAAAGGTAGTGCTAGGGTTAATGCATTCAAATAATAAATCAATGTTTTTTAAATAACTGAACGTCCCAAGATGTTGGCATAAGAACCCTCGTCTTATTTCTGGATGTGACACAAACAATATTTCATATAATTTTACATTTTTAACACAAACTTTCCAAAGCCTTGCAATTTCTCCTATAACTTTATTGAATTTTGAACAATTTTAAACCGTAAACACATACATTTTTGATTAAATGTATGACAAACATTTTTTTTAAGAAATCGAATGAAAGATTTTCTCAATTTTTCGAATAGTTTAAAAATTTAAAGACTTTGTGAAAAACTATAAAAAAATTGATAAAGAAATTTTGCCTCGGTTAATATGAACCACATATTGTTTTTAAATGTAAATGAATCGGAATTTGTAGTTTTGAGATATTACTTATTTTATCGAAATTTTTTTCTGTTTGAATTTTATAAAAATAAAATTATGTAACGTAAAATAATTCATGTTAATAAAAATATGATAGCCAAGTCAGAAACAAAAAACAAAGATAAATTAACAAATTTTAATGTTTTCCACTTAAGTGATTAATTAAAATTAAGTTAGTGAGCATATTTTTTCAAACTTTTTTAAGTTTTCAAGAGAAAAAAAGCTTATGTACACTTAAGCGTTATCAATTGTAAAAATAAAATTTGATAACTTGGCTTACTTTCTTTAAGCTATTTTTTTAAATTATTTCTGCTTTAAAACATACATTTTTATGTAAACGGAACTTCGAAATCTGGCTTGGCTTAATTAACAATAAAAACGATTATATTATAGATATTATTTTAACAAAAGTACAAATTGAAGCATTTATACAAAATTCGCTTATGAAAATCGGGATCAACGGCAATCTTGTTTCGGGCCCATTCACCGAATCTACGCCTTGCTAGGTGATCGTGTGGCTTCAATTGTTGCACTAGTTGGATTTTGTAAGCACGCAAACCAAGGTCTTTCAGCAAAATCTTCCATAAAGTCGATGGACACATATCCAATTCCTGTGCACGATGGCGGATAGACTGATTGTGGTCTTCCTCTACGCTACGCTCTACAGCAGCAATGACTTCTTATGTACGCACTGTACGAAGTCTCTGTGGATGCATATTATCATTTAGAGTAAAGATGATACGAAAACTTCCATAGTTACAATGATTTTCAAAATAAATTTGCACAATTTGGATGCCAAACAAAACATAAATCACTTGACAGCTGACAAAATGGTCGCCAGTTAAAAAAGTGTTGCCAACTTAAAGTTCTATACCTGTATAAAAACACCCTTCATATGTAGTGAAACATGTGCTCAAATATTTTGTTCAGTTGTGATAAATGTCGTCCACTGGTTCTGTGCAACTGGTCACTGGAATATGGTCAATGGTGAAAAAAAATGTATCTTAATGTACTCTTAGAGAATCCTACTAATAGTTCATCTGAAGTGTGGAATGAAATAATTTTTTATTTTTTAAAAACAAGCAAGCATTCAACGAAAACTGCCGAAAACATTAAAATTTAGACACTGCATCAACTATCATATATCTGTGATCTCTCCGCTACCCGTAGACTTTTATTAGATCTAACATTAAGGAAAGGAATTGGAAGAATGCTTTGACAACTCAATATCTGCACATAATATTTAATAAAAATATATTTTTTGAGGGATTGGCTTACCAACATAAAGGGTGTCCCAAGAAGAGCGCAATTTTTAAATTTTAAATAAAACACAGATATTTAAAAAAAAATCGTGAAACTTTATTATATCGTAAAGTAGACAAAATGAGGTTATGTATGGAACAATATATCGTGCAGATGGCCGCGCGGCTTTGCTGGCATGCACGCGATCTTTTAATGAAATTTTTCATTAATGCAGCGTCCAATTTAATCTTTTAAGGCTTGAGTCGTCGTCGGCTTATTCGCGTAAACCATCGACTTCAAAAAACCCCAAAGAAAAAAATCTAATGGTGTTAAATCGCACGATCTAGGCGGCCAATTCTAATCTCCAACACGCAAAATAACACGACCGGGAAATGACTGATGCAGCAATTGAATTGTTTCTCTGGCTGTATGACATGTGGCGCCGTCTTGCTGGAACCACATGCCCTCCACATTGATTTCTTCAATTCTAGACAAGAAAAAACTGGTTATTATTTCACGATACCGAACACCATTGACTGTTTGCGCTTGACCTGCCTCATTTTCATAAAAAAAGGTCCAATGATTCCTCCAGCCCAAAAACCACACCACACAGTGACACGTTGAGGATGCATTTGCTTCTCGTGAATCACTCGAGGATTTTCCTCACCCCAAATGCGACAATTCTGCCTATTGACGAAGCCATCAAGATGAAAATGGGCCTCGTCACTGAAGATGATTTTATCGGCAAAATCAGCATTTTCATGTTGTCTCTCCAATACCCAATTACTCCATTCCATCCATACTCCATTCGTGTAGCGCTCCATTTCTACTAACCTCGTACCTTCTACTAGCAAACAATAACAATTGTTCAAATGTCAAACAATGACACTTCGAATGTTGCCTGATTTAAAAATTGCGTTCTTCTTGGGACACCCTTTTTATTGTTGGGTCAATGCTCCATGATGTATGAAAAGAAGAAAAAATACAAAATTAGCGCTTGATTACCTTCTAACCGAATGATGAATATTAGTGTTCCAAAACTTTTGTCATCGAAATACAATAATAGTTTACTTATTTCTTAAATATTTTTGCAGTCAGATGTGTTTTCTTCATTTAAACATTGAGATAATATTTTAAAAAAGAATATCTATTTAGAAAAAATATAGATTTTGAAGATGAAAGAACATTAAGCCTTGAAGAACTTGTTTCAGCAATTAAAAAATCTGATATTAATCAAAATAATGATAACCCCATATTTAAGCAAAAATGCTTTAACTACAAGTGTTTACGTGCTAGGGAATGTGTATTTTAAAAGCTTAATGCATACAGAAATTCAAATAGAATAATTAATAAACAAAATTATCGAAAGCACAACAAAATTACAAAAACCTTTATGAATCTAGAAAACTACAGTGTTTTAAAGATCTGCAGCACAAAACTAATATGATATGAAAAATTGGTGGAAAATTTCTAAAGAGATCAGGGTAAATACGTTGCAAATAAGATCAGAGGTGTCTGCTGAAGATTTCAAAAACTTTTTTAAAAAAATCCACCAGAAATAACACATGCTACTCATTGTGTCCCTATGTATCATGCAGATGTTGATGTAGATAGAAGTATAACAGTCGAGGAAGTACACTTCTGCTTTAAGAATATGTAGTTGTTTGCGTTGTAATACAGTTTCTATAATTTTAATGTGAATGTCAGTCATTTGTAGAACAAATTAAATTTTTTACTAACCTTAAAGTTCATTCCAAAAAACAAACCACATCAAATGACTGTTCTATGATTTTACATTAGTTTTTTACAGTATTTTTTTGTTATTTAAAAAAATAAAAAAAAATAAATGTTTTTTGAACATTTAAAAACAAATGAATTTACTGAAATGTAAGTCGTCCTTTCTTTAAGTGAAATTTCATTTGTTTTTAAGTCCTGGTTCACACACGGCAATTTTACTTGCGCAATTTTTCTTCAATTCTCCTTTGAAATTGCTTTTGTGTTCACACAGGAAAAGTTTGTTTCAGCAATTTTCGTATATCAACCTGCAGTGTGTACTATTGCGGATGACAAAACAAAACGGAATTGGAGTACGGGCAAGTCTGTACCCCCTTCCATTCTCTTTTCCTCCCTCTTCTATAAACTCAAGAATTGCGCAAGTAAAATTGCAGTGTGTGAACCGTGACTAACTACATCTGCAGTGGTTTTACCTACATAGTATTCTAAGTGCAGCAATGATACTCAGTAAAATGAAAAATTATAAAGCTTCTGGATAGGATAGAGTTCCATTTGGGTTTCTACAAAATTCAACTATGGAATTCATGACACAACTGATAAAAACTTACAATAAAATATTCGAAACTGGTATGGTAAATAAAGTATTCGAAAAAATTATTATATTCCAAATCTTTAAAAAGGTGACCCAAATATGTCTAGTAACTACAGAGGCATTTCTATCATGAATTGTATAGCTAAAGTTTTTATTGTTATTAACGAAAGAATAACATCGTGAATAGAAAAGAATCAAGTCTTAAATGAATATCAAGCTGCATTTCGCAGGCAATATTCCACAGTCGATAACATTTTTAATTTAGCGTCATTAGTTCATCTAAAGTTTAAGGAAAATAAAAAAGTGTATGCATTTTTTGTAGACTTTAGAGCCGCTTTTGACAAAGTGACCAGAAAAGAATAAATTTTTAAACTACAGGCAATGGGCTTATCTACAAATGTTGTAAAGCTCTTAGAAAATATATACTGAAACACAACTTCTGCAATATGGACTGGGCGTGAAATATCAGAATATTTCGAGACTTTCTCGGGAGTTAAACAGGGCTGCCATTTATCTCCATTACTATTCACCCTGTATTTAAATGACTTACACAATTATTTGGGAGGAGGTGTGGTAATTGAGGATTTAAATATTCGAATTTTCTTAATTACTATATGGTACGGTTACATTACGATATAGTAATTTTAGTAGATGATAAAAAAATTAATGCAAAAGATGATTAATTAGCTGGAAATTTATTGTGCCAAGTGAAACATGGAGGTGAATATGGATAAATCCAAAATGATGGTTTTTCGAAAGGGCAGAACGATGAAAAGTAGTGGTACAATGAAGATCAAATACAAATTACATCAGAACTTTGTTATCTAGGAGTTTTACTTACACCAAAAATGACTTTTACGAAGCATGCAGAATGCAGAAACAGTGCATATGAGAACAGTATAAACTCAACATGGCAGGAATAATAGGAACTTCATTAAGTATCCTAATCCGAGCTGAATTAGCACATCCTGTGGCATTAATTGGAGATAATAAGCCAAATGTGTCGCTTCGCTCAAAGTGGAACATTTTTCAAAAATCTGGGTTTTATCTTAAAAATTCAAAAACTGAATAAAAGGTAAGACTAGTTTGTTCAGGTGCCGTTACAAGTATCATGGAAAATTTATTTCCAGGAAGGTGAAAAATCGGAGCATTTTGATCAAAAACTACAGTTTTCTTGTAAAAATAACTCAAACGCCTGATGTCGAAGAGAGATTATAAGACTAGATTTGTATTCAGCGTACCTTATACCTTAGAAAAGTTTACTTTAGTTATAGTGTCAAATATTTTTCGGCCTGAATTTTTAGGTATAAAAAGTACTTAAATGTACTCACGAGTTCTCCCCACTGTAACTTGTTTTATGTGCTCAGAATTAAACAAAAATATTTAAATTTTAAGTTTTGTTTATAAAATTTTTAACAATTCGAGTTAACTTGTTATTTAAAATTGTTGAGGGCTGATAGATAGTAAAATTCCTAGAAGATCGATCCAAACAGATATATTTTTTTAAATAGCTACAAAATGATAAAACACTAAGAGTGTAGGATGGTCTCTTTCAATTTTCCTTAATTACTTTTGAATTACTGGATCGATTTTTTTTTATTTTTTTTTATAATAAATATATAATTTATTCTCTTCAATTTACATAACCAAAGCCCTTAGGGCCATATATGATTATTAAAAGCTACTTAATAACAGTTTCTATATAAAATATAAATAACTTAAAACTATCATAAATAATAATAAAAACATTTCTTTTAATTAAAAAAATTACATTTAAAAGCATTGCAAGCATTAGTAATCTCAAAGACATATTCATTATTAAATAATCATTAATAAAAAGTTGAGAGAGATAAAAAAGATAGCGAACACAAAAAACTACAAATCCACTACAGCCACATAATCCTTCAGCTTCTGCCTAAAGATCTGGGGTGAAGAACTAAAACGTCTCAGGTGTATAGGTAAATCATTCCATATTCTCGAAAGCCTATTTTGAAATGATCGCTCAAACATAGTCGAGTGATGTATTAGATATACCAATTGGGGGTTTCTTTCCGAATGCGATAAAATTAAATTGTTAACTATAAAGTCTGGAAAGCCATTTGCCATCGCCTTGTAGAAGAATATCAACAACCTCATACCTACATAATTACTAAAAGAGCACCCAAGAAATTGAACCAAATACGGGGTGACAATTGACCGAAGTCTTAGGTCAAACGCGTGTCTAATAATTCGAATGAAAATCCTAGTAAGCCTACTAAATTCACCATCTGTGGTACCAGAAAAATCCTCAACGCAATATAATATATGAGGCATCAACAAGGCAAAAATTATCAACACGCATCCTAATTGAAAGAGGCAGATATATATCAAGAGAATATATCCTTCTCAACAAGAATGATATTCTCGAAGAAACGCTATTAATATGCGACGAGAAACTTAACTGATTATCAATTAAAACTCCAAGACACTTCATCTTGTCTACAAAATCAGGAACACAATAAACAACACAATTAATACCAAGAACACAATAAAAATTATTTTGAGTAAAAATCGGCTACCCCTCCTTCCTATTCGTGGCGTTGTTGAAATTTTAACAGACAGTCGATCGCTACATCGCACTATGCTTTGTCCCATAGACAAAAATCAAAAAAAATTTTTTGTCTCAAATTGTTTTTAAATACAGATTTTTTGAAAGATAATAAGGTATCTCAAATAAATGTTAACAAAAAAAATTTTTCTGATTGCTTTTGCCACCACGAGAGGGCGTTAAAAGCAGATAATTTCTTCCAAAAATTACTTAACAGAAAAATGAGTTTTAGTTGTTACACAAAAATAATTCTGAAAAATTCATTTTTTTAAAAAGTCGCTCGAAATTTGGTTTTCAAGTACTTTGATATATTTGCAGTTAAATTAAAATTTATAATTTAGTATTTTTTTACAAAATAACTTTTTTTATTGCTCTGAAAAACACATTTTTTTGTTGAAAATCCAAAAATTACTTAAGTTTGATGGAGTATAAAAAAAAATTATATAAAATTAGATATTTTTTTTTTTCTGTTTTTGTAAGTTTATACTCTTAGCTAAGAGGGTATTCAAAAATTAGTGCCTATTTTTTACCACAACTTAAAAAAAAATGCGTTTTTTGAAATGCCTAATTTTATGATTTTTACTCAAATATCAGGCATTTAAGAGTGTTTAATATCATTGCGCAACACAATTTTATATTTTACATGTTAAAAAATAAAAAAATTTAATTATATCATTAGTAGACCAAAACCACTGAAGTATTTTCAAAATTTAGCTCGAGTTTTTTTTTATGGCCCACTGAAGTTTTTAAATTTTTTTTAAAGGCGTTTTGAGTAAGTCAAAAAAAAATGTATTAAATCTAATACAAGGCTAATAGATGATTTTAATAAAATTTGATGACGGTTCTTTTCATAGAACTAATTAACCCTCTATCTGCCATTTTTAGGGGTCATTTCAGCCCCTCCTCATGGAACACCACTAACACGTTTAACATTTAAGATAAACTCGGACACCCAAAATTTGTTGCACAGTGTATGCAACTGTAGCTTCATGTTATGTAAAATATCTCATTAATAATTAGTTAGATCCAATTAAACTATAAATTAGATTCTGTTTCATATTTAAATCACTATTTTAAAGTGTAAGTTGCGATTGACTTCGATTTTAAAGTTTTTTTTGTTTCATATTTTTGTTTTGCTTTATCATATTATTTGCCGTTATTTATATTTTTCAAATTAGAGATGATAGCGTGACACATTTGTTTTGAAGTTACAATACACGCGTGTGATAGTAACTATATTCCAGCAGCGCTAATACGACCATATATTAAATTTTCGGAAATGCGAGAGAAATTTTTATTTTCTATAAAAGTTTCAATTGTATAAAAACCGTAAGTGTTACAAATTTAATTGCCTTTAACATAAGTGATCGTGAGTGCTAGTGGATGAAAATACTAACGGGTCCATCTCTATTTGTAATGTAAACAAGGTTTAAAAAATAAATTTATAAATTAATGTAACTAATCTGTGTGTGCGCTGAGTGGGTTTCTTATATTCTTTTGTATTTTTAATATATTATTATTATTATGCACATTAGCTAGTAAGTTGTCTTTGTAATTTTGCTTAATTGGCCCCATGGGCTTTAAAATTACAATAAAATGAATTAAATAAAAAAAAAAAAAAAAAAAAAAAAAAATATTTAAAAAAATTCCGATATAATTGATTGTTGGATAGCAGCATCCTCAAACAATAAAATATCAGAGGTGTATAAATATGTAAAACATAAGATAGGCGATTCATATTTTAACAAAAAAAACTTAATACAAAGTATTCAGTTTTTTAATAGTAAAGTGAATAAGTTATGGAGAGAAAGCAGATATATTTATTTATTTATTATTTATTTATTAAGTAACTGAATAATAATAAAATTATTACAAAGTTATTTGATCAAGCACTAGCATCTAAGGCCATCAGCTCATATTTTATAGATCTTTTTTCTTATAGAAAATATATCAAAATTATATTTTAGTTTACAGTTGTATAAAATTGTGCTTATAGAATAATTTAACATAAATATGTTTATATATAATATTTATTTCATTTTAAAACTTGTTTTATACTACTTAAATTTTATTAAAAATATTCAATTCTTTTAAGAGTTTAATAAGGTTGTTAACGTTTTCTTTTGAAATATCTGAGATTATATAATTTAGATTGTAATTATTTTTAATACATATTGATTTAATATATATACAGATATAATTTTAATTTTTTTATCAAAATATATCGCACTTAATCAACAGGAGGGTATTAACTCAAAATGTTTAGTAGAAGCAAAACAATTTTAAATTTAATATTAAAGGCACATGAAAAAGAATTTTTAAACCAACCATTTCATTATCAAAAAGTAGGCAAAATAGCACGATATTTTTACAGCGGATATGAATACTACTCGTCAATTTTTTTCGAAAAGTGGAAAAATAAAAATTTTGATGGAAGTGCGATATGATTTTTTCATAATTTTTTAATGACGTTTACATTGCTAGTTTTCCTCTTAAATTTTTTCATTTATGTTATCTTTCAAATATCCTTATAGTTTTATTTTTGCAAGAGCATTTTAACCGGTTTATCCTATTTTTCAATAAATGATGTTTTTGTATTTTCCACATTGGTAATCCGATTCTACCCAAATTTGGCACAAATGTATATCTTGCAAATATCAATTTACATACCAAAATTTATTACGATCAGACAATTTTTTTAGCAATGGTAGCGTTTTTAAGAAAAAGGATATATAGCAGGACCTTTAGTCCTTAGTCCGATTTAAATAAAAATTTACACACACGTTGCTAGTTGCATGTGTATCAGCATGACCACTCTTTGTAATTTTGTGGGCATTATTGAAGCTAAAATTATATTTTTCAATTTCAGGACACATGGGAGGTAGGCGTGTCCTAGGGCCGATTTTTCCAAAAATTCTTATTTTTCTTAACTAAGCTATTTTATGCTAGTGTACCAAATTTCAAAAATATCTGACTACTCCTTCTATTTTTGTCCCTTCGTTATATGGGAACGAAGCACAGTGCATCGCCACCGCTTGTTTTCATGATCAAAAATGTTAATAGTCACACCCCCATATATTGGGGACTTACAAATTTATTCTGTCCAAAGAGGTAAAGGAAATATGTATCATAAATTAATAAGTTATAAACCCAAGTAAAAAAGTTTATATACATTCAGATATAATTTTATACAATTAAAATGTTTTAATGTATAAATTTATGTAGTCATATAAACATATATGTTAAACTATAAATATTTGTATCTAATTGTATATAGCTTTGTGTTGTTTCAAAAATATTTATATGATGGTATATATAGCAACATAATATTTTATATTTTCTTATATACAACCCGGTTAAAAAAGTTTATATATTTTCATATGTCTATGGACATATATGGTTGGACAAATGTGGAAATGTATGGAAGTATATGGAAGTATATGCGAAAAAGGACTCATATATGGTCATACATCGAGGTATATGTAATTTTATATTTGGTGCTCACATATATGGAATTCTATAAATGCAGAAAGCACCTGAGTAAAAACGTTTAAATATAATCATGAATTATTTTATATAAATATGTATGTTATTGCATGCTATTATATGTGAATATATATGTTAATATATATACAAAAATTTTGGTCTAAAATTTTTAATACGATGAAACATATAGTTACATCTTATTACATATCGACCAATATATAATCATATATGACATATACAATTATAAAGGGTGTCCCAAGAAGAACGCAATTTTTAAATCTGGCAACATTCGAAGTGTCATTGTTTGACATTTGAACAGTTGTTATTGTTTGCTAGTAGAAGGTACGAGGTTAGTAAAAATGGAGCGCTACACGAATGAACAACGCATTTTCATTGTGAAATTGTTTTACCAACATGACAACATGAAAATGCTGATTTTGCCGATAAAATCATCTTCAGTGACGAGGCCCATTTTCATCTTGATGGCTTCGTCAATAGGCAGAATTGTCGCATTTGGGGTGAGGAAAATCCTCGAGTGATTCACGAGAAGCAAATGCATCCTCAACGTGTCACTGTGTGGTGTGGTTTTTGGGCTGGAGGAATCATTGAACCTTTTTTTTATGAAAATGAGGCAGGTCAAGCGCAAACAGTCAATGGTGTTCGGTATCGTGAAATGATAACCAGTTTTTTCTTGCCTAGAATTGAAGAAATGAATGTGGAGGGCATGTGGTTCCAACAAGACGGCGCCACATGTCATACAGCCAGAGAAACAATTCAATTGCTGCATCAGTCATTTCCCGGTCGTGTTATTTCGCGTTTTGGAGATCAGAATTGGCCGCCTAGATCGTGCGATTTACCACCATTAGATTTTTTCTTTGGGGTTTTTTGAAGTCGATGGTTTACGCGAATAAGCCGACGACGACTCAAGCCTTAAAGAGGAAATTGGACGCTGCATTAAGGAATACCGCAGTATTCATGCAAAACGGTCATTGAAAATTGCATTAAAAGATCGCGTGCATGCCAGCAAAGCCGCGGCGGCCATCTGCACGATATATTGTTCCATACATAACCTCATTCTGTCTACTTTACGATATAATAAAGTTTCACGATTTTTTTCTAAATATCTGTGTTTTATTTAAAATTTAAAAATTGCGCTCTTCTTGGGACACCCTTTATATGTTTAATCGAATTATGTATGAATACATGTATAATTAGTTATAACTCAAATTACAATTATATACAATAACATATAGTGTAACATTAAAAAAAAGGCATTTCATTTTGGATAAAACGATAACTTGATCTCTTCATAGTCATATATCGTTCCATACCAGAAAAATGTATATATTATTTTCGATAAAAGTGTATATTGCCGCATTTAAAGTCTGATGGATTCATATTTGCCTGTGCCGAATTAAAAAAAAATTGGAGAATTTCGTCACGTACTCAAACGATCGGTATTATTCAGCTGTTGATGGATAAAAACCCCATACTTTTTTGATTGTACATACTTATAGTTGCTAGCCGCGGCCTTCGAAGTGTATTTTTAAAATTGTTGGACAAAAAAGAATTTAAACGTTTGCCAATGCTGAGCATATTATGGCAAAAACATTTATAAAATTTCCATGGATTAAATTTGGTCCACCACAGCATTATTTAGTTTCAAACAAGTAATTTTATTTATTACTTGTGTTAAATTGAAAGATGTAGTGAACCAAAATTACTATATGGAAATTTTATAAATGTATTTCCAAAAATATACTCAGCATTACGAAACGTGAGCCCAATTTTATACACAAATCTAAAAACTACGTGTGGCGAACTAATAAGCATTATCGATTTGTTTCCCCATAATGCATTATAATGTGCATTAAAACTTAAAAAAGATTTATGCCGTAACTTTTTTTAAAACCGCTAAAAAGTAATATGTTTCTTAGTCCCGATTCACACACGGCAATTTTACTTGCGCAAGTTTTCTTCAATTCTCCTTTGAACTTGCTTTTGTGTTCACACAGGAAAAGTTTTCGTTTTCTTTAGTTCGTGTTGAAAATTGCGGATGACAAAACAAAACGGAATTGGAGTACGGGCAAGTCTGTACCTCCTTTCATTCTCTTTTCCTCCCTCTTCTATTAACTCAAGACTTGCGCAAGTAAAATTGCCGTGTGTGAACCGGGACTTAATATTTTTTTATGACCTTAACGGATATGATAGGGTGATCATACATCTGTATAAAATGGTGTACATTTTTATATACAAAAATTTAATATTTAGTGCAATTTTGCCAGACTAAAACTCGGATCTAATTATATTTAGATGTAGCAGTTTACATAAAATCATATACAATTATATCATTTTAAAATCCGAATACAATAATATCTGGTTTTTATATAATTATGTCGATTTGTATCAGTTTAGATATAAACTGATACAATAAGATAGAAAACTAATACAATCTAATACAATTCTATCGGGCCATAATGCGGATAAAATTGTACTGGACATTTATCTAATTTTATGAGATGCGATCTAAACCCATACAAACAGATACAATTATATGAGCCCATATTTCGGATGAAATTTAATAAGATTATATATAGCGTCACAGGAATTGATATGACTACATAAAGATCCATGTAAATATTTTTTTAATCTAAACAACTGCAATTCATAATCTAATTCAAAAGGACTCTGATTCGTGTTTTTATTTTGTGGCACATACCTAAATTTCATTTAAATTTATGTGCATCAGTAGAAAATACGTGGGATTAACAATCTTGACAGTATTGTCCTGTTACCCGATTGATAACAGTGGCCAACCATTGGTTTGAACGAACTTGCCAACGTTGGATAAAGTTTTTATTCAAAAAATGTGTTGCTTTTAAAATAGTTTAAATTATATTAATTTTGAGAAATATGTATAATCAAACACATTTAAAAAGCAGAAATATAGTTTTCTGCCTTAGTGTTATACACCATATTTAAATGTATGAAGTTTAATAAAATATTAAAAAAAAAAATGTTTCAAATTGGTTGTAATATTAGTAAAACCAACATTGGCAAAGAATTATGTGGGTGGTACTGGCAAAACACATGATTTGCAATTAAAATAGTGTTTCCCTAGCAGAATTTACTTTGCACCTTTGTTAATTTTAATCACTATGAGTTTTACAAAAATAGCAGTGGTTTGCCAGTACTTTTTTTTTTGGTACGGTTGGCAATTTCTAAATGGGTAGCTCTACATATTTGCTTCATGAAAAAATGCACAAAATTTAACACTCGCTTCTACAATTCACAAAAATAAAAAATAAGTAGTTACCAAAATATTTAGTTATTCGTATGCTTATAAGCAACTAGAAAAATATGTGCTTACAAGTTTGTAAATAATAAAGCTTAACCATATATTTATTAGTAATTAAAAAATAAGCAATAGACAAAAATACATTATATTTGTAAATTAAATAAGTAGTCGAGCGTAAGCGCTTATACAAATTAATACAAAATTAACAAATTAATAAAAATTAATAATAAAATTAATAAATTAATGCAAATTAAATAAAACACATTATAATTTGGCTGAAGCCAAATTAAAATGTGTTGAGATATTTATTTTCATTATATAACCACTTTCGTGGTAATGAAAATTGTTGCTGGGTTATGAAGCGAAAAAAGAACTCTAACCATTACTTTAATTAAAACATTGTGAACAAATTTAAGATTATAAGTTTTTTTTTAACAGGATCTCACAGATAAAATAAGAAGTACTCAAAACGTTCAATTAGTATGAATTGTTAAACTGTAAGTTCACATTTTGATTTTAAACTTCATGTTTAAATCTTACTATTATATTGAAAATTTTAATTTTTTTTTAATTTTAAGAGAAAAATTAACATTTTTGAGTAATTTGTATTTTTATCTGTAATGTCCTGTTTAAAAAACTTATAATATAAATATTGTTCACAATGTTTTAATTTAATTCAAAGTTGTTTAAAATGTATTATCGGCAAACATTTCTTTCTGATGCGCATATAAAAATAATGTTTGCGCTGACATCGATGCATAATATAAATGTTTTGACATTTGAAGCCACTTTTTGTAATCGCAATTATTGCTTTTTTATGGAAACAGTTTTTTAAAATACAAAATTTTATAAAAAATATATAATAAATGTATTAACGTATGTATACGGATGACTGTATAAAGGGTCCGCCAAATAACTTTTTTTTTTGAAAATGCTATAAAAAAAAACTACTGAATATTTTCTCAAATTTCTTTTTTATTTAAAAGTACAATCCTTCCGGTTAATAATGGAAAATAATTTCATTCAAATGGCTGCCTCGGCTGACCATGCAGTAGCCTACACGATCGGTGTAATTTTTAAGCACATTATCGATTGTGTGCAGCTGTATTTCACCAATGGCTTCATGTTCCATCCTGTTGAAACCAAATGTTGCCAATATCCTCCTCTTCAATTTTTGTGAACAAAAATTCGTTCAACATGGCCCGATAACGATCGCCATTGACTGTAACGGCCACTCCTTGCTCATTTTCGAAGAAAAATGGCAAATTTCGCACACATTCTGCAACATTACCATGATTTTCAAAGTAATGTCGAAATATATCCCAGCGTTGTTCAAGCGTATACACAACCATATTCGTTCAGCGGAAGGATAAAACTAATTATCTGTCAAATCAGACATGAGCTAAGTGTTACCATTCACGAAATAAGCACTAGTTGAAAAAAAAAACGTTAGATGGCGGACCCTTTATAATAATATATGAACACATATGGTTAATTTTTCTATTATGTACGAGTATGGTTGGCCATATATGTATAAGCATACAAAAATATATATGATCATATATGAACTTTTTTAACCGGGAATTATACTTAATATATCTCATTATATATTACTATTATAGTTTTAAAATTCCCGACATTTTTCAACTCCCTGGAATCGGGAAAATGTAAACATAATTTGACATATGTAAATAGGTAAACATTTTCAGGAATTTCTGATTTTTTTTTTGTGTTTTTTACAGATTTTTAATTTAGAAAATATGGTAGTTTTAGTGTTTTTTTAAATTTCCGGGAATCCCGACCAATTCCCGGAAATCGGGAATTGAAAAATCGGCAACATTCAGGAATTTCGTCCCGGGAATTAACGGGTTAAGAACCGTAATTCCTATATATGAGTCATTCCATCTCAGACCGTACGATTTTTGCTAAAAATTGACTTTGATGTCTCCGATGTCTTTCAAAATTTTAGTACGTATTCTTGATTAAAAAATATTTTACTCGTGTTTCCAGGAAAAAAAGAAACATTTTTTTCACAAAGTTATGTGCATTTGAAAATCGTCAAAATAGTGAAATTACATGACAACTTATAAAATAATGTTTTTCTAAAACTAGGGTAAAGGTTAAAGGTATTTGAACCTTCTTTTTAAAAAAATTTTTTTTTTTTTGTTAATTTATTTTTGAAGTTTGGTTTTTTACTTAATTTCTGTTTTCCACCATCTTCGAACAAGTCGAAAACAATATAGTAAAAATATTTTCTAACAAGTAAGATCTTTCATGAGATAATCTCCGATTTTGATATTTTGTTGAAAAGAAAATTCTCTGGTTGGGGTGTCTTGGATTATTGGCCAAAGTGGGGATTTAAGGGGTTAAATAAAAGCGGGGATAAAAATTACCCATTTTTTGTTTTAATTTATTTGGCATTTTATCCAAAGAAATGATAAATGTTATATTTTCGGGTAGGAAGCCATCTGCTGGTACCTTTTTTTGGTACTTTTTTTTGGTTGTATAGTTGTTATTGTAAAAAGTACTAATTTTATTGTACTTTATATGGACATTTATTATGGTGCCACTGTCAAATTCACATATATTGATCATTATTAAGTATAAGCGGACACGCATTTTTGCTTTTTTCGATATTAAAGCTACTTTGGCTTTTGTAGGGGTTTTTTTCCGAAATCTGTGGCAACCCTGTGGCTAAAATATAGGCAATATGGGTATCAAACTTCATATTTTTTGAGCGATCTGCGATCTTGTAAAAAAGAGAATTAATTCGTAAATTTAAGGTAGGCTCCCATACAAAAATCAGCAAAAAAAAATACAGAACATTAGAAACAAAAAAGGTACCAAAAGGTACTGTTTAAATGTTATACACATTTTTATGTGCACTAGTGTAGTACTAGTACTGTGTTATAAAGTAGACAAATATGCACATCAAATTTGTTCTTCTTATTGTATTATGTTTATTTAGTTAAAAAAAAAAATTAAAAATCTTTACTCACTCTTTCCCAAATACACCGTTAAGTTTTTCATCAAAACCAAATTATTTTTCTCTAATACAATTCTAGCTGACCAAGAAATAATGAGAGAATTCACTTTTTTGTATTTTAAATGTTGTCAAAACAATTTACAAAAAAACTCAAATGGTTAATAATGTTAACGGTATTTATGAAATTTATAATAAAAAAAGAAAAAAATTAGCGGGATTCATTCTTGGTAGTAAATAAACCTTGTAGATCTGGTTAATGGTGTACGTTTGATAAATTTATCAGAATTTACCAGAACCGACAACAAAATATATTGCACTAAAATTTACCACGCTGTGGCGAAATACCACACAAAAAACTGTGGTAAACACGCGTGATAAATTTATCAGTTCGGCCGTCAAAAAAATGCTTTTTTGTTAACTATTGGAAAAACTTAAAAATTTATAAAAATATCAAAAAATCCAGTTTAAAACGAAAGCATTTAGCATTTTGCAGTAAAAAATTGTGATTTTTTCTTTTTCTGTAAATTTTGGCATTTTTCTTAAATTAAATTAATTTTTTTTTTATTATAAGAAAACTCAAACTCATTAAACAATTAAAATATTAATCTAGAGTGTATCAACCTATCAAAGGCTTTAGATAAATCAATCGAAAGCAGTACTACGTTTTTGCGGTCATCCAAAAACTGCCTAATAGAATCAGTCAAACCAAGCAATAGAGAGGTCGTACTGTATCCTCGCCTAAATCCAGATTTCGATAAATGAATAAGAGATTTGAGATCTATGTACTCAATCTTTTGTTCCTTCAAGATATGTTCCACTACTTTAGAGAGAACAGGAACAACCGAAATAGGACGCAAATTTTCAAATTCACTAGATTGGCCCTTCTTTTTAATAGGGACAACTCGAGCAATTTTCCAATTACTAGGGAAACACGACGAAATAATAATATTGTTTACAAGATGAAGCAAGTGTGAGGAAATGAATGGAAAAACAATTTTCAAAAATTTCAACGACAAGTAATCATGACCAAAAGCATTAGACTTAATCTTAAGCAATGCCTGATGTAATGTGCCAGTGTCAACACATGTGAAGTTGAAACCTCTAACTATAGAACTATCCATATCTTGATACATATGTGGCGAACAACAAAAATCAGCTGATTTATAGATTTACCATACAGTTGTTTTAAAAATTCAATTCAATTCAATTTTCTTTTATTGAGACTTTTCTTTTCATACATATGGTGCAAAACTAATCGACATTATAATATATCATACTCTAAAAACTATATTCGTCTTGTTTTAATACACATTAATCTAGATAAAGCAACTTGCTTGGAGTGAAATGTAAAAGTAACATGGTACACAATGAATTAATTAAATGCTTGCTCCCGGCATTGACATTATCGAACAGAGCGAATGTCTGTTGAGAACTTTACCATACATTAGACAAAGACAATCACGCTTTGTTGTGAACTAATCGTAGTAAATATAACAATAGGAATGACAACCGCTATTGTCTTCTTATTAGAATTAAAATTTTTTCTATACAAGATAATCAACATTTCATCAAAATCGGAGATTATCTCATGAAAGAATTTCATTGTAAGTGTTTTGATTTCTGAGGTAGATAACTTAGAAAATTTAGCTTTTTGTTCACAATAACGACTCTAGTTCCCACGGGCGCTTTGTATTTTTAATGAAAATTAAGAAAAAAAAAAGTTGAGTCTAGCAACATACCTATTTTTTGATCCACATTAGTTAACATAAGAAGTTTAACATATGCCAGGAATTCATACAGCCGAAACAAAATTATGAATTTTAATAGTGAAAAAATCTGAGAAAAGCTAAATTTTCAAGAAAATAATCCTGTTCGGAGTTAAATTGTTGAAAAAGAGTCATGATTTTTTGGCGCCACAGTTTTGCATTCGTAAAAATAATATTATTCATATACATTATTTTATGAAATTTGATATAATTTGATGTAATTGTTGTCATAAACTATTAACAATTTGTATCAACTTTTATCTAATAATATCGAATTACATATATCTCATTCGATACAATTATATATAATACACAAAAATTTGTATGGGGACAAAATTAGGATGACATTGTATCCAATATAAATGAAACTGTACAAACTTGTGTTTAATTGTATAGAATTTTATCTAATTAGATACAATTGTATCGAATTCGATACAATTTGATGTATTTTATATGTTCAATTTTACGGATCAAATTTGATTTGATCACATATCTAATTCATATATAATTTGATGAAGCCGCACATCAATTTTTTTTACATATAAGATGAATTTCTTAAACTGAATTTTAATGGCAAACATATATATTTGATTTATGTGTCTATTCCCCATAGGAGACACAAACAAAAGTAGTTTGATTTTGTAAATTTTTGTGTTATAACTTGTTTGATTTCCCCTTCATAAAATTTGAAAAAATCATCTGAATAAAAAAAAATATCTTTACATACCTGTGTTGAATAAATATTACAAGCAGCCCAACGTACAGAAGCACCCAAATCAATGAGTGTCTCTATCAATACGGCTGTCTGGGCATTGATATGAGTGCAACCCACAATTTTGGCATCTTTCAAAGGTTTATCATCGGCAGCCCTTTTTCTCAACGCCATTATGCCGGGCATTTCCTGTTCGGCAATTTCAATTTCACGACGACCAAAGGCATTTTGATTGATGTTACGTACACAAAAATCAGAACAACCTTTGGAATTTTTTTGGACTTTTTCTCGTGGTGGTACATCATCGCCGTCATCCGAACTACTGCCTGTATAGGAGGCAGATGAAAATGAATCGCTGGATGAAGCAGACAATGAACGACTACGATAACGGCTGGTTTTCTTTAAAGCACTTGATTGTTTAGTTTCTTTTTTATCACTACCAGAGCCAGGATCTGGTACGGGAGCATCCGATAAGTTGTTCATGACGATTTGTTTCTTCAGTTTAACTGACTGACCGGCCACAAGTGAAATTAGTTAAATAAAATATAAACAGCTGTTGTTGGGGGACTAGAAGAGTACTCTTCTGCTGCTGGCTTTGGTTAAGAAGCTTATGGAAATATTAGAAAACTTATTTATTTTGTTTTTATCCGCAAAAAATGTGTTGTTTTATGCCTCTTTGCTCACGTAATGCTCACGTGATGTTTTAAATATTTGTTACTACTATTTCGTTTTGTTCGTTGTATGTTTGAGTCTCTATTTTATGAGTTTTTGCCTTCCTTTCTATAAAAATTTATTGTTTTATAATGTGCTCTTTGTTTTTTTGTTCGTTCGTTTTTTTTTTGTAAACCCCAATAGTTGTCAATTAACAAAACAAAAATAAATGGAGCTTAAAAAAATGAAACGGATTGTGGTAAGTTAAAGCCGGGCAGGGGAAGGTGGTGTTGCGGCGTGGTAGTTCATACACTTTACTATGGACTCAATGTTTTGATAGAAACTGTAGTCTTCCAAAAGTGTTTGTATTTAAATAAAATACAGTAAAAAAAAACAGAACAGCAAAAGTTAAATCAAAAATTATGACGTCGAAATTTCACAGAAACTTAAGGAACAACTAATTTCTTTCGTTTACACCGAAAACAAACTAAAGAAATGGACAATATTTGTTAATTAAACCGTTGTAATCAAAAGAAATTAATTATACATTTACTCGGAACTTTTTTTGGGACAAACTTTTCTTACGACGTCGGAAAAAGACAAATTGTATACAGAAAACAAAGCCGTTATGCTCACAGTTGCGGCTAAGCCGCCCCGACTTTTTTCAGTCTCGAGCTGCCGCCGGCTTATAGGGCTAATTTCGGCTAAAAATAGTAGCCGACTAAATCAGCTAAATTTGATTAAAAACATAATTTTTTTAAATCTATATTGTTTAAACCACATCTGATCTGTTTTGTGTTACAATATAAAAAGTGAATACTAAAATGTTTTGAAATATGGCAAAGAAATATGAGAAACTTTTTTTTTTTAAATTACACAAGCAAAAAAAATTAATATGACAAAAATGTATATATTTTCAAAAAAATATTATATTGCAGTCGACTTTAAAGCCGAGTTTTTTAGGATTAGACGCCGCCGCCGAAAATTCTGCGACTTTTGTCGGCGTTTACATCAGCTTCGTTCTCTGATTGTATATGCGTATGTTTTGAAAAGACAGCAACAACAACAATTAAATTTTCTAAAAATTGAGAGCTGTCAAAGCACCGGGAAAGTTAGCAAACTATTGTTGGCAACTCCGATTACTTTTTGATAATACTCGATAATATTTATATGGTCAAACGATAAGTTTTTATTTTAATGTTAATTCACCTTTTTACATATGCATATTTTGATTAGCTTGACAGCTAAAAGATTAACTTTGTCAGTTTAAAATAGCAATAGGAAAATGCCGGCGTTAGCAAAAATGCTTCGTGCCAGCTCTCTTAACGTTAATTTTTGCTTGACTTTTTATGTGTGTTTCGTTAGCGTTACCAACCGAAATTATATAAAAACACACAGTTGCACAATTGTGCAACTGTCGTTATATTTATAATACAGAGTCGTATAATATATAGTCGTTAATACTGACTGTGTATTAACTGTTAATCAAAAAGTTTAATCGCCCTTTTTAGTGCTTGATTAAGTAGTTCATTGTATTTTTATGAGATTAACTTGGCTATGTGAATTCCCTATTAGAGGTTTAATTTGAAGATTTTAAAATGTTTAAAGATGTTAGAGAAGAACTTTTGCATTTTAGCTGACGATATATATACTTAATAATAGGCGAATATATGGGGCCAATGGGGAAAAAATGCGATTTGTGCCCAGACTTTCAAAATTTGAACAATCTGTATAAAAGCGAAAAAAATGTTCCCTTATAGGGAATTTCCATATGCAAGTTAATCTCATAAAAACATTTACATCATTGATTAGCAGTTAATCCAATTTTTTAGCTGACTACTATTCTAATACATAAATACAAAGTCAGGTAAAAATCGAACTTAAGGCTCTGATGCAAAAAAAATGTTGGCTCTGCCGACAAAATTTTTCCATTTTTCTTGTTCCTCTTATGCCGGATCGCTATCGGCGCCACCTTGGTAATTTAAACTGACAAAGTTAAACTCCCTAAATAACTACACAAACAAATTGTTGGCAATTAGGATCCCGAAAATTTGCAAGTTGTTTATATTTATAGATTTATAAATAATGATTTCTGGGATTTCCAATTTTTTATTTACTTATTTTAACATTTTCATATTCATTTTTTATTTAAATCTGAAATTTTAAATTAATTTGAATCAATTTAATTGAATTTCCACATAGTTAAAATCTTTTTTCATTTAGATTAATATAAACCTGAAAAAAACTTTAAAATTTATTATTTAGCTTCCTAAATTTAAAAAAAAAAATAACCAAATAAATAAAACCATATCACAAATTAAATTCAGAATTATATATTTAAAAAAATAATTACTAAATCTAATTTAATTATTTCGAAACAATTTAACTATTATCCATATAGATAAAACTATTTATCATTTAAATTTATATCAATCCGAAATTTTTATTCAGCTTCGAAATTAAATATCCAGTTAAACTAGATTTCGATCATATCGTAGTGTGTAAAATGACACACAAACTAGATTTCGAAATCTAGTTTAAACTGGATTTCGACCGTATTGTATATGCAACGTTAGAGGTAGCTGTAGAAGATCCAACTTATTGGCTTCAAAGTATCGAGCCTGCTACAGCCTTAGCAAAATTGTAAAGAATTTTAAAAACCCCGCCTGCAAAATCTGGATACTTTTTTGAGAGTTTATATTCCAGGAGTCAAAAATGAATCAAATAGAACACATATTTTTAAAATTTCAAAATTTTATTGTCAAAAATTACTAATTTTTGGAAAACAATAAGAACCTTCCAAAAATAATAATTAAAGACACAGAAATTTTAAGAAAATGTTTAAATCCAAAAAATGGTCATAGATTTCAAACTCTTGTTCTTCTTCTTATTTTGGAGCTTGTTTGCTGGCGGGGAATAAATAAAAAAAAAAAACTGTTCGAATTGTATTATTTTTTAACTTGCGAGTAAAATTTATTAATTGCAGTTTTAATAATTGGATTAAATAAGTGCAAAACTCCCAATATTTTTTTTTAAATTTAGAATATTTATTAAAACGGATGATGGATGGATGGTTGCAACATTAAAATCTTTTGTCTCATCCACAAAATACATACTAAAAACTAATTTTATTTTATAAACAAATAATTATATCTGTATAAGATTAACAAAAGTTAGTAACAAACATACACAGCCTTTTTAAAGACTATAACTAATTAAACTTCTTTATAGCCACATATTTCTATGTCCTGTTCATCAGATACCAGATGAGCCTCTGCTAGTAAACCAACTTCATATAATTTTGAAGATAACTTCAGTTTCTGTTGCTTTTGTCGGAAACCCAATTTAGCATTGTCCTTGATAAAATTAACAACAACACCGTCATCCACTACAGACATTTGTAAACATTTACCCCAAGCCAATAGAGCTAAAGGACGTTCAGGTGTCAGCATTTGAGAGGGTGTAATTATATGACGATACAAACATCCTCTTAAAGTATTTTGAAGTTGTACAATTTGACCTGAAAAGGCACAAGGATGATAAAGGAAAACTATTGCACCATCGGTTAAACTATGAAGCCAACGTTGTGGTGGCAAATATTGATAAGTGCCAAATTTTGGAGCCAACGGACGATAAGAACCACTGTAAAGAAGATAGGAAATATGAAGGGACAAATAAGGTTTAACCACACCTTTCCAAAATTAATGAAACTTGGCCCATCGACTAATATTTTGATGCTAAATATGTCAAAAGTAAAATTGTGTTGACTTTTGCGAGCAGGGGGGAGTTTTTTAAAATTTAAATTTTGTCTTGCCATTTAATCCAAAAGTTGTAAACGAATCGGAACGGTTTAAGCACAATCGGAAAGCTATTTCGAATATCTTTCAAACGCGATATAATATGTCTCCATTTATTAACCTATTAAGAGCCAGTTTAAACTTTTTTTTGCATTTTTTTTTTTTACTTTTGCTGTTTTTTCAATAGGGGTTTATTGGAATTGAGTTTTGAGAACGTATTTAAAAAAACTTTGTAATCTTATACAGTTTGAGGTACGGGATACAAACTCACAAACTAATAAGAAATTCGCGTAATTTTTTTGAAAATGTACCTATGTTTTTTGCGTCTGACATTCACAATTATATTTGAAATTGGCTAGCGTAAACTGAGTTTCTTTCTAAACAGCACCTCCGAGTAAAAAAAAAATTTTAACGCAAACATTTTATGAATTTTTTAATAATTTTACGAAATTGCAGTATTTTTTTTTTGCATGGCTTAAAAACAGGCCGGGTCGATTTGTATGGAGGCAAAAAAATCGCTCAACGTTCAAGGAAAATCGTATTCTAGGGATCAAAATAAGAAACTTTGCCGAAGGAACCATACCTCTAAAACGAATTCTGATGTCCCGACTTTTGACCCGTAGGGTGAAATTTTGAAAAATCACACTTTGACCCATTTAGAGTTCCCCAATCGAATCCAACCCAATCGAATATAATTTACACATTTATCTGCTATAGCGTCTTCCGGAGAAGAAATAGAGACCCTAATCTTGGAAAGACTCCTCCTACTTTCTGAAATATCTCTATCCCGAGATTTATACATTTTGCTATAAAAACACGGCTAAAAAGGCCCTCTTCAACATAAATTTTAACCCCTTAACGGTCACATAGAATGATGATTTCTGCATTAATCTGCTACCCGCGTCTCCCGGAGAGGAAGCAGCTCCCATAATCTTGAAGAGTTTTCTCCTACTTTCTGAAGTATCAAATTGGGCTTTTAAAATTTGACCCTACGGGTCAAAAGTCGGGACATCAGAATTCGTTTTAGAGGTATGGTTCCTTCGGCAAAGTTTCTTATTTTGATCCCTAGAATACGATTTTCCTTGAACGTTGAGCGATTTTTAAATCGACCCGCCCTAATCCTTATACAAAATTTTTTTAGTTTTCAAATTTAAAAGCATTTAATAAAATTTCCTGAAAATAAATAGCCCTAAATATAACTAAATATCATTAAAGCGACAAAAATACGTTGTTTAGCAAAATAATCGCAGGTTTCTTTTTAACCCTCTAACTGGCAAACGATGTTTTGCAACGAAATTCATACCATGTGCTCCACTCGAAAAACAAATAATAAGTTCTTCAACAAAATTGTTTATCGTTGCCTAATTTAGGCGATATGAGCCAAAATATTTTAGGGTGCATTTTGGAAACTAAAGCATATAAAAGAGAAGTTTTGGAAAAAAATTATTTCTCTTACCAAGATATAGCCACACTCGAAAAACTACTTTTTTTCTGCTCCTATTAAAGAAGATATCGCGATTTTCGCTTTTTGGAAAAAGCGAAATAACACGAAAAAGTATCAAAACTTCAATTTATATTGTCCAAACTTTAGAGCTTTGCTATTAATACTTATTGCCTTCCTTCTGCAAAATTTCATAAAAATCCGTCCATTAGTTTATAAGTTAGAGCTTTAGAGGAATCCTGATAAAATTCTGCGAGTCCTTGGACTTAAGTAAGGACATATAATTAAAGATAACGCTTCAATCTTACTTATATTTTATTATAAAGAATTTTTAGTCAACTTAAATAGGGTTTTTAGCTTTTTGAAAACTATATTTTTTTAAAAAATAATTAGTTTTTGAAATTTTTCGAAATTTTGAAGCTTTCTCGCTTTCAAACCGTGAACGGCCCACGAAAAATTTCTTAGCAAAATATTTAGCAAATTTAGTTTTTTATCGGAATATGTATATTAATTTCTAAGTATAAAACGCTCAATTGACACATTTGTGGTAAATTTTATGAAGACTGCCCTGAGGCAGCCTTACCCGTTAGAGGGTTAAGTTCTAATATATGACAAAAAATTTCGTTGAGTGTTTACATTTCGTTTTTGTATTTTGAAATGCATTTTTTTTATATTTGAAAATGTGATATATATAACCCAGTAAACATGGCAATACGAAGGCGATTGCCCTAACGTATTGCATGGAAGAAATATTTTATTGGCGCAACAATCGTATACGTATTGCCGAAGTTACTCCTTTTGGTAGAAAACGAAAGCAACTCTTTTGGAAGATAAAAAAAACGCAACACTTTTTTATAAACAATTATTTTTTTGTCAATTACAATTGGATGTATTGGCATTGGTGCCATTTCATTAAAATTTGTCTAATCAATGTCAAATGAATGAAATGAAATTTTTGGCATTGACCATAAGTAATGGCAATTAAATTTCAATGTCAATGAAGAATTCCCAAGTATGGTATTTATAGAGTCCCAGGGTCATAATATATTGTTATAAATTTCATCACTCGACTGCCATATTGCTAAAAACACAGTTTTTTTTAATAGACCTATGTAAGCTGAATCCAAATCTGGCAAAC
Source organism: Delia radicum (assembly GCA_021234595.1). Lineage (NCBI taxonomy): Eukaryota > Metazoa > Arthropoda > Insecta > Diptera > Anthomyiidae > Delia > Delia radicum. Next base: position 80,678,343 of record CM037853.1, on the reverse strand, counting down.
AACTTTTTTCTTATTTGCAGTTTTTGAAATATGCGGGTTTTAAATTTATACACTCACAAGAACTTGTTACGGTTTAGTGGCCTCCACTGTCCACTGACAGTGAAAAGAGAGAAGGCGTAAGATGGTAATTGGCCTATTAAACAGCCTGGCTATGAGGGTTCGTTTCTCCAGAAAACCATAAACAAAATTTTATTAGATGTCAATATCTAACCTACAGCATGATTCAACTTCATTAAACGATACTTGCCTTGCTTTAAATAAGGATTTTTTAAAGATGTTATTTAATCCTTGGGTTTGCCCACCCCATATAAGTCATCGACTTATCCTTGGTTATTGCGCAACCAAATTTACAATAACCCCTAATATAATGGTCATGATATTCAATAAGCTACATACGAGTACCCCAGCATCCCACCCAATTCAAAGAGTAACATTAACAATCCATGGTTTTATATTCAAAATTCATTCAAGAATACAAATGTTTACAATATTTCATCATATTGTCTATCTTATCAATAATGATCTTAAAATTTCGTAATTTTACTTTAAAGAGTACATTTACTTGAGGTTACGTTACTTTTATTACGTTACGTTATTTTCTTACGTTACGTTACGTTACTTGACTTACTTTACGTTACGTTACTTGACTTACTTTACTGGCTGGACGTTACGTTACTTATCTTTTCTGTACGTTACATTACTTTACGCAAACTTGAGAGAAAACCATAATAATAATTTAAATAAAATGACTTACTTATTTGGATCCTGATTTATAGGATGAGCTGGTTATGTTTTATTTTTATGGTAATTGGTGATTTTTTTATTAATGCAATTTCATGATTTCGTCGTCCGATGTTGAGCGCTCAAAATCGTCGTTATGATTGATGATAATTGATGGGATGATAATTAATGAGATATCCAAATGAGTAGGGTAATTATTTATGGTGTTTTCTCTAGCCCGTTACAAAACAAAATAGAAAAAAAAAAGAAAATTTATTTTAGTAAATTGGTATAGATAAATTTTGGTATACATAAAAAGTTGTAGTAAAATTATTGAGTTTTATATTACTTAGTAATATTTTGGAATTTGTATAAATTTTTATACAAATTTTGAATTATTTATAATAATTGTTAATATTTTTGAATTATTTATAATAATTGTTAATAATTTTGAATTATTTTGAACCATTAGAGTAATTATTATAATTGGCAATTTTCAAAATTTTATAGGTAATGTAAATTTGAGGTTAGTTTAAAAAAAAATTGAGGTTCTAATGTCGGGGTCTCCAACTGTATAAAAATAAAATAAAAAAAAATATATAAATTTTCTACGTGAATGTGGTTCCAACACTGATTAAAGTTGAGAGCAGGCAAATTGAGTAGCAGGATTTCTTTTTGTAGTTTCCGGGTTGGAGTTTATGGTGGACGCTCCAGGTCACAGGCAACTTCTTATCGGCATTACCAAGTAGTCACGAGAATTGTGTATATCTTCTGGCCAGCCGCACAATATAAATTCCGGGGAAGAGGGTTTGACTGTGGACAGACCGGTTGACACTGTGTGCACCGCAGCACCCCTGTGGTCTGGTCAGGCAGCAGCACTTCAGCAGGACGGTGTTATGCAATACGCTAACAGCCTCGTGGTGCCAATGTAAAAAAAAATCTTTCCAAAGTGTTTGGTGGCGGTACAGCGGTGTTCTGTTACCAGAACAGCCAGGAACTCCAATAATTTATAATTTTCCCTTCTGTTTACTTCAAGGAATATTATTCCAAGTGAAATTTACAAATATCACTTATATTTTCGTTTTCTCCGAAGACGAGGTCCACGCTTTCTTGCAACTCAAACTTTAATGGCCGACTTCCACCATTTTGCCAATTCATGTCGTACGAGAATTTGCAAGTTAAAAGAGAACTGTCAAAAAAAAATAAAAAAAATTGTGCTGCCACCTGTTCAGATCACGAGAGGGGACGATTCACACTAACGACAACAATACACCGTAAAAAAAAATGTGTATGGGTGGTACTGACCCTAACAACACCAAAGGCTTTCCAGAACCAGAGATAGGAAAGAGTTTGGGAAACTTGCCTAAACACCAACAAAATGAAACATCCCAGTGTGGCTCGACCCACGAATCGACACTAGCAAGCCGGGCTCAAGGTCTGAGATCTTTTGCATGGAATACTCCTAAAATCTTTCCCTTCAGATCCTCCAGTTGATACAAGTTGTTACCTACCTTCGAGTGAATCCGAGCCTTGATATACTTTGGCGCTAATTTGGCGTTAAAAACCCTACTAAAGTCGCTAAGCTGAAAATTGCGACGATAGATTTCCTGACCCGGAACATAAACTACCTTACGAGTACGAAGATTGTACGTTTTAGCGCCTTTATCATATGCCTTCTTTAAATTGCATACCACAGATTCGTCAATAAGTTTCATAGCATCTGGCTTTGAGAGTATCCCAATTTCACCATCGCTTACTGCGTTTAACTTGTGTAAAATAGGATAGCTAGAACCATGAATGACCATTTGTCTACCAAACAGTGCATAAAACGGAGACATTTTTATAGCGGAGTGTACTGAGCTGCGTAAAGATAATGCAATAGAATGTAGCTGATCATCCCAAGTGGAATGATCACCATTTATATAAGACCTGATTGCAGCCACGATAGAGCGGTTGACTCGTTCGGACGCATTGCTTTGTGGGGCATACACTCCAGTAAAAATTTGTCTAACCGCATACTTTTCACAAAATTCCTTCATCTCCTTGCTAATGAACTGTCGTCCATTGTCGCTATGGAGTGACTCAGGGACACCAAAAATTGAAAACACATGTTTTTCCAAAAATCTTATAATAGAAGTACTATCTGCTTTTCTCAAAGGCTCAACAAAAACAAATTTTGAAAAATGATCTAGGCACACCAAAATAAATGAATTTCCCATCTTTGAGCGGGGATACGGTCCTAGTAGATCCACATACAGTTTCTGAAAGGGTTTCTCTACTACGCTCTGACTACCCATTGGTGGTCTTGTGATGAAATTAGGGGCTTTGGTTGATTTGCACACCTCACAACTTGATATAAACTTCCTCACCTGACTTGCCATCTGAGGCCAATAATAATTCTGCCGCAACCTACTCAACGTTTTGGAAATTCCCCCGTGTGACGCCTGAGGAGGATCATGAGCCGACCTAATCAATGACTCAGTCAGTCCAGTGGGTATCCACAACTTCCATGAAAGGGTATCGCCTTCGTCATTGCCAGTAGAGAATTCAGTCTTTTTATAAACAAATTTTCCGTCAGTTTTGACTCCAGGGAGCGCTTCAGAATTTTCCTGAATGTTCCTTCGAAGATCCTGATAGTCTTCGTCATCAAACTCAGGAGCTTCCAGGTCTACTTCTACCACACAAAGCTGAATAGAGGCCAACTCGTCAGCAAATGCTCGAGAAAGAGTGTCCGGTACTATGTGTTCACTACCTTTGCGATGCTCTATTTCAAAATCATATGCAGCCAGCGACAAGCTCCAACGAGCTAACCGACCCGAGAGGTCTCTCTGTCCCATCAACCAACGCAGGCTTGCGTGGTCGGTGATGATTTTGAAAGGGAGCATCTCAATGTAGGGTCTAAACTTTTTCACCGCACATACCGCAGCCAAACACTCTAACTCGGTCACCGAGTAATTGCGCTGGGCCTTATTCAACTTTTGAGAGTGGTAGTATATGGGCCTTTCTACTCCTTCGTCATCCAACTGACATAAAACCGCCCCTATACCAGTACATGACGCGTCACATTGAACTATGAAGGGTTTGGAGTAATTAGGATGCACCAGTACAGGTGCAGAGCATAAAGCTTCTTTAAGTTGTTCAATGGATTTTAAGGCACTATCGGTCATTTCAAACTTTTTATTCTTCTTTAACAGATCAGACAACGGAGCGCTTATAGTGGAAAAATCCTTGACAAATTTTCGATAGTAATTAGCCAGTCCGAGAAATCGGCGTACCTCCTTAGGCGTTTTAGGAATTGAAAAACTTTTAATTGCGCTGACTTTTTCATCGGTCGTTTGTATGACACCATTCCCAATTAAAAAACCTAAGTAATTCACTTGCTTCATACAAAAACGAGATTTTTCCAAGTTAATTGTAAGACCACTCAACCTAATACACTTTGCCACCCTCTCCAACAAAACTAGATGTTCCTCAAATGATCGCGAAAAGACAAGCAAATCGTCCAAGTATACGAATACTCGCTCCTTTAATTCAGCCGGAATTACGAGATCCATCAAACGCATCATAGTTTGTGGAGAGTTACATAGGCCAAATGGCATTACAGTGTACTGATAGAGTGGCCTACCAGCAACTGTAAAAGCAGTTTTCTCTCGGGACGCCTTTGACAGAGGAATCTGCCAAAAGGCGTCCTTCAAGTCAATAGCAGAAATAAAAAATGTATCGGAGAGACGCATAAGTAAGCCCTCTATATGAGGAATTGGATAAGCATCCTTAACTGTCACTTTGTTGAGGTCCCTGCTATCCAAACAGACCCGTGTCTTCCCTGGTTTAACCACAGTCGCCACAGGAGAAGACCAGGGACTATTACTCTCCTCAATGACACCTAATTTAAGCATTCTATCCAATTCCTCATATAGAAGAGCCTCCTTAGCAGGAGATATCGGATAGTGACGCTTTTTAATAGGGGTCGCATACCCCGTATCAATATGATGTTCAATGAGGTGCGTTTTCCCTAGTCCTAATTTTGAAAAAGAAGGAAATAATTGTTTAACATTTTCGACCATCCTTATCTGTTTAGTATTCAGTTCATGAGCGTTAGTATCGGCATTCATATTAGGCGTTGAAATCTCTGAAACTAAAAATTTGTCTAATCCGAAAAGTTTAAAGAAATCATAACCTAAATATAATGATTGTGTTAAACCTGGGGCAATATAAATCGTAATATCTTTTGTTTCACCTTGATATGTAATCTTCGTTTGAGTTCTACCAATTATTGATGAAGGAGAACCATTTGCAACACTAACAGAAGCTTTCAAAGGCCGAAAGTCAATGTCGTTTTCACGAAGAAATTCAACTGATCCCGAACCTAACACAGTTATCTCGGATCCACTATCCAACAACCCCGAGACGGCATTGCCCCATAGTTCAACCTGAGCATATGGTCTTGAATCCTGTTTACCAGGTCCAATAATGGTACTTACGATTAACTTGTATTCGGATTTAAGATCTTTATGACGTTGCCGAGTTTTTAAAATACGCGAAGACAAAGCCTTATTAATTTTAGGTGTTTCAAAATCTTTAAATATACGACTACGTATTTTATTATACCAATTCCATTTATTTATAAACGAATTTTGAAAATCTGGGAGTACATCACTGCAATCAATATCGCGCGTGAAAATTTTTAAGTCAGGTTTCTCCATTTTGTCAAAGCCGGTTTTAATTTTGTCACGATCTGGTAATTTATTATTCAAATCAATTCCGGGAGGACGATCTACGAGTCTGGGATCCCGGATACCCAACTCTGTCGGCCGTTTTTTCCGTTACAATCAACACAATTTGAAACGACGTAATTGTCTTTGCCACAACGATAGCAGAATATTCTATTCGATTTTTCCTGACAGTTAATAGCAATATGACCGATTTTCTTACAATCGAAACATTTTAATTTTGAATGATCTGGGCCTTCACGTTTGACGTTAGTATAAATCGCATCGACTTGGGGTAAATCTTCAGCTAGGGGAGTAATAATCTCGTCAACCAAATTTAACTCATTCACTCTATGCCTATTTCTATTCATACTTCCCTCAACTTTAGCAATATCCCTTTCAGCGCGACGACATTCTATCAAAAATTCTGATAAAATTCGAGTTCTAGAATTGTGAATAAATACAGTCATTTTCGGATTAACATTACGTTTCAAAATTTCAATTAAATCGGCATCAGATCTTCTATTTTCCATTCTAGAATTCAATTCAGTGATCACGTGATAAAATTGATCAAAAGTTTCATTAGACCTTTGAGCCCTATTCATTATAGTATGCTCAATGTCACAATCTGTATCGGCAGTACGAAAATGATCCCTTAGCTGACTTCGCAATTCAGTCCATGAAGGATTTGGATTTCGAGAAAGCCAACCAAAAAACCAAGATGCAGCTAAACCTTTCAAAAGTATATAAATATTACGAGCAACTTCTTCTAGAGCATATCTTTGCGAAAGCGCAATATGTTCCACCCGAACAATAAACTCATCTACACGCAAACCTGTACCATCGCCAGAAAAAGAAATGTTCCAACGATGCATTTCAAGTCGCTTGAAATCATTACGATCTGAATCATTAAGTTGTACCCTACGCAGTAAATCTTCAATTTGACTAGAACCCCTATCTATCGGTGGTAGATCGTCGTGTTGTTCCAAATTTTCAGGAACTGATTCAGTAGGTTGTTGTACATTTAAACGATTATTCGACACACGATTACTAGAACCACGATTACCAATGTAACCTGAATTCCTATTTCGATTTCTACCTCGACCTCGAGAATGTCGGTTCATAGGTGGCATGTCCTGCGGAAAATTGGGAATACTTAATCTTTGGGACTCTAACATAGTTGATAATCTAGATAGCAGACGTTCCTCCAAAGAAGCCATTTCAGTCTGAATCTGTTGAGAAATTATTGGCTCTAAAGCAGCAGCTGCCTGCGCCTGGTCCTGTTCCTCATGTTCATCCGTCATTTTGTCACTAACAATTATAGATAATCCAGCTGATTTTTCTACTAATTCACTAATATCACTTTCTGTCTCTACAATTGTATCGGAATCAGATCCACTAAATCCTAAAAAAGCGGAAGTGTTAGACTCAGAATCTTCAAAAGGTACCGGAGTAGTTGATCTATTGCTTTCCTGTGCTCTAGTATTTGAGCGAGTACTACGCTTCATGAAACTTTATCATGTAAACGTCAATTCGAAAAATTTTGTTTCCAGCTGTTATAAATTCTAAATTTTTTCAAATCAGAGAATTTACCAAAATTAAATATAAAAAAATTTTATCAAAATCAAATGCACTTTGTCATATAAATTAACTTATTGAAGTCAAGTATATTTCAAAAAAAAATTATCAAAATTTTTTAAAAAACAAATTTCATTCTAAATTGGGTATATGGATGCTAGTAATTCACTCATATGTAGCTTAACAAAACATTTGTGGTAATCTTAAATATATCGCAGGCCATCAACAACAAAAATTCGCGTTACGAAATAATTGGACTGAAAACATACGACATACTTGCGTACTATCAAACATGTGACACAAACTTAAAATCGCGTTTGCAATTATTAGTGATATCACTATTGTTCAAACGACAAAAGATTCCATCGTATCGTTTAATAAATGTTGGGATACCATACAAATTATGAAACACATCAGAACTATGTAATATCACTTTAGCTAGTACATTTGCTAAAGGTCAATCGCCTCTCAGGTCAAGTTACTAAACTAAACTCCACTACGTTCCTGAATATTAAAGAAAAATTTAAAATTATTTTATTATATTTTATAATAAAAGTTAACCTGCATGTTACTTTTCAGTACTAATGCAGAAACTATATTAATAAATTTTCAAAATCATTTGTATGTACCACTTGACAAAAAAAAAAAATCAATCAAAAGTAGTCCTTAGGTCTTTTTACAAAAATTTTACAAGTTTTCCGTTGAAAAATAAATATTTTTCCGGAAATCTATTCAACATCCCGTTGGGCGCCATTGTTACGGTTTAGTGGCCTCCACTGTCCACTGACAGTGAAAAGAGAGAAGGCGTAAGATGGTAATTGGCCTATTAAACAGCCTGGCTATGAGGGTTCGTTTCTCCAGAAAACCATAAACAAAATTTTATTAGATGTCAATATCTAACCTACAGCATGATTCAACTTCATTAAACGATACTTGCCTTGCTTTAAATAAGGATTTTTTAAAGATGTTATTTAATCCTTGGGTTTGCCCACCCCATATAAGTCATCGACTTATCCTTGGTTATTGCGCAACCAAATTTACAATAACCCCTAATATAATGGTCATGATATTCAATAAGCTACATACGAGTACCCCAGCATCCCACCCAATTCAAAGAGTAACATTAACAATCCATGGTTTTATATTCAAAATTCATTCAAGAATACAAATGTTTACAATATTTCATCATATTGTCTATCTTATCAATAATGATCTTAAAATTTCGTAATTTTACTTTAAAGAGTACATTTACTTGAGGTTACGTTACTTTTATTACGTTACGTTATTTTCTTACGTTACGTTACGTTACTTGACTTACTTTACGTTACGTTACTTGACTTACTTTACTGGCTGGACGTTACGTTACTTATCTTTTCTGTACGTTACATTACTTTACGCAAACTTGAGAGAAAACCATAATAATAATTTAAATAAAATGACTTACTTATTTGGATCCTGATTTATAGGATGAGCTGGTTATGTTTTATTTTTATGGTAATTGGTGATTTTTTTATTAATGCAATTTCATGATTTCGTCGTCCGATGTTGAGCGCTCAAAATCGTCGTTATGATTGATGATAATTGATGGGATGATAATTAATGAGATATCCAAATGAGTAGGGTAATTATTTATGGTGTTTTCTCTAGCCCGTTACAAAACAAAATAGAAAAAAAAAGAAAATTTATTTTAGTAAATTGGTATAGATAAATTTTGGTATACATAAAAAGTTGTAGTAAAATTATTGAGTTTTATATTACTTAGTAATATTTTGGAATTTGTATAAATTTTTATACAAATTTTGAATTATTTATAATAATTGTTAATATTTTTGAATTATTTATAATAATTGTTAATAATTTTGAATTATTTTGAACCATTAGAGTAATTATTATAATTGGCAATTTTCAAAATTTTATAGGTAATGTAAATTTGAGGTTAGTTTAAAAAAAAAATTGAGGTTCTAATGTCGGGGTCTCCAACTGTATAAAAATAAAATAAAAAAAAATATATAAATTTTCTACGTGAATGTGGTTCCAACACTGATTAAAGTTGAGAGCAGGCAAATTGAGTAGCAGGATTTCTTTTGTAGTTTCCGGGTTGGAGTTTATGGTGGACGCTCCAGGTCACAGGCAACTTCTTATCGGCATTACCAAGTAGTCACGAGAATTGTGTATATCTTCTGGCCAGCCGCACAATATAAATTCCGGGGAAGAGGGTTTGACTGTGGACAGACCGGTTGACACTGTGTGCACCGCAGCACCCCTGTGGTCTGGTCAGGCAGCAGCACTTCAGCAGGACGGTGTTATGCAATACGCTAACAGCCTCGTGGTGCCAATGTAAAAAAAAATCTTTCCAAAGTGTTTGGTGGCGGTACAGCGGTGTTCTGTTACCAGAACAGCCAGGAACTCCAATAATTTATAATTTTCCCTTCTGTTTACTTCAAGGAATATTATTCCAAGTGAAATTTACAAATATCACTTATATTTTCGTTTTCTCCGAAGACGAGGTCCACGCTTTCTTGCAACTCAAACTTTAATGGCCGACTTCCACCATTTTGCCAATTCATGTCGTACGAGAATTTGCAAGTTAAAAGAGAACTGTCAAAAAAAAATAAAAAAAATTGTGCTGCCACCTGTTCAGATCACGAGAGGGGACGATTCACACTAACGACAACAATACACCGTAAAAAAAAATGTGTATGGGTGGTACTGACCCTAACAAACTTTTCCATAAAAATTCAGCAGTTATTTAAAAAGTTGTTCCGTAAAGTTGTTTCAATTGAATATGTAGTTGAATAAACAAAGAAATATATTTTTTAACATTTCTGTCTGTTAGTTAATAAACAAAATAACCAAACAAACAAACGGACTTTCAGTATCAGTTAAAATGTTCAGTTAAAATTGTCTATTTGAAACAAAAAGTTGTTTAATTGTATTTAGTTTTAAAATAAACGAAAAATATATATTGGTTTTACCAATTTTTTCAATTAATTGTTTAACAGTTGAAAATAAACTAAAAAAATTCAATTGAAGGGTTTATTGTAAAAACATGATAAGTCACATTTGCTGTTTTATGAATTTTTGATGTCTTTTCGACATCCATTGATTAAAATTTGATAAAAGTCTTGCTTAATCAATTATAACAAGTGCCTAGAGTATAAATGTTCTGAAAAAGTCATATTTTTAAATTCTTTCAACCTTTAAAAAGCGAAAACAAACTAAAAACAATATGTGGCTTATCAAGTTTTTACAATAAGCCCTTCAATTGTTTTAAACAACAAGAAAGTAGTAATTTTTTAAACTGATTTTCAATTCATATAATTTGTATATTCCGTAGTCTTTACGGAAAAAATGTTGTGAGTGTATCATTCAACTAATTTTTCGAAATTAATCAATAAGTTTTAGAACATAAATATACCAGGGATGATAAAGTTAGTACTATAGTACTTTTTTTTGATACTATTTGATCCGAAAAAGTACCGTGGTACTCCTTTGACTCTTTTAGTACTATTTACATATAAATAAAAATTAAAGATTGAGTTTGAATTTTAACGTCTTTTTCACACAATTGCAATTAATACTATAATTAATATGCAATTTTATTTAATTTTAATTGTGAAAGACGTGGTAGAGAAGAATGAGTGTATTTTCTAAAAATCATAACTACATTGTAAATTTTTCAATTTTCCTGAATCAGACTGCACAGTTTCTGGTATTGAACCTTCGTCAGTGACCCTGTTTTTTGAATAATGTAATATTTGTTATGTTTTTATTTGTTTGATTGCGTCTATATGAAATTTTCTGTGCAATCACTGACCGTGGTATAAATAAACTGATTTCTAATGCCACATGCACACGCACCACACGTTAGATAGATTGGTTTAACGCACTGATCTATCGTCAAGTCGAGTTTTGTTGTGATTAAAACTAGTTTTATTCAATACACGGTGTTTTTGTTCTTGCATACATAATCTCAGAAGAACAACTCCAACAACACAACAGTTCTATTTTTAGAAACTTCAGAGAAACTTCAAGATTCAACATTTAATTCAATTACCCATTCATAAATTAACATTTATCAAATGTATTTATTTGGATCCAATCGTTGTAAATGGAATTGATTAAAGATGATTTTATTTGAGTTCGAGTAAAAAAAAAAGTGTTCGAAAAGTGAAAAATAAATATCTTAAAAAAGTACAATTGAAAAAAGGCCACTGCCAACATCTTCAAATTTGCATTGTGATTCTAAAATCGAATGAGTAATGAAATAGATTTCTTGAAAAAAAGGTGAATTTAAGAAATAGTCTGATAATTTTTATAAATTCTGTAACTAAAATCAGCTAAATTTTGTTTTTATATACAAATAAATTTTAAAAACGTTAATTTATAATAAAAACTTATATTTAGTACTATGAGGGTCGAAAAAGTACTATTTTTTATGCTGGTTGGTACTATTTAAAAACAAAATACCATTTATCAACCCTGAAATATACACAAAATTATCCTTAAATTGAGTACAATCATCTCGGTGTTTGCATCAGGATATCGATAGCACTGGTACTGAAAAATTCTTAGATTTCATAGTTGTGCAAAAACTAGACATTCCAATGAAAAAATGTTTATATTAAAATTGCAAATCAATTAACAATGTCCTAAAATTTTTAGAAAATAACATCAAATTTAATTTATATTCCACATGTATGGTAGTTTATATTCCTCATGCATGATAGTTTTGTAGTTTTTAAAATATCGCTATATTATATTTACGTTCCATATTCCATTTTCTTTTCTAAATATTTCAGGACACTTTCAATGGATTTGTAATTTTAATACAAAAATGAGTTCAGTGGAATTTTAAGTTTTTGCATAGTAAATTAAATTTGTAAATAGTAAATTAAATTTGTTAGCGTATATAAATTTTATAAGGATAAAACTAAACATGCAAAATTTTCAACTTCCTTGCAATACCGGCAAGATATCGTGAAACAAAACCGTACTATATTAGTAGATTTATATTATGATGTGAGCAAGATTAATCAAGTTCAATATCATTTGTTCTTTGTTAAACAAAAAACCGTGCAATGTTTCAAAAATTTCTTCATCCGCTAATTTAAAGCAGTCTTTATCTACTACACTTTATTTTGAGTCACCGAAAATCTTCAGAGAACCAATGTAGAAGGGGTAGAAGATTTTATTTATTTATTTATTTATAATTCATCTATAATACTAAAGCCCACAAGGCCAAATAACAGTATTACATAGTAATAAAAAACTGAGTATTAATCTTAAAAATAAAAAATTAAAATACACTTAATAGCCTAACATATTGGCTCCCCAGAAATAATATTTATAAAAAGTTTATTAACAAAGTTTAAAAATTAAAGTATTAAAGCCTTTGACCCTATCAGTGGTAACATTGCATACTTAACCACACAAAAAAAAACATTATTATTCAAAAAAGAAAAAAAAAATAGTTCAAAAACCATTGAAATATTCCAAGATTTTTAACCGAAAGGCGTTATTTGAATGAGAGAAAACCCGTAATTCTAAGGGCAACCGATTCCAACACCGAGCAATTCTGATTATGAATGATCTTTCAAAAATAGTTCTCCTTATCCTGGGAATGAATATCTGTGGATTACGCCTTGAACGCGTAAAAACAAAGCTCCTATATAAAGGTAAAGGTCTACGACTTTTAATGATTTTGTGGAAGAAAAGCAACGAGCGACAATTCACAAAATTATCAAAAGAACACCCAAGGAAGCGACTCACATAGCCAGAAACATGATTACGACGACGCACATTATAAACAAAGCGTACAATAGTATTCACCAGACGTCTGACTCTTGTAACATTAATACCAATAGTGCCAGAAAATATCTCGAGGCCATAAAGAACCTGAGACATCAAGAGAACATGCGCCAACTTACATTTAACGGAAAGGGGTAAGTACATGTTCGACGAATAAATCCTACGTAATGCCCCCTACACTCTACCATATAAGGCATCAATATGAGGTTTAAATGACAGTTTACTATCAAGTACAACACCTAAACATCTCAAATGATTTACAAACTCAATTTTATCATTGGCTAAATATATATCAATATCCGCTGTAAAATGATTTGAAACCCCAAACATAATAGCCTTAGATTTAGTAGAATTAACTGCAAGTGAATTGTCTGCAGTCCACTGTAAGACACGATCAAGAGAAGCATTAATGTTACTCTCCAATGACTCAGAAAACCTTTGATTACCACTGAAAAGTAAAAAAACATCGTCTGCAAATATAAAAGATCTGCAAATCCGCGAATTTAAAACCACAGGTAGGTCATTGATATAAAGAATAAACAAAAGGGGCCCTAATACAGACCCCTGAGGTACCCCAGAATAAAGAGGGAGTAAACCAGACTCCAATCCATTTAAAGAAACAAATTGCAACCTGTCACTTATGTATGACATAATGATTCTACAAGCAGATCTAGAGAAGTTGAAATTACTTTTCAGTTTAAGAACCATTTTAAAATAATTAATGGAATTGAAAGCCTTTGAGAGATCAAGGGACACAAGAACACTTAATTTATTACAATTACAATCGTTTCTAATAGCATCAGTTAGTTTTAGCAACAATGAAGTAGTACTATGTCCCTGACGAAATGCATATTGAGACTCATAAATACTCATCTGGGTAGACTCAAATTATAATTTTACCCAAATTATAATTTTTGAAGGAAAAATATCAACGCTTTACCCGTATTGTTTTATTTACCCGATGAGAAGTAAAAAAAAACTGAATTGAACTAATTCAAATCAAATATAAAATATGTTTTTTAATAATAAACATTGGTTGTGTACAGACTAGAATCTCTAGTCCATAATACAATGTTTTGTTAGTGTTTATTAAATAAACAATAACACTTTCTGACTATAGTATTAGGTCCATAAGTCAGTTTTGCAGTACTCTTCAATTTTCAAATGTTTTACTTTTAAATTTTAAAAATTAAAACCACAAACTGTTATCATAAATTATAATGTGAGCAAGATTAAACATGATTTTGAGGTTAAATTTAGAAAAATTTGTATTATTGTATTTTAATTATTATCTCATATTTTATTATTTTATTTATATAAAATTTTATTGTTTACTTCGTATAATTTAGTAGAAATTTGTAACCGATTATGGCCTTCAGGCTAGGTTATTGAAATGAATGAATAAATAAAATTAAACGAAAAATTGGGGGAATGAACTAAATATAAAAACCGCAAAAATTTTAATAGATTTGGATTCACCGTTTTACACAAGTCTATTACAAAAAACTATATTTCAAAGACAGGTTCTTCATAAATTTTAAATTTGTGGGACAGTGTTATTGGCCACTTAACATACCTTTAATATGTATAATATTTAAAGTGTATAAACCCTTTTTAATAAAAAAAAAATGGTTTGCAATTGTTTAATGAATGATTACATATAATATCTCGTTAGAAAGATATTTGAAATATCTTTTCGATAGTGCTTAAATCATTACGATCCGAAATTTTAACTCAAATTGTAAAAAAGGGGTCGTACGCTCCCACTTTTCGGGGGTCCATAGTCATATTCAGCGTCGAAATATTAGTCGATGGACCGAGTATCAGAAATGTTGTAAACTTTATTCCGGCCAATATGACATGAAATTATGAATAATAATTTATTAAAACTTACAAAGTGGGCAGAGATTCACTATACTCTATAGTTTCATTTAAACATTTAACAGGTGGTTCATAGGCCGCTGGTATTAAATGTTCCAATAACAAAGCTGTGGTATTTAAGTTAGGAGCATATTCTGTACGATTGTCTAAACACAGATATTTGTAAGAATGACGTTTGTCGTTCGGATCATAATCCGCTTCCAAATTATCCTTTAAAAGAAAAAAAAAAAAAACATTTAAAACTATAGTCAAATTTAAAAAGTGTGTGCTCTACTTTTCCATTATCACATTCATGTTGTTTATTCCCACTATCATCTTTATTACTGTTCACATTGATTTTTTTCGTTTTTAAATTGTTCGCATAACCTGGAGGATTTGGAAACCATAAACCCTGCCAAGACTCATCATCTTCTTTGTAATTTGTATGCGGACGTTTGCTTGAAATCTCAAATTCTTCACTATCTGCCACATTGACTAATTCGGCATTTACGTCGTTGTTTTGATAATTCGATGGATGGGGGAACCACAAACCATTCCAAGAAGACTTATCGTTTAAACTATTGTCGGCAAGATGACCTCTTTTAAATGATTTTGCTTCATATTGTGTAATTAGTAATAATAAATTTAAATAAACAAAGAATTTTAACATAACTGCGAAAACAAAATTAACACAAAGAAAAAAAGGGCTTTCAAATTAAAACTTAAAAACAAATAAAGAAGATGAGTCAAAAAGAGAATTAGAATTTTTAACTCAGTGTTATTAGTGATGACAAATAAATAGGTAATCGCTGCAGGTAGCTAAGCTATCGATAACAGGTTTACAGTGGGGTGAACGAATAATAAATAATTACTTTCAGTATTTTTAATAATTTACATAAATGTTTTTTACACGAACTTTTATGTAATTTTTAAAAAATACTGTAAATATTGGTAATAAATTTAGAACTACTGATCTGATCAATATAAATCAAATTGGAAATTTTTAAGGATCTGCTAAGGTACCCATAGAGTTTACAATATTTAGGGACTTTAAATTTTATGGAGGAAACTAAATTTTCGTAACCTTAAAAAAGCATGATTATATAAAATTTTTAATTTTGCGAATTTAAAAGTATTTCATATGATTTTCTGCAAATAAGTAATCCTCAACCGGACTAAATCTAATTAAGGCCGAGCTTTTTTTAGAAGTCAGTTACCGATTTATTTAAACACATAAGGAATTTTGTCTGCCGCGTCCAAGTTAATTAACAAAAATTCGCCGAAATCATCATCATCTTGCTCAGAGTTTTTGTCGTTATTATAATTATAAGAATAAACCCATTTTGGAAGCACTATTCCATTTAAAAACATCGTTAATCTAAGTTTAAAGAAAATCTACACCCTAAATACTCGGCATAAACTGTAAAAAATATGTGTTTTTCAAATTCGCATAATTTTTAAGTTCTAATTTATGACAAAACGTTGTTTTCAGTGTATTTTTTTTTTTTTTTTGTGCTTTAATATATATTTTTAAATGTGATAAATACAATAAGATCCACAAATTGCTGAAGCTTTAATTAAATACTGGCAAAAACTCTAATTTTAATAATAATAATATTAATATTTTTAATTTACTTGAAACTTAAACAGGCCATAATTTTTGCGCCGTTAAAGATAAAACTAAACGCGAAAGGATTTAGCATGCTTAAACATTGGCTAATATATACACATAGGCTATCAATGTCATACAAAATTTTTTTAAACATTTTTCCTTAAAGTCTCGAACATTTTTGAAATTCGTCATATATTCTACTTTATAAGAATAAATTTTACCGCAATAACCCAATAACACACTTAAATTTTAGTATTTTACAAAAATGTATTTGAGCATTTTATTTCAACTATCGATTAACATTAAATATTGTTTGAATTATTGTTGCACTATATATAAAAGTGGTGTGGAGCGAATTTGAGCGAAATCGGAAAGCGACAGAAATTTTCGATTTTTCAATACACATAACATGTTGAAAACGATTATTTTAAAATCGCAGTAAAAGTTTTTCAGTTATTGTGGCTTAAGTTTTTCTGAAATGGAGTTTTTCCATAATTTCAGAATTTTTTTAAACAACTCTGATGATATATTTAGCCAGATCGAAATACTAGTGTCAACCCAGCTAATATGTTTGATTTGCTTTATTTTTGTAAATATACGGATGTTGGAAGCTCGTTATAAATTAAAAATAACATAAAAATAACCTCTTTTTACAGTTATGTTTTTATAAACATAAAAACATAACTGTAAAAAAACTCTGACTTTTGATTTTTCATTAAATATTGGCTGGTTCTTGAACCACCAAATTGGATAATGCTAACTCATTGCGATCTGCAACCAAATCGTTAAGTCTAGTTTTTGGGATGTCAATTAAACTTAGTTGATTGGCCTGTTAAGTTGATCTCAAAACAAATTTAAACTAAATTTAACTGGGCCTACTGTTTTTTAGTTCTGGTTTAAGAAATGTCAAATTACACGATGATGCCACATAGATTTTCACAAAATTTTTAATTTCCGATTGGAATTGCCATAAAATGGTTGTAGCGTTTTATAGTTTCTTGTAAATACGTCACAGTGTGGCATCACCTTAACGAATTATTATCCAACAGCTGTTTTTGTTGACAAATTTATACATTAGTTTAACTAACCAACCAGGCTGGGTTAAACCCAAATTAAAAATAATGTAAACCGCATCTGAGAAACAAAATTCTAGGTTTAACTAAAGCTTAACTAACAAACATAGCTAATCAACATCCTAAAAACTAGTCTTTAAGTTTTTGAAAATGTTTAATTAATAAAGGACCTTGGTCGCAGGTCGCCATGCTACACTCTTTAATAAACAATAAAATATTTTGTTTTTCATTAATAATATTAGCAAATATAAACATTTTTATTTGGTATTAAACATTTCAAATTATAACAAAAACAATTAAGACCCATATGCATAAATTACATGGCTTCTTAATACAAAAACAAAAGAAGTTGACTTGATTGATTAAGAAAAAAATTGGATAGGAAAAATATATATATAAATATAAAATTGCCTTAATTTTAATATAGAAGTGTAAATAAATGAAATTTGAATTATGTGTGTAGTGAATATTGACCCCATTTAACCATTAATTGGATCATAATTGTAGCAATACAATTGTATTGTGGTGGTAAAGTAAACGATATGAAACATTTTCTACAAGTGTTCCTTCAGACTTTAACATCGTTAAGAATTCAACAAAGTAATATTAAAGATACATTTATTAATCTTGTTGCCACTGTAATAAAATAAATTTAAAAAAATTACACAAGAGGTCCGTAAACTTATTAAGAATGTGTACTCACCTTCAAGGTGGGTTGTTGACCCATACGGGCTGCTTCATCTTCACGTTTTTGTAGCTCTTCATTACGCATTTGTTGTCTTTTTAAACGTTCTGGATCTTTAACACCTCTGTGTTCACTTTCCTGACGTCTTTTTTCGGCAGCTTCTAGTTGTTGTCGTCTACGGGTTTCCTAAAAAAAAATTTATAGTTTAAAATATTTTTTTTTATTTTTTTCCTTTTTTTACCGGAGAGGGCATTAAATTTGTTTCCTCTGAAGAACCTCCACAACATGATGAACATAATCCTCCCATATTTTTTTCTCCTTTTTTGTTATTCAAAACGTAGTTTGTGTTTAAAACAATTTAACTCATCCAGTTAAGTTTTAATTAAACAAATTGTTTTTTTTACACTTCTACTGAGTCATTTCTATCATAAACTTTATTCTTTTTTTGATCAGCCGTTTTTTATTTTGTTTTGCTTTATTTTTCCCTTTTTTAAGGTTTCCACTAGAGATGGGCACGCGAGCAGAATTTTGCGTGTGATCGAAACGCAAATTTACTGACGTGAAAATTTACTGCGTGGGAAAAAATTCTTCGTGAGTGAGTGCAAATGTTGCGTGAGTGATTGTGTGTGGGTAGAATTGTACAAAAAAATGTGTTTTTTTATCCAATATATTCTTCAATTGAGGGGCTTATTGTAAAAACATGATAAGCCACATTTTTTTTTATTGCTGGTTTCAGCTGTTTTCTGGTCATATTTTGATGAATATTTTATAAAAGGCATGTTTATATATTTATAACAGACATTTAGAGTACAAAAGTCCTGCAAAAGTTCTACTTTTTGCATTAAATCATATCTTTAAAGGCAAAAACCAGCAAAAAGAAAAATGTGGCTTACCAAGTTTTTACAACAAGCCCATCAATTGTTTGGGCGATTTAATAGTTCTGGATTTTTAAAATACAGAATAAATTGCAAAATTACATATTGAGAGCAATTTTTAGTTAAACATTCATAATTTACCTTAATTTATGAATTTTATTTTTTTTCGGTACAATTTTATTTCGTGAATTTGAGTGAATCACTCGTGACTGTGAGTATAAGACGAATTAACTTACGTGAGTGTGAGTAAAAAAGAAATGTTTGTGAGTGATTTTGCATGAGTGGAATTTTTCTCTAGTGAGCGTAGTGAGACAAAACTTCACTCACGTGGCCATCTCTAGTTTCCACAAAGAGTGTAGTAAAACAAGAGAATCCAAATTTCGTTTTAAGGGAAAAAATGTTACTACACGTCGTCAGCTTACAATTGGTTTGACCCACTGACAGTGTTACTGAACTAACAACGTTTTTATTTAAAAAAGCCCCTAAGCTTGTTGAAAACGGTACTTCCATGAATTTTCTCTGCGGCTTAAACTCATATTATTAAAATAACAATTGAAAAAAAATATTTTGGAAAGATAAGGGTAAAAAATTACACGTCATTGAGTTTGAAGAGTTGAAAAAAACACTACAAAATGGATTTTCCCCCACAAATGACAACAGTGCCCATTGATAATTTTTCAAAAATCGAGTTAAGCCTGTGTGGCACCTGATTTTTTGCAGCGCTTCTACTAGGGTTTTTCTATCAAGAACTTTACATTGTTTGACATCCCGTTTTGTTTTAGAAAACATTTTATTGAAAAAAATTGGTAGAAGCGTTGCAAAAAAGCAAGTGTCATACTGGCTTTAGAAATGGATTATATATATTGCAAATACCTTCTTTCTAATTCCGAAAGCAGTTTCTCGATATCTTGTATTATATCTATGATATTCAGAATCGACTTTGCAATATATCAGCAATTTTAACATTTAATACACATTGGTTTGGTGCATAGACCATTATTTGGCACATGAAGTAAATTTTGTATAAAAAAAAAAAAAAATACTTCATTATTGTTTTGCTGCAATACAAATGTCTATTTTTTTTCTATTATTGCTTAGCTGCTTGGCCAAAACAAAAAAAAAAAAAAAAAAAGCGTAAAATCAAAGCAAAAAAAAAGTTGATGTGGAGCACAAAATAAGAATATTTAATTTTCATAAAAACTTAATAACTTTTGATTTAATTAATATAAAAGTGTAACAATTTGGCTAGAATATATGCCGCAATTAAAGGGAAAAATAAAAACAAATATTTACCATGTAAATCATCGTTTTTTTGTGTATAGGTCAAACCATTAATAAGCTGACAGTATATAAAATAATAAAAATAACATTATAATATTTGGAGAAGAAGCAGAATAAAATATAAAAAAAAACAAAAAAATCCCCATACATATTGTATAAAACTTAAAATTTTACTGGCTTCTGACTAAAATTTGGTCAGAATAGAATCAATTCTTTTTCAGACTAAAAATGTATTACTCTATTAATATAAGAGAGTAATAAAGAGGGACTCTCAAATTTGTTTTACATGGAGTTGCCATAATTTAACTACAAAGAAAAGGAGAAACTTAGGAAAAATAAGAAAACAACACAAAAACAGAAAATTTAGCCTTAAAACTGTATTCATAAACGAATATCAAGAGTTACACAAGATTTTAAACAGGTAAGCTAATATTAGTTTAAGGCCTAAAATGTATTTGAAATCTGAATTAAGACTTTTTATGAATTCTGTCGTTTATCTTTAGTCATGTATTAAAGAGTCCATGTCTTTTAACTTTTTCACTACCGACATTTTGTTTTTAGATTTAATGCTATTTTGACTTCAGATTCTTTTTAGGGATCCTTAAATTAAAAATAAAAATGTTTACATATTTGCCCCCTCCCTCTCCAACCCCACAATAATGGGTCCGAAAATCGAATTTTTGAAACTTCTCAGCTCATTTTTACCCTTAAAACATCCGAATAACCAAAAAAGATTTATTTGAATTTGTTCTTTTGTATAAACCATATTCAAGTTTAGCATCCCAAAACCAGTTAAAAATTATATATCACACTTTAGTTTTCATTAAAATAAACCTGTAAAAATATCAGAAAAAGCTACTAAAAATTAGTTAAAAAAAAACGTTGCAGAAAAAACTAATAATTTATCAGATTTTTTTTGCTAAATATTAGTAAGATAAGAACGAAAAAAATAAAACTGTTAAATTTACAAAATTTTTGATAAATTCGAGTTAAGTTTTCATGTAATCTGCTAAAATCATTAAAAACTTTTACTAAATATTTGTAGACAAAAAACAGCAAACAAAAATTTTAATATTTACTAAATTTTGTTATATTTAACTACAATTTAATTGGATTCAAATAACAGTATATCTTGCTAAAATTAACCGAAATATTTGATAAAAAAAAAAAAAAATTGTAGACAGCTGATTTCAAAAGGGCAGATTTTAAACTTTTTTTTAAACTTTAAAAATCTCACATTTGTTTTTGGGCTTCTTTCTGTCTACTAATACTTAACAGATTAATTTGTAACTCTGAATTAACTAAAATTTAACTCAAATATAACGAACATTTTGTAGATTTTGTATTTAGCAGATTTATTTTTGCTATTCTTATCTTATTAATATTTGGTTACAAAATTTGCCAATTTCCGCAGTTTTTTTAAAAGCATTATCAAAACATTAAAAAAAATTTTTTTTTTATTAGTGTTCAAAAAAATTTACCCTCAAGATGTTAACAAAAGATTTGAAAAAATTTTGGAAGTGAATTATTATCATCAAATTGTCAACTTTTGAGACTCCTAATTAGTTTCCCAATCGTTAGAAAATCTAAAAACACTTTAAAATAATATAAAATTTTTTTAAAAAAACCTAATTTTATTTGTATTTATAATATAGCTACGCCGGTGTTTCTGTCTAAAAAATTTTGGGCCAATTTTTTTTCGCTCTTAAGGCAGAATTAGTTTGTACCTTCCGTTACCAATCAGCTGTTTTCTTTCTGTTCAATTGAAAGTCTGTATGTGTGGTTAGTTTTTACTTTTTCGTTCTGTTCTGGTGCGGACAAATCTATTGAAAATAGAATTCAACGTTAAGTGACAGCCTTAAGTGCGTACGTATTAGTTTGTTGTGAAATATTTTTCTCAATATTTGAATCAGGGATGATAAAGTTGGTACTATAGTAGTTTTTATGGTACTATTTGAACCTCATATGTACCATGATACTCCTATGACTCATTAAGTACGATTTACAAATTTTTCTATGTATGAATTTCTTGATCCCTTTAAAATTCAATAATTATTAACTCGATTTGCAGTCCCATATGAACAATGCATTAATTTCTAACCAAACGCTGTGAATTCAATCACATGATTTCACTGAGTGCGACTGATTACAGATGATTATATTAGAGTTTTATGAATCGATTAAACCAATTATTGAATTCAATCACTAAGGGTTATACTTATTATTAACTAATTTTGATTTTCAAAAAAGTAAATAATAAAAATCTTATAAAAATGTCAAATTAACTTTTAGCTGCGTGTTTTTAAAATCGAATGAGTTCACGAACAAATTTGTTTGTTACCAATCACAAGGATTGAATTCGCAACAAACTGTGAGAAACGTAATTCAATACAGCAGGATATTAATAGCACATTCAAAAAATATTAAAAATTTGGTGAATTAAAGAAAAAATATCAAAATTTTAAAAATTTTTTAAATCAATATCTGCTAATTTTCTTAGTACGCACTGCTCGTTTTTACATAGCTTTATGTACATTTTTCCGAAAAGTTTGGCATTGAAAATGAACAAAATCGGTCCAGCGGTTCAAAAGTAATGAGTGACAATGTGAAAGTACCTCTAAATTTTAAATACAAATTGGTGTATAATGCACTGTATATTATTAGAATTTATAGTATTGTCTGGTGTATAAAATATAACGTCATATTTTTCCACCAGACGCTAAGAGGTGAATAATATTTAAAACTCACCGCAAATTCTTTTTTCTCCACAAAAATTTTTTTTTTCACCGCAAAAATAGTTTTGTTACCTCAAAACTGTTTTTCACGACACAATTTATTTTTTTACATACAAAAAAGTTTTTCACCTCACAATCCTTTCACAGAAAAAGAAATTACCAAGATATATTTATATAGGTAGTTTTACTAGAACAACAACTACAACAAACAACTACAAACAATACAAAAACAACAGGGTTTTGACATTGCTTTGTACTCAAGATACAGTACAAATGAATGTCAAAACCATGTAAGAAATGTCAAAAACAGGTAAGAGGAAGATAAACAGCTCGGCTACTAAGACTACCTATATAAATATATCTTGGTAATTACAAAATATTACCTACAGAACAGAACGACACAGAACGGCAACAGAAAGTAACAACTAATGAGGCCTTTAGTCTGATTTTTGATTCTGTTTCTTATCTAAGAATAATTGATATCTCTTGTCATCTACTCTCTTTGGAACACAACATACAAAATCAAAACAAAAAACATGGCAATAAAAGAAAGAGCAAGAACGGTTTATCTTCATTTCTTTAATTCCTTTATTCGTTTGTTCTTTTTGGGTGGTTAGATTAGGCGGAATCTTAGAAGGTTTTTGTTTAAATTTTGCAAATAATTTTGTTTTTTAACATCTACAAAGTAATAAAACTCTCAAGTGTTAATATTTATAAAAGACTACATTGCAGATTACAATAATATTATCTAAAAATGTTGAGTGTACCAGGAGAAGGAAAGGTAAGATATGGCATTTGGAATATAAATGTTCTAAGGCCCAAAAACAAAAAAAATCTAATCGGGAACAAAGTTATCAGTTTTTGTTTTTTTTTGAATGCCAAGTGTATAATTTCTAAATCAATGCTAAATTTAGATTTAATAATACATATAAATTTTATGTAATTGTGGTGAAAATTTCATTCAAATAATTTATTAGTTATAATTTCGTGGTAGTATTTCAATTTGTTTTTTACGTTCAACCTTCAAGTGACCTTATAATAAATGATTTTATAGTTTTGCGTTGGGGGATATGTTCTTTCTGTATATAAACTAAAATTTATCAACACATTTATCAATTTTATGAACCATAATATTTCTGTGTCATTTCCATAAAATCGCTTAAGTCGACTTAAGCGAAAATTGTTTTTATAGTTAATTATTGATGTCCTCAATAGGACGCTTGTCCGTGGCAGTTGCAAAAAGGAATAAGTACATAATTGATTTTTTAGAACTTTTCAGGAGAGCGTTTTTAAGCTTAAAATATAAATTCTAAATCAGTGTTAAAAAGATTAAAAACGTTGAGCATGTAAATATCTGAAGACATATTTTGTAAATTACTTTCGATTTGTTTTAAGTATATACTTATACTTAAACTACCCGATGGAAAAAGTTTCTATATAGTCATATTTAACAAGATATCATTGTATATGCTTATATGTGTGCCAATATAATACGATATATGTTCATATCTTATACTTAGTTTATTACATTTTTTTAATATAGCGTAATATATCATCATATATCATTGTATCGTATGCAGGGATAGCAGGCAATTCTGCACAAATGCCGTTATCGCTAAAATACAGTTACCGAAATAATTAAAATAGCCTTATCATTAAAATACTGTTACCAAAATAATCTCACAAACCAAAAAAAAAAATAATCGCTGTAAATATATATATTTTCCCAAAATTTCATCATAAACTAGCCAGTCACTGGAATTCGGACATAATGGGGCTAAACATATCGGTGTGCATTGACATACCTAAATAACTAATATAACGTTACCCTTAAACTATCGTTACCGAAATAACTAAAATCCTGTTATCCTTAAAATAACATTACCGAAATAATTAAAATACCGTTACCTCTAAAATAACTTTAAGGATATAAGCAATATACCATTAACGCTAATAACCCGTTACCGAAACAACTGAAATATCGTTACCCCTAAAATACCGTTACCGAAATAAAAGAAAATATAGTTACCCTTATCGATACTCGCATCGAATCTGTTACTATCCATGATCCTATGTTATATGTTAGCATATCATGTATATCCCGACGAAAAAAGTTTATATATAGTTATATATAGCTTAATATGATTATATATAATTATATATGTGGCCATATGTAAAGATATATATTTACAACTCATTCTTATTTTTACAAAATCTTTAAATATAGCGGTTTTGCATTTAGTTGAAAATTTAATTATGGGTGTACTTAAAACTAAGCTTACAATCTAATCTAAAATCTAATATTAAAACTAAATAATAAAAAAAAAACAAACGAAATTAAAATATAAAAATAAAAAAAAGTGTTTACCCCCTGTGGGCACCCTGAATTTTTGAAACGTAAAATTTTGGCAATAAACCATTAACACATGCAACTTCATGTTCCGCATAGCCCAAAGGTGAGTAGTAGTTGGTATTTAACCAATTAAAACCTACCTTCTCGTTCAAAATATTCTGAATCAGAATATTATCCATACAATGTGGGGAGTCAATAAACCTTTTCATTAAACCAAAAGCATATGAAGCTAAAGGTGTAATTTTTGCCACATCATAAATAAATTCATTTGAAAACCTTTTATTAACCTCCTGAAAGTGCTTATTAACGCAAAGTCTTAGAACTTTACGTTCGAAAATTTCAAATTCCCTCATTACCGTTAGTGAACATGAAAACCAAATAGAAAACGCATAAAGTAGAATCGGTCGTATGCTTACTTTGTATATTAATAACTTTGTCCTTTCCGGCAAATATTAACTATTTAGCAATCTACCAAAAGAATATTTAATGCGACGAGCTTTATCAAGTAAAATTCTAGCATGACGATTAAATTTATAAAGTTTATTAAAATGAACACCTAAATATTTAAGGTCATCCACAAATTGAATCTCATGTCCGTCAAGGTACAATTTAAGACGTTTACTTTCAGGTACAACAAAGCTTTTGCATTTACCGGAAGCATTCCTTAAACAAATAGCTTTGCTTTTAGAAACATTTATCGTTATACCCCAATGTTTATAGTAACTATTAACAACATTTAAATGTCTCGATACAGAACTTAACGTATCAATCGGAGAAATACCATGCGCGTAAATCAAAGAGTCATCCGCATAAAGAATTCCCGTGGACTCGCTAAATTCATGCGGGAAGTCATGAATAAAAATATTGTATAAATTTGGAGCCAATATTGAACTCTGGGGTACTCCGCATCTTATATCACCTAGATCCAAATATTCGTTCCGTAGTTGAACGTAAATTTTTCTGTTTGCAAAAAAACTTTTAACCAATTTTACTATAAAGGGTTCAAAGCCAATATTAATCATCTTATAAATAATCCCTTCATGGTAAGCATGATCGAAGGCTTTTTCTATGTCAAGAGACACTGCCGCAGTACACCTCTTTTCCCTTAAATTATTTACAACATCATTTTGAAATTTCAGTAAAGCGTGATTAGTAGAATGAGATTTTTTAAAACCAAACTGATGATGTGGAATATATAAAGGTTCTAAATTTTCATCCATCTTCATTCGAATTAAATTTTCAAAAAGCTTTCCTAAATTTGATAAACGAGATATTGGTCTAACATTCTCCAATTCACAATTATCCGGTTTTTTCGGGATTGGACAAATTTTAGCCACTTTCCAAGCCTGTGGGAAGTAACCATTGTTTATACAATTATTAAAAATAATTGCTAAAAACTCAAAAGCTTTTATTGGAAGTTTTCTGCTGATAAAGTTAGAAATGCCATCTAAACCAGACGATTTTTTATTATTTAAAGTTTTTGAAATTACCTCAAGTGGACTGGCATCGGTCAATTTGGTATCATTTTGAACATTTGAGGAAGGAAAAATATCATCGAAAGTATACATACAATTTGGAATCTGAGACATATGTAATTCTATTGTGTTCTCTACATCTGAAACATCCCTATTTGGCAATGAACCAGAATAAATTGATGAAAAATTACTCTGAAGAAGTGACAATTTTTGAGTGTTATCTGTAATTAAAGTTAGATTAAGCAATAAATTTTTTAAACTTTCGATGTATATAAGAAAAGAAAATAATTATACAATATGTTTTAAAAAAGTTTTAAGAAATTTTTTATGTAATTGCAAGTTTGGTTTGAATTAGAAACGTGTCAAATTTTGTTAATATAAAATGATTTCATAATTTGAAGTTTGTGATCAACGCGTTTTAAAAATCCACATGTTTTTTAAAGAAAAATACATTTTGACTGTTTTAATACATTTTAAAGTTTTTATTTATTTAGACTATTATTGAATTTAATCCAAATATTTATATAATTTATTTTAAGACGTTTAAAAAATTTGGATTTAACCCATTACCAACAACAATATACATATATTTATCGTAATGTATGTACATTAGGGTGATAACTTTTTTTTGGCAACATTCTCCCCAGGGGTTTTCTAATGGCAAATATTGTATTAATGATAAAAAAAACTATTTCAGTTCAATTTGGTAAAAAAAACCTTGCGCACCGACAGCGATTTCTAAAATGCCTTTAATATATATTTTTTTAAATTTTTTTAATAACATTTTTTTTAAAATATGGTTTATACATATGTAAGTAAGCAAATTTGGAAGAAAACTATTCCATTGACTCGAAAACGGACTTTACTATTGATATCAGCATGCCTTAATTATATAGATGTGATGGTCAGACGTTGAGGCATCAAAAAAAGTTTTTTTTTTAACTTTGTTTGATTCAAAACTTTAACGCGTTTGGTGCGGAACCTTTTTTAACGATAGCGAAAAACTAAAAACGCAGTTCTTAATATTTGTCCATGCCCTACACGATTTTGTCTGGGGAGATTTGATATTTGCAAAAAATGCAAAAAGTTATCACCCTAATGTACATATGTATAAAAAGAATGAAAAAGTTATGCAATCATTTAAATTTTGAAGCCATTTGTTCAGAGTATCAGTGTATTTCTGTTTTGTATATTTTGTTTCATAATTAAAGTAATTTCTTACACTCGTGGAAAAAGCTTCATCATATTCATGAAGTTTCATTGATTTTCGTCCAATGTAACACTTCATAAATATGATGAAGCTGTTTCATAAAAGGACTAATTGATCACAGGTTTCTTCATATTTATGAAATGTTTCATAAATGTGATGAAGAAGTTCCATAACTTTTTATGAAATGCTTCATAAATCTTATTAAACATTTCATAAATAGGATGAAGCAGTTTCATACACTTTTATGAAAGTTTTCTAAATTTTTTATGAAACCTTTTAAAAATTATTGAATATTTAGATATTATTTTTGGGCCTTTTGAAAATTTATAAAGATCTGTCCATTAAAAGAAAAGTTTTAAATGCAAAAAACTAAATGCAAAACCGCCAAATTATAAAGACATTTTTCTCAAAATCTGTGATATTTATCAAAAAATTAAGTACGCCATTGAAACCAGCATGTGTATGTATGTATGTATGTATGTATGTTCTTTATTTAAAATATTAGGATATTATACAAATAAAGAAATTAAATAACAATGACATATAAGTCGTCTGTTGTATTAAATGAAAAACATTAAATAATAAATAAGTATAAACATGTTTTAAAATATATATAGTTGTAGTAGATATTATCAAAATATATATAGTTGTAGTAGATTTTAGTATACAATTACACAAATTCCTCAATTATTATTTTTCTATACTTTAAAGCATTCTCGACATAGTTATAAATCTTATTCCACCCATTGGGTATTTTACCATTCAAAATGTTTATAAGTTCAATTTCATTGAGGTATGGTTTTTCAAAGTATCTGTATCGGAATTCCCTAAGTATGGGGCATTTTGCCATGAAGTGTTGTAAATTTTCGTCTTCTCTAGTATTACATAGTGTGCACGATTTATTTTCAGTTGTACCAAATTTATTTGCGTTTAATGGTAGTAAATCTGATCTTGTTTTAAAGATTATTGCAAGTTTCCGTTGGTTTTTTATGGTATCGATATAATTTACCGGCAGGTTATGGTCCAAGTGTTTATAAAAACGCAATTCACTGTTTAAAGCTTGTTGTTTCATATTTTCAAGGGTTTTGGATTTTAAGTTTTGTAGCAATATGGTTCCTTTTTGAGCCCATTCTTGAGCTGAAACATCTTCAAATTCAAAACTTATACCCAATTCCCTGCCCATTTCGTTTATTTCTTTTGCCCAAAATAAATTATTTTGTAACATAATGATAGACAATTTATGTGGTAATCGGTTTTGTCTATATTGAAATAACGTTTTGTATATGTAATTCATATGCAACTCAAGCGTGTAAAAATAGCTACATTCTGCTTTTGTTTCAAGTGCCAATACATAGTTTGGTGTAAATTCTGGTAATTTTAAAACTCTTTTCAAGAAGTACCGTTGAAGTTTATCAACATCATCATACAAACAATAACCCCAGACTTGAGCAGCGTATGCTTGTATTGAACGACATACAGCTTGGAATAGTTTCCATTTGACTTTTAGGTTTATATTTTGTTTATTTATAAAGCTGTTCCACGTCGCATTAATGCTATTTTTAGCTGAAATGTTTCTTTTTTCAACATGTTTTTTAAAACTCAATTTTGTTGTCAGAATTACACCCAGATAATTATATTCGTTAACTATTCTTACTTGTTGATTTTTGTACATAATTTTTTCTCTCGCTGCAAGTCTCCCAGATGTCCTGAATACCATCATTTTTGACTTTATCATGTTTACTTCCATGTTCCAGCATGTGCGATATATATATAATTAATGGTCAGATCTCTATTAATTTGTTCTATGTCATGCCGTGTTATTGTTACTCGAGGTTAGCGAAATATTGAAAGAAAATAAATACATATTTATTAAACAAAAGACCACGAGCTTAATTATTCATAAATTTTTGAAATGAAATTTTTGAAAATTTTCATGAAATGCTTCATAAATTTTTATGAAATGCTTCATAAATATTATGAAACATTTTATAAACGTTTCATATTATATTCAAAAAATTCTACTTAATGTTTACAACACATCAAATAATATTTAATTGAAGTTTCAGAACTTCAAATAATTTCTGGTAGTTTTTGAGTTTTAAAAAGTCTAAATTGCAAATAATATTTTCTAAATTTGAAATAAAAAATTTCAATAAAAGGCTAAATTTTATTTTTACAACGTTAATGAAACTTTTTATGAAATGATGTAGGTCTATGAAACATTTGGCATACATTTTTATTTTTAACTTTTCATCATATTTATGAAAACTTCACAAATATGATAAATAATTGATGACAAACGATTTATATAACAATATCATCAATATGATGAAACTTTTTACCCTGAGTGTACAGTCGGCCAACTATTGAAACGTTGACTTTAATAAACATTTTTATTTTGCAAATTCATTGTGACTTAAATTTTTTTTTTTTTTTGTACTTAAATACATACAACATTGTTGTTTATATTATTGATAACACATATTTTAAATATTTAAATTATCATGAACTGATAATAACTTTTGATATTTTAACCCTTGATAACATCCCAGCCAAAAAATTGCTAATGGCCTGACAAATAAAGCACTGGCAGATCTCTGTTTGCCAATGGTCCAACAAATAAAGCACTGGCAAAGTACTGATTTAAAATTCTCTGCCAACGTTAGTAAAAAAGTTATTTGGCAGTACTTGATTTACAAAAGTTACACCCGTAAAATTAATAAAAGCTTGGCATTGCCCTGGCTTAGAACGATCTGAAATATTTCGTAAAAAGTGCTTTGGCACTGTAAAAAATGTTATAATTTAAAACATACAAAGAAAATATGTATTTAAACCATATTTAAGTTATGAAAATCTAACCAAACCATACTTGGCACTAGTTAATTGAATGGACCAACTAATTGACGATTGAATCGGTATTACTTGATGTCAATGTTAATTCAATTTTCTTAGCATTACAATTGCTTAACATAATAAAAATTTAATTTTTTTTAATTGGCATTGACCAATGTTAATGCCTTTAACAGACAAATATAGCTGATTATTATAATTGTTTGTTATTATTGTCTAAAAAAAAAAAATATTTACAAATTTAGAAAAAATCCTTTATTTGCGTACTAATTTTATAAATATTCGGTATTTTAAGTTTTATATAATTTTTATTAAAAATAAAAATTATGTTTTTTTCGACCTTTAATTGTGCAATTAAAATGAAAATTATTCAAGTTCGAGGCCATACTCTATATTTCTTTATTAGGATATTGTCGTAACAAATAGTCTATAGAGTTTTTGTTTTCAAATTTATTATTTAACCCTTTCAGGAATGTGTTGATAGATCTATTTCGGGAATTTTCTAGGTTCCCATCATCAAAACAAGTTTTGACAGAGGTTACAATCCCATGCCAAACATCAAACATTCCTATAAACTAGTTTACTCACTACATGAGAACTAATATATGATGAATTTCATATCAAAACCTATAAAAAAAGGCACATTTTGAACCCGACCCCCTCAGAATTTGATGAAATTTTGCATACAGCTACATTTTACCTATACAAACACAACCTCATATTAAGAAATTGCATTTTTGAAAATATGTGGGCGTGGCAAGGTATCGAAGTTTTTGAAAAATTACGATAACATGTACTTTCAAGCTGAGATTACTACGGAATGGCTGAACCGATTTCAAAGATTTTTGTACCATTAGAAAGGTATTTCAATTATTTCACTTGGCCTTTGAAGTGTTTTCCCAGTTTAAAGTTTTATTTTTGGCAAAAAAAAATTTTCAGTGTAATATAATTGAAAATAAAAATAAAAACCAAATTCAAACGGCGAAAGACCTTTATCATTGGGCTTCACAAACTTATAATACATCCATAGAAGTTGCTTATGCAGACGCTGACGACTATAACAAAACAAAAGAAGAGCTATTTTAAAGGTATAAAAATGCTAAAACTATTACAGGAACTCAAAGCTTCCATTCTTTTATACCTTTAGATGAAACTTCACTAAAAGTTAGCAAATATTCCGAAATTTAACAGCATGCGCAAAATAATATATTAAATCTAAAAAATGAAAATAAAAAAAAAAATTTACCAAGGGTAAATCCATATTTTGGGGGTGTCTGCAAAATTTGATAATACGATTCTTGTTCTAATCCATTATAATTACAAAAAAATATGTATAACTTTCAAAGTATAGTTACTTTATTCTTTTTTGTCACACAATGATATCAAAATATAAGGAAGTTAAGAAGAGATGCATTTACTTAAAAAAAATTTAAAAAAAATAAAAAAGAACGCCATTTTAGTTTTTAGATATGTTGTATATATTAAATAGACCCTTCTAAAAAAATTTTTTTTTGGAAAAAAACACTTGGCCTTTGAAGTGTTTTCCCAGTTTAAAGTTTTATTTTTGGCAAAAAAAAATTTTCAGTGTAATATAAAATTTTTACAGTGTATGTTTTCGAAAGCTAATTGAAATACCTTTCTAATGGTACCAAAATCTTTGAAATCGGTTCAGCCATTCCGTAGTAATCTCAGCTTGAAAGTACATGTTATCGTGATTTTTCAAAAACTTCGATACCTTGCCACGCCCACATATTTTCAAAAATGCAATTTCTGTTTTGTTTTGTTTGTATATGTAAAATGTAGCTGTATGCAAAATTTCATCAAATTCTGAGGGGGTCGGGTTCAACTAATATCGGTTTTGATATGAAATTCATCATATATTATATGAGCTCGAAGTATTATTAAAATAATATATTTCATAAAAAGAATATATCAAGAAAACTGACACCTACCGTTACCTAACAAGAATAAATAGTGTATACGTGATAAAACTTGTATAAAATAGCGAATATTTTTAAAGTTGGGACCTAAATAAAATTTTTTTTTTCGTTTTTTCCAAAACAAAACACTTTTTATAAACAATTATTTTTTCGTCAATTGCAATTGATTGTTTTAGACATTGGAGCCATTTCATTACCATTGGTCTAAACAATGCCAATTTAAAAAAATTTCATTGGCATTGGAATGGTAATGAAATTTTTTGGCATTGGCATTGACCACAAGTAATGCCAATTAAATTTTAATGCTAATGAAAAGTTTCCAAGTATGATCCAAACAAACACAAGTTAAATTGTTTATAATTCGAATTCAAAATCTGAGATTTATGTTAAAAATCTCAAAAGCCGCATAAACACTTATTTTCGCTATGTAAATTATAATTGATATCTATTTCAAAGTAGTTTCCAATCGCACCTTAAATGGGCGTGTAAAACTTTTAATTTTACTATTAACTTTTTCATAAAAAATTTCCATTATGCCTTTTTATAGAAATATACAAATTCGTATTTAATTCGTAGTACTTTTTATAACTGATAAGAACTAAGATCTATTTCATGTTATGCAATGTCTTTACACCACTTGTTACTGCAGGGTGATCATTTAATTCAGTGCAAAATAAAAATAGTCTCCAACTCAAAAAAACTAACTAACAAATGTAGTAAAAACAACTAACAATGCGTAAAAACAATTGACAATTTGTTAATACAAAAATTTTGAAACAACTATAGTCATTGGTAAAAACTACTTACTTTATTTAAAATTTATTTTTTTGGTATTTTAAAAATATCTTTTAATAAAAAAATAGTTTTTCTTCCAATTACAATAAAAATGTGTATTTACTAAATAAATTAACTGTTTACACCCGAGTAACAAAAATATAGTAGTATTAAGTTTTAATCTCAAAAAAAAAATATTTAATATATGAAAATATTAATATATATGGTGTCCGGCATAGCCATATATTATAAAATGTTTCTTATGTTGTAACTTATTTAACGATATATTATTATATATTGACCTTTATAAAACTAGATATTAATCATATATGTTGTACATAATAAGATATGACAGATATATTGTCATATATAATGATACATTTTCATATATAACATAATATGTAATCATATATGGCTATATAATTTAAGATATAATAATGTATTATGTCTTATAAAAAATAGTTGTTTGTGATCTAAGATATGCTTATATATGGTGCCATATGTATAACTCAACTTAATATATATTTATATATAACATAATTATGTAAGATTCCATATATGACATAAGATTAAAAATTTAGTTTGAGATATGATTATATATGGTCCAAAATCATTAATGTTTTCTATGCGAAAATATACATAATTATATATGATCAAGATGTCTAAATTATTTTTCTTAAAATTTTTTTCAAATTTTTTTTCCAAAATTTTTTTTTTAAAAGAACTCGTAAAATAACATTTTTTATCCATACACCACCTGCCTATGCATACACCACCTGCACTACCTGTCTATGCTTAAGAAAGAGGTTTGCTTGAGGTTTAACTTTCAAATGCAATATACGAATGCGGATCAATAAGTCCGTGACTTTTTTTTGCAAAAAAAAATAATTTATTTTTCAAAACCATCTCCTTTTAGCTCAATACACTTAGTCCAACGTTTCTCCAATTTTTGTATCCCTTCCAAAAAATAGGATTTTTCTAGGTCCATAAAATAGGCATTTGTTTGATCAATAATTTCATCGTTGGAGCTAAATCTCTTTCCACCGAGCCATTTCTTTAGGTTTGGAAATAGGAAATAGTTACTGGGGGCTAAATCCGTAGAATATGGCGGATGAGATACCAATTCGTAGCAAAATTATTGGAATTTTGCCATTGAGACTGCACACGTGTGCACCCGTGCATTATCTTGATGAAAAAGAATTTTTTGCTTAGCCATATGGGGTCGTTTTTTTTTATATTCTCGTTAAATCGATCCAATAAGTTGGCATAATATTCGCCGTTTATTGTTTTTCCCTTTTGAAGAAAGAAGAAAATTAAAAAAAAGGTAAATTTTACAGCTGACATTTTAGATAATTTTCAGACAACTACTGGCGCTTCAAATACCTATATGAGAAAAATAACAAATTTCTTTCGTACTTCTGCTGGAAGACAATCAGTACCAGCAAATAACGCTTCAGATAGAACAAAATGAGCCATATTACAAAGAGGGCATTTATGAGTTTGAAACTTAATCAAATAAAATAGAAAATAGACTAGTTATTTATGCAAACGCCACAGAGATTCTCGAATATATTTTTGATCAACGAAACATATCGAATGAAGTAAGATCAAAATTATGGCTGACGGTGGTCAAAAATTCTTCAAATTTTCTATTTCTATTTTAGAAGAAGATGATCCAATTTCAATAGATAGTAGTGAGAATAAAAAAAATGCCGTACTCTGTCGGAGAAAGTTTTGCAAAAAAAGGAAATTGAATAGTGTTAATAGATTAATACTATTATGTATAGTACCAAATATAAAAGAAACTAACGAAAATGTAGAAAAATAGTGGATTTATCACAACTCAATGACATACCTTTTAAAGACTGCAGCTGCAACATACCCGTGTCCTTATTGATTTGTAAAGTTAAATGAATTACAGATTCATGATCTCCAAAGTATAGAGGATTATACAAAATTTAAGTCTTTTGGTAAGGATAAAGAAAATGATCCACAATGCCATAGTGTAGTTAATCACCCCCTATTTGTGAAAGAAGGTGAAGACGAAGATGATAACATCCATGTAATTGAGAAATGCATTTTACCTGAACTTTGTAGGACGTGAAAAAGCTCTATTATGGCCAAAGAAGTTGAAGCAAATTCCGAAAAACTATCACGACGATATTTTTGAAGGGATAGCTTGCAGAAAACTTCTAAGAGAAGCGGATAAATTGGAGGTTCCAGAAATCTATGATGAAGTTGGAATATTTAAAATTCAGCCTTTCATTGCATCATTTAAAGCTACGTATGAAGACTATTGTTGACAATTACTTCACAACGAACATAGTCAATATTACTAACATAAATAAGCACTTGACTGAACTCCGTAGATCTTTTCATTCTTTTTCTTTCTTTTTCGGCATGATTAAAAAAAGCGGTAGTTACTTTTTCTTCTTAGCATTTATAAAAAAACATTGTTTGTTAGTGGATTAGGTCTATTGGAGATACCACTTTAAAAAAAAGCGCCGAGGTATCTATCCCAAGGATGGTGTTTAAATGATAACAACTCTGTTAATTAAACTTGCAGTTAAATATTTTTTCACCTTGAACAAAAATTATGAATTTTTCGGGCTGTTACCCATACAATATTATATAGCATAAGAAAGCTTGAAGAATTTTCTATCAACGGAATTTCACAGAATCAAATTATTTTAAGTCGTTTAAATGTTATGAACTTTTTAGTAAGACTTAAATTTGAAAACTGGAAGATTCTGGATCTTGAAATTGAAATGGATCAGCTATGGTTTCATGGGATACGGTTTCTGGAAGGGCAGATCGTCCACAAAAAGATGGCATAGTCACTTTTTGTCGTCATTTTTTTCAAACTAAACTTTGCTTCTGGCTGGGTGTGATATATTTGTATGTAATGATATGTTTTGCAATATAAAATTATATATAAAAGTAATAGAATTATTTTTGTTTAATATATGATCACATATGATCATATATGTTAGAATTATATGGTATATCTATTTCATATACGATACAATGATATATTACGCCATATTAAAACATTTTCATAAACTAAATATAAGATATTAACATATATCGTAATATATTGCCACATACATAAGCATTAGGGCGGGTCGATTTAAAAATCGCTCAACGTTCAAGGAAAATCGTATTCTAGGGATCAAAATAAGAAACTTTGCCGAAGGAACCATACCTCTAAAACGAATTCTGATGTCCCGACTTTTGACCCATAGGGTCAAATTTTGAAAAAGCCCACTTTGATATTTCAGAAAGTAGGAGGAATCTCTCCAAGATTATGGAAGATACTTCTTCTTCGGGAGACGCGCTAGCAGATTAATGCATAAATCATCATTCTAGGGGTTAAAATTTAAGTTAAAAAAAGGTCTTTTTAGCCGTGTTTTTTTAGCAAAATGTACAAATCTCGGGATAGAGATATTTCAGAAAGTAGGAGGAGTCTTTCCAAGATTAGGGTCTCTATTTCTTCTCCGGAAAAAATAGAGTATAAATATATTCGATTGGGTTGGATTCGATTGGGGCACTCTAAATGGGTCAAAGTGGGATTTTTCAAAATTTCACCCTACGGGTCAAAAGTCGGGACATCAGAATTCGTTTTAGATGTATGGTTCCTTCGGCAAAGTTTCTTATTTTGATCCCTAGAATACGATATTCCTTGAACGTTGAGCGATTTTTTTGCCTCCATACAAATCGACCCGGCCTAATAAGCATATATAATGATATCAATTTGCATATATGTATATAGAAACTTTTTTCATCGGGTATATATAATACATATATATTTCAATAAACAATTTCTTCCTCAAACTAACAATAATTAATGTCTCATCCACTACAATATATAGTTTTTTTTTTGTTAAAAATCAACTGTCAAATGTCGTAAAAACTATTACAAATGCTAACTGCATTACAAAATTACAAGCATTAAAAAAATTCTAAAAAACAACTATCAAAAACACTGAAAATTACTTGCCTAAGTAAAATAACTGCAACTGCAATTGCAGTTAAAATATAATACAAAAATAACTGTCCCGTAATAACTGCAGAACTTTTCTGAGTGTAATATGTTTATGAGGATTTAAGTGACTAAAATCGACATATTTTAAAAGTTTTGCTCTTAATTGGTTAATTAAAAAATGTAACGCTATTTTCAAATGCTATTTTTAAATAGTGCAGTAAACGCAATTGCTTAGATTATTGCTGACTTATGTTTGTAATTGAAAATTGATAAGACTTGTTTACGATTTCTTAAAAAGATTCCAAAACATTATATGAAATACCAATAAAAATAAAAAATCTTAACACTTAGAAACTTTTGTCAGTAGAATCTTTTGAAAATGGCAGTTAAAACAAAGGCCAAAGAGCAAGGAACTTCGCGCCAATTCATGTTTTTCTCGATAAACTAATATATACTAAATATTTCTCCGAATCATAAATTTTAGATCGAAATGGCATAGATGTTTTATTTTTTCTGCATATTTTGTGCTTTTTAATTTATTTTTAATTTCTTTTTAGTGCATATTTTCCATTTATTTTAGGCATTCTTTTTAATTTGTTAAAAAAAATCAAATGTAAATGCATTTCAATATTTTTATTTTTACATTATAAAATCTTGATGAATCGAATAAAAGTGTAAGACTGTTTTCCTGTGGAAAGGATAAATGTCAAATTATTTTTTTTTTGTATTTTTAAGCTTTGATTTTAGCAAAAAGTGTACTTTTACGTGCATATTTCTCATGTTTTTAGTGCATATCTTTCGTTTTTAGCTGCATTTATATTTTTGGCTACATGAAAGTCCTTGCCACAGTAATTACCGTTAAAATAACTAAAAATTTAGTTTTTTTAACTGTTGAAAATAAATAATAATTTAGTTTTTTTAACTGTTGAAAATAAATAATAATAAAAACATTTTTATTGAACAATTTAACGGACACAATTAATAGACCGTGGTGTAACTCGCTAAGAGGTGATGCTACTAGTCATGGTTTGATGTATGGCGCTGTGTTCGATCCTCAGCCACGACACAAAAGTATAAAGTTTTTCATATACAGCAATTTAACAATATAAAATACTTTGATCAATTAACACATAAAATAACAACTGACGATTCCTTGGATGGGCCAAAATTGCGGCAGTCTGGTATATCTTCTTCCTGTAAAATGAACTCTAAACAAATTCTTTAGTAATTAATTATAATAATTAATTACGATTATCATTATATGACGGTAACAAACACTGTATCCAGAATAACTAAAAATGTTGTAAAAATAACTGAACATTTTATACTACAAAAATTTTTAAACAACTGAAAAATATTGTAAACACTACTGTTTTTCAGTAATTCTTTCGGTATTTTGCAAAAGAAATATATTTTAATTAAAAAAACAATTTCCAAATGGTACTCCAGTTCCCAGTGTAGAAACTGTAATGACATATCATTATTTTTCCTAACACCAGTAATAATACCAGCTTACTCGCTGCATTACTTTACTTACCAGACACACCCGGCCAAAAGCAAAGATAAGTTTGAAAAAAATTACGACAAAAAGTGACTATGCCATCTTTCTGTTAGCTGTCTGCCCTTCCAGAAACCGTATCCCATGAAATCTTAGCTGATCCTCTTTCAGAAATATCAACATTTCAATTTCAAGATCCAGAATCTTCGAATTTTCAAATTTGAGTCTTACTTAAAAGTCCATAATTTTTAAACAACTTAAAATAATTTGATTCTGTGAAATTCCGTCGATAGAAAATTCTTCAAGCTTTCTTTAGCTATATAATATTGTATGGGTAACTTCCCGAATACATTGAAATCAGTGTAACTAGGCATGGGGGGTAGAGGTCTTTTAACAATTCCTTTATCCCTCTCATTCAAAGTAAGCCGACATGTAACGCAAATTGACTTCGGAAACTTGGCATTATTTATATCAAAGTTGTTGTTTATGAACCGTTTTACAAGGCCCTCAAGTTTATTAGATATAAAAATGTATTTGTATTTTTACTCCCAAATACAATTTTCTGTCCGCATGGAGCACATACTTTTAATCTATTTTCTTCGTGAATACATTTATGATGTAAATTAGAAAATTTAGATGGTATGTTTGTTGAATCCCTATTGAAAAGTTTAAAGATCTTGAAGTGTTTTCTTTGAAAGATAAAATAATGGTGTGTAAGGTTTTTTTTCCAAAATTGTTGTTCTTTATTTTGTGAAAAATTTTATAATAATCAAATTGAAATAATATTCAAAGGTAGAACAATTTAACAAACACAAACTATATTTTTATAAAAATCAAAGTTGACGGCAGGTTGTTAGTATTGCAAGTAGTTATTCTAACAAGTGGTAACATTTTTTTATACCATCCACAATGTTATTAATATTGATGCACCTCAGCATTTATAAAAAAACATTGTTTATTAGTGGATTAGGTCTATTGGAGATACCACTATAAAAAAACGCGCCGAGGTGTCTATCCCAAGGATGGTGTGAAAATGATATTAACTCTGTTAATTAAACTTGCAGTTAAATATTTTTTCACCTTGAACAAAAATTATGAATTTTTTCGGGAAGTTATCCATACAATATTATATAGCTTAAGAAAGCTTGAAGAATTTTCTATCGGCGGAAATTCACAGAATCAAATTATTTTAAGTTGTTTAAAAATTATGGACTTTTTAGTAAAACTCAAATTTGAAAATTCGAAGATTTTGGATCTTGAAATTGAAATGTTGATATTTCTGAAAGAGGATCAGCTAAGATTTCATGGGATACGGTTTCTGGAAGGGCAGACCGCCCACAGAAAGATGGCATAGTCACTTTTTGTCGTCATTTTTTTCAAACTGAACTTT
This sequence comes from Delia radicum, assembly GCA_021234595.1. Taxonomy (NCBI): domain Eukaryota; kingdom Metazoa; phylum Arthropoda; class Insecta; order Diptera; family Anthomyiidae; genus Delia; species Delia radicum. The sequence goes on along the minus strand of CM037853.1, from coordinate 80,637,929 downwards.
GCTTCTGGCCGGGTGTGCTGAAGTGTAAAACTTAATCCTATGTGGATCAAGTTACATTAAATAATTATTTTTATTGAATGGAGATTTTTTTTTTTATCAATTTAAAGGCTTCACAATTTCGTAGTCATAATTGAAATAAAGTTTCATGGAGCTTTTTTGTACATAGGCCAATAAGGGTTAACGATTTTTTAGATAAAAGTAAACATAATTATTGTCTTATCAAATTTAAGTGATATTTTTCCGAAAACTATGCAAACTTTAATAAAAACTTAATCCTATGTGGATCAAGTTACATTAAATAATTATTTTTATTGAATGGAGATTTTTTTTTTTATCAATTTAAAGGCTTCACAATTTCGTAGTCATAATTGAAATAAAGTTTCATGGAGCTTTTTTGTACATAGGCCAATAAGGGTTAACGATTTTTTAGATAAAAGTAAACATAATTATTGTCTTATCAAATTTAAGTGATATTTTTCCGAAAACTATGCAAACTTTAATAAAAACATCAAATTTCGTTAAATTTTTGCCAAAATAAGTAATTTTCATTAAAAGTCCTAAAAATTAGTCGCTCTAACCCAAACTGGAATTATAATTTTTTCGATTTATATTTTTTTTTTAATAACAACTATTGTATTACAAAAATAGCAATCGACATCTCCAAATTAGTCATCTTACAAAATCTTTAAAATTAATTAAAAAAGACGTTATTGCGTTTTTATCAAATTCGTATGTTATTTTGGATTTCAGGCTAAAGTGGGTTAATGATACCCGATGAAGTCAGAAATGCATAACCTGACGATTCCTTGAATGGGACATTTTGTGCAAGGAAGTCATTTATGTTTTTATCTATCAAGTAAAACATGTCGAGTTAGCTCAGATGGTTGACTGACAACCTGGAGCCCCAAGTTCGAATACCGTGTGGGCACATTCTATTAAAAAAATAATTTCAATAAAAAAATTTTTTATAAATTTTTTTTTTAATCAATTTAGTTTTTTTGAACGTTAATTTTTAGATTCATTTTTTTTTTGTAGTAAGCATATAGGTAGCCACATATTTTTTGATTTTTCTTAAGGTATTTAGTAATGATGTGTCATTATTTGGCGCGACATCCCCATATAAAAGAAATGAGATTTATAATGACAAGTGCACGTACTTGCCATTACCAAATATGTACTTATATAACCACTTATATGGTAATGCTTTTCTACACTGGGTTATTACCAGGACAAGATTAACATGGCACACAAAAAGTGAAAAAATGGCATGCCAATTCCGAATATTAAAAAAAAAAATACCAGCTTATTAAAAATATATATCGCACACCTAGTTCAAAAGTGACTTAACTCAAAATTTTAATTTTTCGGGTTTATATGCTTAAACTATGCACAATACACTTGTTTATCTATAAAAAAAATATCAGTATATTTTGTTGTTGTTAACTGTTGCTAAAAAACAGTTATATATATATATATATATAATGTCCTATGGTTCCTTAAGAGGAACAAAGGGCCACTAAAAAACAGCTAGGTCTTTATGTTTCAATTGGTATAAAGTTGCAAATATTTTTTTTCGATTTCTGAAAAATTAAAAATTTTGAATTGAGTCACTTTTGAACTAGGTGTGCGATATGTACATATATTTTTTTCTAAAAATTGTGTATTTTAATTTTTTTTTTTTAAAGTAAAAATTATGTAAAAACGTTGGCTTTCTACAAATTTTTAACGGACATTTTGACAAAAAGTCTTAAAAATGGCTTTTGATTTTAAGGATACTGACAAATGGCATTTTTACAAAATAATTTAAAATATGACAAAAGCAATATTTAATGGCAAATGACACAAAATACTTGCAATATTTATAACGTTTTAATGCATTTGAGATATAATGTAGTTTTAAAATTATTATTTGCAAACTATGAATGTATCAATAATAACAAATGTAAACTAAACAAGAATTTTTAAAAACTCAACGAAATTTTTTATTCTTAAAATATCTAACACAAATTAAATGCTATTTGTTTTTGTAGTTGTTCATTAAAAAACTGATATAACTGCTTTAGGCAACTGTTACTAAAATACAGTATTTTGTTTCAGAAAAACGACTGCAATTGCAGTTAAAAACAACAACTGCTGATTACTACACAAACAATTGTCATTTACTAACTGTCAAACTTTTTTGAGTGCAGTAAAATGATAACAGTTCAAAATCGTTTTGATGTGGCCTACCACCATTTACTATGCTCTTTCATTGAACATTTTATCTGAACATAAAATACGAGCTGAAAAGTCTGATACTTCGTTACCGGTAGTTTTATATATCGGAATATATTAGGATGGAAAATTAATTACTTTTTTAAGAAATTTGTTTCAATAAATTAGTTTATCCTTTTTAAGTGGACTTCAAGTTTAAGATTTCTACTTTAATGGAATTCCGTAGGTCATTAGAGGTGGAATTTATTTCTTTTAACCCCCATTTATACCAAGTTTTTGTAAAAACAGAAAATATATGAATGAATTAAATTAATTGAAATATGAAAATGAAAATTATTCAAGTTCGAGGCCATACTCTATATTTCTTCATTAGGATATTGTCATAACAAATAATCTATAGAGTTTTTTTGTTTTCAAATTTATTATTTGACCCTTTCAGGAATGTGTTGATAGATCTATTTCGGAATTTTCTAGGTTCCCATCATCAGAACACGTTTTGAAAGCGGTAACAATCCTATGACAAACATCAAACATTCATATGAACTAGTTTACTCACTACATGAGAACTAATATACATATGAGCTTGAAGTTAAAGATTATAACCATTGATCAAAAAATACATTGAAAACTTGTTATTTAAATTTATTTTCATCGGGATAAACATTAATTGCATTTATAGTAATTAAATGTGCTAAAGTCCCAAAACTTATTTAACAAATTGTGAAAAGCAATCTGATGTAGGCGTGTCCCTATCCGGATTTCATTCCTGCCTAAGGAAATCTTCAGGGACTTTGTTATTAGAATTTCTAGAGATATTTGTTATGTTAAATCACAAACTCATTGAGAATTTCTTGTCCTCGTCTAGGAGCGAGATTCAAAATTTAAAATATCAAAGAAAAAACAAAAACAACAACAAAAAATTGTCACAATTGGCTTTGTCATCTTCCAAATACTACTCTGTTTTTTTGACAGACCTATCAATGTAGTGACGTTTATTCAAGTAAATCAACAATAGAAAATCATATGTTTTCTATTAGTGTCAGTTACATTTAAATTTGCACAAGCACCTGCATATTTGTTATTTAAATTTATTTTCATCGGGATAAACATTAATTGCATTTATAGTAATTAAATGTGCTAAAGTCCCAAAACTTATTTAACAAATTGTGAAAAGCAATCTGATGTAGGCGTGTCCCTATCCGGATTTCATTCCTGCCTAAGGAAATCTTCAGGGGACTTTGTTATTAGACTTTCTAGAGATATTTGTTATGTTAAATCACAAACTCAATGAGAATTTCTTGTCCTCGTCTAGGAGCGAGATTCAAAATTTAAAATATCAAAGAAAAAACAAAAACAACAACAAAAAATTGTCACAATTGGCTTTGTCATCTTCCAAATACTACTCTGTTTTTTAGACAGACCTAGCAATGTAGTGACGTTTATTCAAGTAAATCAACAATAGAAAATCATATGTTTTCTATTAGTGTCAGTTACATTTAAATTTGCACAAGCACCTGCATATTTGTTATTTAAATTTATTTTCATCGGGATAAACATTAATTGCATTTATAGTAATTAAATGTGCTAAAGTCCCAAAACTTATTTAACAAATTGTGAAAAGCAATCTGATGTAGGCGTGTCCCTATCCGGATTTCATTCCTGCCTAAGGAAATCTTCAGGGGACTTGTTTGTTTTGTGCAATGTCCACCTCTGGTGGATATTCAATATACGTTTTTGTTTTTTTCTCCTTTTTATATTTTGTTTAGTTTGTAAACAAAACAGGGGACAATTAAAGGTCGAAAAAACATAATTTTTATTTTTTAATAAAAATTATATCAAACTTAATTGCAATATTTTAAACTTCAGACTTTTTGCTTAACTCGTTTGTGCAGGATGTTAAGAGGAAGACTTCCTCTTTTTGTTCATCCCTGTAAACATTTTTTAATACCCAGATTTAGCGGATGCCTGCACAAAATTATAAGATTCTAGATTCATTGTTTATGCTGTGTGCATTGACAAACCAAATTTTAAGATAATTAGTTTAGCGGCTTTTAGGAGCAGGCATGTCCTGAAATAAACCCGCATTTTACGCCTCTTTTCAAAATATAACTTATCAGTGAATTATCCCATACAATAGTTAATAAATATTTCAAAATTAGGCTTCTTACTAAAAGAGTAGAGGCATGCCGTCAGTGGAGATACTTTTTGCCACTCCTAGCAGAAATTTCCAGAAATCCCGTCTAAGGGGGTGGACGAACAAACTTATCAAAATTTATTTTTCGCCTTTGCACCAACATTTTTATTATATTCATCGTGAAAATTTTAAAAAAGGACCTTAACATTAATTTAAGACATATTCCAAGGAACCAGGCCGTCAAGGTGCAGACTGTACCCACATACCAAATTTCAAATTCCTCGCTTAAGTGGATTGGAAAGGCCGCCAATGGGGAGTATTTTCCCCTTAATGCCCCTCACCGTTGGAGTTTCCTAAAATTCCGTCTTTTTTTTTTTGCCAAATTTTAAGTTCCTAGGTCCAGCGGTTTAGTCTGGACAATGTTGAGTGAGTCAGTCAGTAACGTTATTCTTTTATAAATAATCTATATTCTGATGTTCAATGAACCGCATAGGGGCAGTGTTGCCATAAGTTGAATGTTGAACATTGCTAGATTGTTAAGAAAATAGTACTATAAAGTGCTAGATTGAGCAAAAAAAGTGCAATATTTTTTTTTTTAATATATATCTCTACAGAACACTTTATATAAGGTGGCGCAAAAGTAATCCTCCTATCAGAAAATGCTATACATAATAAATACATAATAAAAAAAAAAACATCGGAAGGTTATTTTTGCGTCACCTTATACTTTCGATATGTAAATGGATGTTTAAGATCCCAATTTCCTTATATTGAAAACATAAATGTTTTTCTGAATTAAAATTAAGCAATTTTTAATATAATTATAGATCAAATATTGAAGGATATTTTAATGATCTTGAAAGGATCATACATTTTTTGTTTTTTGATATAAAACTTTTATTCTTGAGATTAACTTATAAATTTGGTCACTTTTGACCATAAATTGGTTTTGATTTATTGACAATAACCCGAGCAACCAAAAATATGCTGTATCATATTTTTTCCTGTGCGTCGTATAAAAATAGATGAAATATTTATTGATTTCGAAACAACTAACGAATTTTGGCATTGATTTATTAGGGCATGTTTTTGCATAATTTGAGCCTAATAGCATATTTTGATCTTAAGAAGAGTTGGCTATTCGAGCCTATACCGATTTCGCCATAATTAATATTTTATTTTCATTTTTATAAGCGGCTTAAATATATTTCGCAAAACTTACTCCAACTGTATTAAAAAATAAGCTTTAAAATAAAAACTTTTACAGAAAAAGCTTATTTTTAAAATTTTAAGAGCATACTTTCCGTTTTTTAGGGCATAAAATGTATTTTATGGGGCATATTTGTAGTTGCCCTGATTATAATTAATCATTAATTATAAAATTATTTCTGTAAAAAATTAAAAGAATTCTGTTATGGAGATATAACTCCGATGTGGTGAAATTCTTTAGCAAATCCAAAATAATAAGGACACCCAAGAAACATATTTGAGGTAATTAAAATCAGTCAATCTTCAAAGTTTTAACCAGAAATTAAAAGAATTCTGCTATGCAGATATAACTCGTAATGTCGTTAAATTCATAAAATATTCACAATTGTTTTAAACTACCATATTTTTTGGTAAAATTAAAAACTGCACACATACATGTAGGAGCAGCAAAACAAAGTCCACAGATATTTTAACAATATCGTTAATAAAACTGATAGTTTTAATCATAGAATCATAAAATTTTGTGGAGAAATGTAGTTCGATGCAGTGCTTCATAAGCACACAACCCTACTTCAAAATTTTTTTCATGTCAACCAAAAAAAAACGAAAATTATAACATATACAGTGGTGTTCAAAACATTTGAAACTGAAATCATGGTTTAGGTAATTATAATTTTTTTGATCAAAAAGATTTGTGGTATGTTTTTGTTTTTTTTTATTAAAATCAGTTATAGCATATTATTTTACAAATACAAAAAAAATTATTCATAACTTCTCAAAAAAAAAAAAAGTAATTTTAACAAAATAAGTCGATAGTGCAGTGTTCAAAACATTTGCGACTCTTAAAGTAATTAACAGGAAAAACAAACAATGGTTTTAACGCTCAGTATTTTGTAGCGTAGCCATTATTTTTTATAACTTCTGAACACCTCTTAGGCATTGAGACAATGATCTTTTTAATATAATCGTCAGAAATTTCATTCCACTGCATCTCCAACTTGATGAAAAGTTCATCACCATTTCGGAATACTTTATTGCCGATATTCCGTTTTACAATTATCCACATGTTCTCAATCGGGTTGAGATCGGGAGATTGAGCCGGCCACGACATGATATTAATTTCATTTTCCTGCAGCCAAACTTTTTTGGGTCGTTGTCGTGCTTGAAGGTCCATGAGAGTGGCATTTCCCATTCAGCATACGGAAGCATAACTGGACTCAAAAGATCTCTGTTGTGTATCTGGGATTACACTTTTCGCCTCGTGGTCTTCGAACATTGGCTCTTCCATCTGATCCCCGGAGGTTGAATTTAGACTCATCTGACCACAATACATTTTTTCATTGCTGTTGAGTCCAGTTCAAATGGGTGCGGTGCGTATAAAGTCAAGCCGAGCTTTTCGGTTTTTTTCCTACACAAACGATTTTTTTGTACATCTATAACTTCTAAGACCATATTCTCGGGCTCTTCTTTTCAAGGCTGGAAGACTGGCATCTATTTATCAGTTTTAGCTTCTCTGGGAACTGCTTTAGGATATTTCTTAAAAAAATTCTTCATTTTCCGATCTTCTCTTACAGTTGTAATACGGGATCTTCCACCTTTATGAGTTGTGTGGATGTTACCACTATTAACAATGCGGCAAATCGTTGATTTTGGGAAGTGGGGCTTATAGAAATTTCTTTTTGGAAAAGTCCATTTTAAAACTCATTTAAAACTTTTGATTTAAAATCAGAATTGTATTTATTTCCTGCCATTTTTTACAAAAATTATTCTTACGATGTTTATGCTTTCAACATCTTATTACAACTATTAAAGAATAATAATTATAATAAATTTGTTTAAAAAATTTAACGGCCTGAATCTCATATTAAAAAGGAATGCGATTACCGTTATATCCTAGCATTTGTTAGTATAAATTGTTTCGTTAAGAGTAAGAATAATGAGAGTTGCAAATGTTTTGCACACCTGCATTTTGAATACATCTATTATTATTAATTTTTTTTGTTTGTTTTAATTTAATGGAATTATTATTTTTTATTTGTTTAACAAACAATGTATGAAGAATATGTAAAAAATATATTTTAGTAAGTGCGCCCCGGTTAGGCTAGTTGGTAGCGTGCTAGCTTATCAGTGCGGGCGTTGTGGGTTCGATTCCCCTGGTCTGTTTTCGCTACAACGCGGCGAAGGCCATAGTAGCTAGTGCTCGGTTAGGGTAATAGTATATAATTTGTAATTATATGGTTATTAATTAATAAAAAAAAAAAAATTTTAGTAACAAAACAACAAATGCAATCTCAGTTCCAAATGTTTTGACCACTACTGTATAAGATTCGAACTTTATTTATAAAACCTCTATTTTTATCGTAGAAGTCCAAAATTTTGTGTAGGCATATAGTTTAGCCAAATGAATCATAATCATCAATAAAACCGGTTTTGGAAACTAAGCTAGTTACGCCCTTTTGTAGTTTAGGTGACGATATCTAAACAATTATTAAAATTAATTTGTAAAATCACGAAATAGACTGCCACTTTTGTTTACCACTTCAGCTTTACTTAACCCAAAATTGTAAAGGGTCCGCCATCTAACGTTTTTTTTTTCAACTAGTGCTTATTTCGTAAATGGTAACACTTAGCTCATGTCTGATTTGACAGATAATTATTTTTATCCTTCCGCTGAACGAATATGTTCCGTATGTTCGTTATTTTGTAAAAAAAAATTAAAGAAACTGGCATCCTCATCGATAAACCAAAGCGTGAAAAGCCCGAGAATATTGTTGCTGTGGCAGAAAGTGTGCGTGAAGCGCCATCAACATCAATTCACCGTCGTTCTCAACAATTGAACATTTCGGAGACATCATTGAGACGAATTTTGCATAAAGACCTTGGTATGACGCCATACAAAGTCCAATAGGTTCAGGAGTTCAAAAAAAAAAAGTTATTTGGCGGACCCTTTATATAAAAAACTGAAAATTGAATAAAATTGATTTAAATTTTTTGCAAGAATAGTGAAAAATATATTTGTGCCAAAAAAAAAATGCTAAAAAAATCATATCATCCTAAAAAAGTGCTGTCTAGCATCTAGTGCTTTTAGTGCTAAATCACAAAAAAAAGTGCTATATTTAGCACCCATTATGCTAAAATGGCAACTTTGCATAGGGGTCTTAAAAAATGTTCAGCATTTATTGCAATCTTTCAATTTATCATGATGGTTTATGCTATTTTGTTGACTTTGAGAATTCTGATATAAAAATTTCTGTTATTTTCAACTGATAAGAAATTTAAGTCGCTTTAAAAAGAAAAACAAAAAAAAACTCGTTGTGTTTTAAACATTTTATATAAATTATGAGTTTGCGTGGGGACGGTTGATCTCTTGACTGCCACAACATTATTGAGTATTAATTACTCTTGAATATGAACAAAAACTATTATTTATATTTGTAGTTATTCTAACTACCAGTTAGTTTTACTACCCATATTATATTATCATCATTAACGACTACACTAACTACAAATTCAAGCAACCGAGTTCCAGCAATTTTTAAATCGCAAAAAATTAAGTAAAAAAAAAAAAATAAAAATAAAACAAACACACTTTACAGTCGTCCGTCTGTCGTCACCAACAATAATAAGTGATTTTTAACTGACAGTACTTCATCAGAGCTCCTCCGGTCGCGTAGTTCGTACGTTTATGATGAGTGTTATTAATATTTGATTTGAATGTTAGAATAGTGTCGTATTTATTTGCGGCTTCTTCTTCTCAATGAGCATTTAACGTCCGTATTTTTTTTTTAATTAAAGACGAAAACTTTTAATTTTTTTTTTAAGTAAAATTTCTAATTAAAAATTGTTCATTCATAGTCTAGACGCGAACGAAAGTTGTATGGAATTTAAGAATTGGAAAAAGAATATATTTCTATTTTAAATGTTTTAAATTGATTATTTTAATAGTGAAATTTAGTTTTAAAATTAATAAAATAAAATCTAAATAAAAATTGTTTTAAAAAAAAAAAATAAAAAAAGATATTAATAAATACAAAAATTTGATTTATTATAAAAAAAATTAAAAGATAACTGTGAAATTGTTGAATTCATTATAATTATTTAAATTGAGTGTTTACCAAATTTATCAGCCACAACATCATGAGCCGTCCCATTGATATTCTTTTAGGCCGTGTAAGTTTAATTGATTAGTTTTTAACAATTTTTTTTATTTTCAATTAAATTTTTTTAAATATCAGATGAAATTTTTTGATTTTTAATTATTTTTTTTTTATTGTAATTTTTTGAATACCACCAAATGGTATTATCTGAGTTTTAATTGTAATTTTTAGAATTATAATTTGTATTTTTGAATTTCAATTGCGTGTTTTTATTCCTGACTTTTTTTATTTTAATTTTAATTTGGGTATGTTTTTGAATTAGGGGAATGTGTTGTACCTTGAAACGATTTAAATAAAAACATCACCATTTAGATCTTCAGCATTTATAAACTTAATATTTTTTATAATACAGGCATGGCAATAAATATATGGTACAAATGTTTATTTTGAATATTTTTTTTATCTAATTATAGGGCAATGGGACCTTTTATATAAAATAGTTTCTATAGTAAACCTAAATTAATTTTATAATTTATTTTAAATATTTTATAGCTTTTGTGCTCAATGTAGGAAAATAAAAAAAATATTTTATATGAAATATGTATAAAAATATGAAATATGGAAAGCTGGACAATGTGGTTTCAACAAGACGATGCCACATGCCAAACAGAAAGCGAAACATTGGCCCAATTGAGAGGCGAGTTCGGTGAACAGTTTATTTGACGTCTGGGGCCGGTCAATTGGCCGCCTAGATCATGCGATTTAACGCCTTTAGACTATTTTTTATTTGGCTATGTTAAGACTCATGTCTATAGGGACAAGCCCGCAACGGTTGACGCACGGGAAGCCAATATTGATGAATTTATTCGTGAGATGCCGGCCGATATGTTGGAGAGAGTATGGACCCAGCGTATGAACCATTTGAGGCGTAGCCGCGGTCAACATTTACATGAAATCATCTTGAGTTCTATCGACTCAAATAAAGATTTCATACATTTTTCTAAATTTTATGTGTTTTTTTTTTTAAATCAATACCTAAAGCTCTTAAAAAATCACTCTTTAGTATCAAGGACTAAATGCATTTAAATTTGCGGTATGGTATTGCGGTATTTTTTGTATTTGGCTTAAATTTGAGGATTTTCTAAAAGTCCCTAATTATAATTGAGGATTTTCTAAAAATCCTTAATTATATAAATTTTAACCAGTAATAACCACCCGACTTTATATAATTATATATTATTATATATGTAGTAGGCCGGGTCGATTTGTGGGGAGGCAAAAAAATCGCCCAAAGCTCAGTGAAAATCGTATTCTAGGGATCAAAATAAGAAACTTTGCGGAATTAACCATACCTCTAAAACGAATTCTACTACCCCGAAACTGTTGACTTTTGTCCCGTAGGGTCAAGTTTTGAAAAATCCCACTTTGACCCATGTAGAGTGCCCCAATCGAGTCCAAATGTATGACCGACCCCCACTAACTTTGAAGGGCCGATCCACCCATGCTCGTGGCACACCCCCCTGGAACTCCCCTGGGGGGTTCCCCATACAAACATTTCAAAAAATCTCCATTTTTGGCACTTTATTTTATTATTTTTTATTTATTTTATTTATTTTTAATATTTTATTTATTTTTTCTCTTTAGAAATTTATTTAGTCAGAACATATGTAAATGAAAAAATTAATTTAACTTAGTAATAGAAAAGAAAAGATAAAAATTACTGTTTGAAGTCTTTTTTGCTTTCAAGTCTGGGCAATTTCGCACGGCTCTCTAACGTCGTCGCCATAACAGCCTCTACATTTTCCGGTATAACTCGTTTGGAAACGCTAGCTAGCAATTGAACGTGTCGTTCTGTTCCTTGTATGTGTGATGGAATTTTTGGATCATTAAACGGTGGATCATCTTGATTTAAATATTCTTTCAAAGTATCGTATGGAATGCTTCGAGTGAATGGTGGTTCAAATACGTCATTTATGTCATTCATATTGATCATTTCCGTGTAACTTGTGCAATAAAAGTTTATATCTGGTTTTTTATAAGCTCTAAGTCCCGTTGGGTCGTCAACATCGGTTCGATAGCGTAGAATTATCTTGATAGCACAGTCGCGCTTTTCTTTGCTATCATCAAACAACATTGATAACAAGATATTTTCCGAATGCGCATAATATGAATTATCTGTAATTACTTTATTGACAATTTTGCGTAAACGAGGTTCTAGAAATCTTGACCAACTAATGAATTTGAAAAATAATCTACTACCGTACACGACAGAGCTGTAATACTTAATATTGAAGTACATTGGCACATAACATGTAATTATAAATTCAACCAGTATTCTTAAATTTGCATCTGGATTTTCCGTTGTCACATATAATCGTAATAGTCTAGCGGCCTTGGTGAGCCACCGAGAATGTACAATTTTCCCTGGTTTGATGTTAGCCAGATCCACTGAAACCACGCCGCTAGAAATTGCATGGGCCATGTCGTATAAGTACTTGGAATCGGTGGAAAATTCAATTTTTTCTGGAGCAGGGGGCATATTTTTCAACTCAATTTTCTGAAAGCCGTCCACCACCTGAAAATATATAAAAATAAAGCAATTAAAAACGGTTGACAATTATAATAAATGAGTGATAGCAATAACTTACCGGAAGAGTTTCACAAGTTTCGATTTGACGGCTCAATTTTCCGGTTGCCGATCTTGGTCCAGTGCTGGTTGATTTATCCAAAGCTTCAAACAAATGCCGAAACGGAAGTTCGTTGAAGTGTAGAAGGCAAACGAACCAATGCAATGGTCTTTTTAACAGCAATTCGAATCGTCGTATAATTCCACCGTGTGGGCCAGTGTTTGTTGGCTCACCGTCAACGCATATGCCAATTAATTCATTCAGTGATATATTTTTATCGTTAAAAAAATCATTTAATTTGGTTGTTTTGTATTCAGCGGTTTCATGTTCCAGTCTTACGTAACCAATCAATTCAGAATTCGGTTCTCTCAAAATAACAAGATGAGGTTCTTTTACCATCCTAGTATGATACTTCTCATCAATTGCATCTCTCGTTAAAGTATCATCTTTTCTGCCATCGAATGAAAATGCTAACAAATTGGTATCATCTAACCGTTTGCGAAGCACTTCTTGTCTGCATTTCTCTTTTTCTCGGCGAACTTTCGATTTATCCATGATGAGAGGTTTGCCATGGGTATCTTTCATTTTAAAATCTTGGAAAAGAGCGGTTCCCATTGCTGATGCTACTCTATCAGGCACACCAAATCTGTCACATACCAAGGCAAAGTTAAAACAATCGTATCTCTGTGTGTATTGTGAACTTGTGCTTATATCCAAATCTTCTTGAACCGGTGGCGGTGCGTATGTTGAATCATCGGGATCTTGGTATGTTGGCATTGATGACATAGACGTTGCTCCTTGCTCTTCAATTTCCATCGCAAATCCATCCATTGTTAGTCTTCTCTGATTATGTTGATCGTGCATAAACTCTTTGAGGCGTTCGGGAACCAAACCGCATGCACATGGAGCTGCCTTCAAATCGCATTTACATGTTCCAATGAAAAAAATTGTTTCCAGAGATTTTACATACTCTGTAAATTCTTGGTGTTTGTTTCTATTCTTGATTTGCTCTTGATATTTGACAAGCAATCTATTCAATTTATTATATACACTTTTTTTCAGCATTATTTCCATACCAAGTTTTTTCCAAATTCCAATCAACTTATCTTGTACTTGAATAGTGAATGATTTATAGAGCAATTTTTTTTGTTCGCTCAAGTAAAAATAATATCTCAAAATATCCAGATGGGTTGGTAAATTAAGATCAGTCAAATCAGTAGACACACCAAAAACAGTAACATCATGCCTGGGTATATGACTCATTGGGTTTTCGATAGTTGTTGATGTTGTTATTGCTTCATCTTGCGGTGTAAAGGATGGTGGATTCATTGTAAACTTTTTGATTTGGAATGATTTTTTTTTTTAAATATTTTTTTATCTGAAATTAGAACTTCACACTTTGAGTTCTTCACAACGACTTAATGCATTCACAAAAACTGTTGCGTTATATATGGTCTACGAGGTAATAAAAATGAAATGGTAATTTTAATTCTACCTGTAACCGATTTTGTTGTTAAAACTGCCCATTAAATACTTACATGTAAATTAAAAGTTAATCTGACCACAAAATCTGTTAAGCAAGTGCGCCTTTTATTACTTCTGGAAAATCCTTTATGATAATTTTATGCTCAATTCTACCTGTAACCGATTTTGTTGTCAAAACTGCCCATAAAATACTTACATGTAAATTAAACGTTAATCTGACCACAAATACTGTTAAGCAAGTGCGCCTTTTATTACTTCTGGAAAATCCTTTATGATAATTTTATGCTTTCTGTTAAGCAAGTGCGCCTTTTATTACTTCTGGAAAATCCTTTATGATAATTTTATGCTCAATTCTACCTGTAACCGATTTTGCTTAAGTAAGTTTACGACATGCAGCTGTGTCTTGTGGTGGCTTAAAAAACCCACACAACCTATTTTACGACCTGCAACAGAACGACACGTTCAATTGCTAGCTAGCGTTTCCAAACGAGTTATACCGGAAAATGTAGAGGCTGTTATGGCGACGACATAAGAGAGCCGTGCGAAATTGCCCAGACTTGAAAGCAAAAAAGACTTCAAACAGTAATTTTTTTTATTTCTTTTCTATTACTAAGTTAAATTATTTTTTTCATTTACATATGTTCTGACTAAATAAATTTCTAAAGAGAAAAAATAAATAAAATATTAAAAATAAATAAAATAAATAAAAAATAATAAAATAAAGTGCCAAAAATGGAGATTTTTTGAAATGTTTGTATGGGGAACCCCCCAGGGGAGTTCCAGGGGGGTGTGCCACGAGCATGGGTGGATCGGCCCTTCAAAGTTAGTGGGGGTCGGTCATACATTTGGACTCGATTGGGGCACTCTACATGGGTCAAAGTGGGATTTTTCAAAACTTGACCCTACGGGACAAAAGTCAACAGTTTCGGGGTAGTAGAATTCGTTTTAGAGGTATGGTTAATTCCGCAAAGTTTCTTATTTTGATCCCTAGAATACGATTTTCACTGAGCTTTGGGCGATTATTAAATCGACCCGCCCTAATATGTAGTCATATGTAACGATATATATTTACATCTTATACCTATTTTTACGAAAATTTCTAATATAGCGCTACACAGTAAAAAACGCTGCTTACCTGCAAGCAGGTTTGTAAGGGAGTAAGCCCAAAAGAATCCCTTACAAACCTGCTTACATATGCCATGATTTTTATAGGGCGAATTCCCACTTGGAAGCATTACTTTTTGGCAAAATAAGCGCTGATTTTAGCGCTTATAAAAAGCTGTGAATTTATGGCTTTCGGTAAAATAATTTTTCATGTCTAGATTATTACGATTAAAAGTAATAATATGAATATTATATAACACAAGGCAACAATTTTGAAAAAATTTTAGGGGCTTTGAAAACCACTATACAATTTTGATGTATTGTGGTCCCAGTAGTACAAATATGGTTCAATTTTGAAATTCTATGGAGAGGTTTTTTTTTAAAAAATTTTTAATTAAAATTATAAATTTTTTTAGACGTGTCTCCACATAATTAATGATAACTAAAAAAAAATTAGTCCGATATTATTCAAATAAATTTAGAAAAACTGAAATTTACATAGCCTTTAATCCGTTAATATATTGCGTTTCAATCGGCTCAGTAGTTTTGGAGTTATAATAAAAAATTGAGGGAAAAAATATTTTTTTTACGTGAAAATAGCAAATTTTTTTGGTTAAAAAAAATCATAAAAAATCGAAAACGGCAAAAATCGTTCAGATTTATTGCTTTATCGCAAAGCCACATGTAATAGGAACAAAATGAGATATCGATCATAAAAATCGATTGATTTTTTTCGAATTTATTCACAATTAAGTGAATTCGCTCATTTTCACCAAATTTTAGTTTTTTGTCTGATATACATAAAATTGAGTAGTTAATGTTCTTCTTTCGATTGATTGAATTTTGAAAACATTTTCCCCATGCTATGTACAAATTTTCACATCAAAAATGCATTACATAGTAACATTCGTGTATTTTTTGGCAAAACCCTACCTAGAATATACTGATTCTATTCTTCGGAAAGACATTTGTGTTGGATGAGCTTAAATGTAAATAAATAAATAAATTAAATAGTAGAAAATTTATATTTTATTATTCACATTTATTATAATAAATAAAACAAGAAAATAAATAAATAAATATGTATTATAAACTACAAACTCTGAAATTTTCTTTTAGTCGATTTTCTACTATTGTTGAATAACGAAGTGTTACTCTGAATACTCCAGCAAAAATCAGCCATCATGTGTGCATCCCAGCGACCCTGGTATCGTTCCTCCATTGTCCGGATATCTTGGTGGAATCGTTCGCCCTGTTCTTCACGCAAGTTTCCTAGATTTTCAGGAAAACGATCTAAGTGACTGTGCAGGTAGTGTAATTTGATGCTCATGTTGCATCCAAGATTCTGGAAGTGAGTTAACATCTCTTCAACGTGCGCAACGTAATCATCACCCTTGTTATTTCCTAAGAAATTTTGAATAACTCATACAAACGAATCCCATGCATTCTTCTCAATTTCTGACATTGAACTGCCAAATTCAGTATCGTTCACCAATTTGCGAATTTGTGGGCCATCAAATATGCTTTTTGTACTTAAACAAAAATAACACTCGGATGCGTGGTTCGCTGTTTCTCTCCATAGCATAGGCTTCAAAATTTCCAAGTGTCGTCTGTAAAATGAAAAAAAAAATTGAAATCAGGAATATGAAGAATTCAAATTTTAATTAAGAAATATTGTAATTATAAAATATTCCAAATCTATTAATTTATACTTACTTTACGTTAGAAGACTTCATAGATAAATTCAATCGACATGGAATGCATATAGTACTCGGTGTCCAATGCTGGTTCAAATTGTGCGGATAGATATTATAGCAATCTTGATATGACTTTTGCAATGAAGTTAAGAAGCACTTCCGTTTTTTCCCGGTGATATATTGGCCGCACACATAACAAAATAAATCTGGATCGTTTTTACATGAAAATGTTCTGGCTTTCTGGCTCATTTTTATTAATATTTGAAAATTGTTTTTAACTTCTAAGCTGTATGACTCTAATTTTTGTGTAGGTATTAAATGATGTTTGCGTTATCGCAAACACTTCTTGAATGAAATAAAAAGGGTCAAGGAGATCTTATAAATACTGATACTATAATTTGGGATAACCCTTTGTGTGGATACAGTTTGTGTGTGCTGCAAATTTTTTATTATTCCCAAGAATCCTAAAAAACATTAAGGACTTTTATGAAAAAAAAAAAATTATCCGTTACAGGTAGCTAACGGAAAATAAGAGCACTTCAGCGTACACGCACATTTATGAGCGTTTTATTACTATCCTACCGCAATCGTAAAAATTAAACAATCTTTTGTTTATTACTTATTTTTTTTTAATTATTAGAATCATAAAAATGTCATAGAGGTTTTTCCCAAAGGGGTTTTGCCAAAATGCGTGTCGTAAAATGCACCTGAGTTTTTATGTTCTGCATTTTCATTATGTAGGTACAATTTTCTACAGTGCTTGTAAATATGCGATACCTTCAATTAATTGTAAATAAAAATGTAAAGCATGCATGGATTTTTATGATCCATATCTAGTTTAATTCGCATGATATGTAGCTTTACTACAAAAAAATAAAAAGTAATATTTTTTGCAGTTTTCGATTTTTTCCAGATTTTTGTTTTTCAAATTTTTTTTTTTTTTTTAGCATTTTTTTTTTTTTTTTGCTAACAATTTGTTTCATAACTTTGAAACTATTGATCGCATTAAAAAAATTTGTACAGTTCTTTAAAGATATTGTAAACCTTAATTTTTGTAAATTTAATTTGACAAAATCGGACTAGTTGTTTTTGAGTTATGACAACATAAGTGGAGAAATGGCTCAAAATATTGTCAATTTTAAAAAAAAATTTTTTTAAAAAAAAATTATCCATAGAATTGAAAAATTTTACCATTTTTGTACTTAGGCAGCCATGATGCATCAAATCTATATAGTGGTTAGTCAAGCCTTTTTTTGCTGTTGACCTGTGTAATTTATTTTACATAAAATTCTACAGTTATTCATTTTTTGTTGTTAAAATTTTTGACATATAATATAATCATTTTATTTTTTTACCGCTCAACGTGCTAGCTCTTCAGAAACAACCCTGCAGGAAGCTTGGGGTCAAGTGTCTCCAAGTCTCCACTTTTGTCTACTATTTTGTTGACTTTGTCAACTAAGCGTCTACACTTTTTACTTTATCAACACTAGTAAATTTTTGGCTCCAATGTCTACATATGGTCCCATTAGAACTAATTAGTCACTAGTGAAAATATGGTACTTATGTCTACATCTGGTCCCATAAGAACTAACGAGTCACTAGTGAATCTTTGGTCCAATGTCTGCATATGGTCCCATAAGAACTACCTAGTCACTAGTGAATCTATGTTTCTAATGTCTACATATGGTGCTATAAGAACTACCTAGTCACTAGTGAATCTTTGGTTCCAATGTCTGCATATGGTCCCATAAGAACTACCTATTCACTACCTAGTCAATAGTTCTAATGTCACTAGTGATTTTCAATGACACGTACATGTTAAATGTCTATAGCAAATTACATTGCCTGGGGAATATTTGGTTAGTAGTACTGGTGACACAGTCAATAGTGAATCAATACTTTTTCACTATTGACATTTCCTGCAGGGAATTTAATGACTATTTATTTTGTACAATATACTCAAAAACACCAAACTCGATCGGAAATCACTCGGTAAAACAGGTACAGATCGTTTATAATCCACGATTTTAAATTTTCTGCATTACAACCTGCATCCTTGTAAGGGATTAAGGTAAGCTGCTTACAACCTGCATTCTTGTAATGGAAATCAGAAAGCTCAACATTTTTTTTTGGTTATTTTTGTACAAAAATTATTTGTTTCTTTTGCTGCTTCTCAGTATTATGTAATGGTAAGCACTTACATCAGCGCATTTGTTTTATCCTGCTTCTAAAAAAACGAAAATTTTTTACTGGGTATATATCATTATATCTTACGTTACATATAAGTTGATAATTTTTACCTCTTCATATATACTTGATATAGCTAAATATGAGATCATATATACTTGAATGTATAATTATATATAGGTATATATGTTACAATAAAATCAAACAAAATATATCACTTTTATATATATATATCACTTTTATATATAATTATCAGAAAAGACAAAAAAAAGGAAAGTTCAATGTATTTAAAGCAGAAAAATATTGTAAAAAAAGCAAACGTAAAAACTTAGAAAAGCTGCCCTTAAAACAAAGTTCAAAGTTATTAGAAAATCCTAAAAATTCAATTATAATCAAAAAATTTTAAGAAAACACCTTTTAAAGTTTAAAATCGGAAAATACAAAAGAAAAAAATTTAATTTCATAAGTTAGAGCGTTTACATGTCATCTGAATACATACGTTCTTGACAGTGTTCCTTTTTCGACCCAGTACCTTTAAACGGCTAAAAAAATTACTTGATAAAGATAATTAAGTTTTTTAAAAATTCTGAAAAATTTTATCCCGAGTTGCCAAATAATTATTTGAAAAAATCACTTTTTCACGTTTTTTATGGAACTGTTTTCAAAATTTATGTTAGGTTAATAAAAAAATATGAAAATGTATTTCTCTTATTTTAATTTTGATCGGTTTAAGATCACATTATCAAATCCCAAATATAAATTGATAATTATTTCTCTGCTGGAAATTAGTTCATCGATTGTATATAATATTTGAAATTCTGACCGATCCGACGATGAACTTTTCAAGGACACAAAGTCTGAAATATTCCAAAATTTATTCCGTTTTCACTCAAAACATAAATAATTGATGTTTTTTTTATTAAAATACTACTAAAATTATAAAAAATTATATCGTCAGGGTAGAAATATGACAATTTTAAAAATTAATCCGAAAACATGATCTTCCAAAAAATTTTAAAAATCGGTAAACTTGAAAAAACTTATTTTTCTTAGTTTTTCGTTAGATTTTAAAAAAAATTGTATACAATCGATGAAATAATTTCTAGCAAAAAAATACATTATCATATTTTTTCATCAACTTAACAATCAAAGATATGAAAGATTAGGTGTTTTTATATTTTTAAATAATTTTTTAAAAAAGTTCAATCAAAAAGTGTCAGCTTGATTTTTTCAAATAATTATTTAACAACTCTGGAAAACAATTTTTCATAATTGTAGTCAAGATAAGATGTTGAATAATTTTAAGGTTTTTAAATCTCGTAATTATCTTTTTCCAGTAAGAAAATATAGCCGTTTAAAAGTACTGGGTCGAAAGGAACTAATTTTGATTAGCATTTTCTGCTTATTTTTTGGGTTTATTGTGTATGGGTGGAAATGAAAATCGTAAAACACAAAAAATGGCTTTTTCGGATTCATCTCAGCCGATTTTCACAAAATTTCCAATGTATTCTCTTGGACCTTAAAATTTTTTAAATTTCTTGTTTTTCCCAAATGCTTTGTACTTCGCTTTTTATAGCAATTCATATATGTGACTTTTTAGTAAAATACATGATGTTCAAAACATCATATCTCTTGAACGCATCATCCGTAAAATTGTTCTCGAAACGGGTTTGGGAAAAAATATATTTTTTTTTTAAAAGATAAAAAAAAATTAAAAATGTCCTTGATTTGCAAATATGTCAAAATGCGTATCCTGAATTTTTATATTTTTTGTTCAAAATTAACGACATATTATCAACATCATAAAAAAAATCAGAATTGATTCGAAATATGTTAAGTGGAAATCTTAATTTTTGTAAACATTATGTTTAAATAATTATAATACTAATAAAAATTTTGAATTGTAGTTCATAATTATGAATTATAATTCAATATGTTTTAAGTTCTTGCAAGAAGGATTATAGAGTTTTGGAATCACTTTGATTTTTAAATAGTAAAAATTGGACTGTTGACCTTTTTGAATTACGGTTTTAAATTTGACGAATTTTTAGTGGTTTTAGATTTTTCTTAAAATTGTGTTTTTTAAGCACAGGACGAAATCCAATCTTACCACAGGACTAATGTTTATTACCGGACTGAAGACGGAAGCAAGTGTACAAATTGCGTATAGATTAGACTCTAATCTCTAATCATTAGAGATATAATGCAGCATAATTCATAAACTAGGAAAATTTTTATTTTTAAGCTTTTGTAAACTTTGCAACAACATTTTTAAGAAGACCTATTTTTCTGATGAATCTGCGGCTCAATACAAAAATAAATATTTACACCTAAAAACCCGACTCGGTAGTAGCAACCGCATTTGTTGCCAATCGAATGCTTCGGTTGTTGCTCCCGAATTTTTCGGTTGTAATAATAGTCATTAAATTGAAACAACAGAAATTCGGTGACGATAATAGAATTTCGAGGGACTCAACTCGGTGATAACTACGAAAAAATTCGATAGCTACAAAGGAATGTTTGTTATCGTTATCTGTAAAACAAAGCTAACCATAGTTAGTATCAAATCTTTGCAAATAAACAAATTTGCAACAAAAAGGCATCGATTGGTTAATGCATATATTTGCATATTTTGCTATAAATGCATATTTTGATATAAATGTATATTTTAATGCATATTTTGGCATTTGTTGTTGCATAGTATTTACTAAAATGCATATTTTTAAGAACATTTTTAGAAATTTTACTAAAATCTGATTTTTTGGAAAATATATAAGGTTTTTATATATTTTTTATTTTCAATTTATAAATATTGATTTTGATACATATTTTTTTTATCACGAAGATAAAAATATATAGAAAAAAAAAAATACAATTACTTTCTCACGATGATTAACGCTAATTTTCAAATTTTTAAACACTTAAGGCAAAAATTAGTTAAATTGTGTAAATAATAAATGCATTTTTACAATTACAAGTCCATTTTAACGACTTTTAATGCATATTTTATGGACATAAAATACGGTTATAAATGCATTAACGTTTGAGTCCTACTTATTGTAAACTACAAAGCAAAATTTGTATTGAAATACTACTGATTATATAAAAATAAAATATTTTCGAAAAGAATGTTTCACAAAATTAAGATTTCCCCAAAACATATTTCGTTCGAACCTATTCTGAAATTTGTATATGATGTAGATAACATGTAAAGTTAACAAAAAATAAAAAAATCAGGATACGCATTTTGAGATGTTAGCAAATTAAGAAAATTTTAAAATTATTTTTTATCCTTTTTTTAAATAAGATTTATTTCTCCTCAAAACCATTTTGACAAGATTATATAAACTTTTTTATAAAACTAAGTTTATATCAATTGGATGATGAAATGATGTTTTGAACACCCGCCTTTTACTAAAAAGTCCCAAATTAAAACTGCGATAAAACGCAGAACGAATTCCTTGGACCAGTTTTAATGAAATTGTTAAACTTAACTAAAGAAATTTTCTTCACAATGTGAATGAAAATTTTCTTAAACTTAAAATTCATGAAAATGCTTCATAGTTTTGAGGAAAATATTTTTAATGAAACGTTTTCATTAAGAGTATGAAACTTTTAATAAACAATATGAAATTTTCATTAAATTTTATGAAAAACTGCATTAATTTAATGAAAAGTTTCAATGGACAAGTGAAATATTCTTCACAATGTGAATGAAAATTTTCTTAAACTTAAACTTCATGAAAATGCTTCATAGTTTTGAGGAAAATATTTTTAATGAAACGTTTTCATTAAGAGCATGAAACTTTTAATAAACAATATGAAATTTTTCATTAAATTTTATGAAAAACTGCATTAATTTAATGAAAAGTTTCAATGGACAAGTTCCAATGACAATTTATAGATCTAATGCAAAAATTCATTGATATCATGCAAATAATCCTATCAGTGTAGAATTTAAAATGTTAATAAGGTCCAGAAGAATGCTGGCTCAAAATTTTGTGTAAATTGGATTACATGAATCCGATTGGTGTGTCAATTTCCTTAATAATGACCCGTATACATTTACAGAATAACCAGATTAGAAAACCTGAAAACACTGATATTTTATTTCAGAATCTGTTAAATCTTTTCGTGTTCAAAAACCTTGTGTCGAATAATATAATATAACTGACCTTTTAGAGGGCAAAACAAACTTCATAGGATTATTGTTTAAGTGGCAACTGTTTGTTGTTAAATGAATTTTATTTTTCAAATACGGAATAGTTTAATCGTTATCAGTGATCACTTTATAATAAAATGTTATTGCCCTAATAATAGAATTAAGTATAATTAGTATATGATCCCATAAGTTAAGTAAATACGTGTGTAGTTGATAACAAAAAATTGTTTGTCCCTTATTTTGAAGTGACATAAATTCATTTTATTTTAAATTTATGTAACTTATATTTCAAAAGAAGGGATTTGAAATGGGCATAGTTAGTATCAAACTTTACACAAGATTTCTTTTTAAGTAAAAAACAATGCGAGTTTGATATTTCATGCTTTCAATAATATAAAAAAATGTTATTTCGTTTGCGATATTATATTTTACTTTTGGATCCTTTGTTCAACTGCTTTGTTCGGTTGCATTAAGTACACTCGTAGAAATAAACCTGTAGAAATAGTAGAAAAGGCTACTAAAAATTAGCATTTTACTCTGTAAAATTAGCAAACACTTTTAATAAATATTTGTAGATTTAAAATAACAAAAACTGTAATATTAACAAAAATTTTGCTATATTTACCTCAAATTTAGTAGAATGCAAATAACAGTTTATTTTGCTAAAATCAACAGAAATGGTTGCTAAAAAATTTTAAGATTTTTGATTTCATAAGAGTAGACTTTAAATCGCATTAAAACAAAACTAAAAAAACTAAATATTTCACATTTTTTAATGATTTTAATTTTGTCTACTAATATTTAGTAAATAATTTTGCTGATTTTAGTAGGTTATTTTGTTATTTTCAATTAACTAAGATTTAGGTCAAATATAACTAAATATTTGTAAATTCAACAGATTTATTTTTTCTATTCTTATATTGCTAATATTTAGCAAAAATATCTGCTAATTCTAGCAGTTTTTTCTGCAAGGTAATTTTGAACTAATTTTTAGTAGCTCTTTTTGTTATTTTTACAGATTTGCGCGTACGCAAAAATGTGTACAAGTTCTTACTGGAAGGTGTTCGTTTACACAAATAGTAAGAAAAAAGAGAGTAAAGTGACAATTCGATGCCAGAGAACTTACAATATTTTACTGGATACATTTTTGCTAGTACGAATTTGTAAGCAGAAAAAACCT
Source organism: Delia radicum (assembly GCA_021234595.1). Classification (NCBI taxonomy): domain Eukaryota; kingdom Metazoa; phylum Arthropoda; class Insecta; order Diptera; family Anthomyiidae; genus Delia; species Delia radicum. The sequence continues at coordinate 80,613,833 of CM037853.1, read as the reverse complement.
ATTATTGAAAAATATCTGCCTGTATTTTTAGTAAACAGAAACAAATGTTAAACAGTTCTATAATTAAACCACTTGATTTGAAAGTGGTATGAGTCCATTTTTAAAAAAAATTGAGATAATGACGGAGTAGCATAATATTCGGCGCAGTGCGATAAAGCCATGGGCAGTAATTCACTGTGTATGGTCTTAATTCACTGTTTTTAGAGAAATAAGACTTAAGGTCTTAAGGTGTTTTTTCCCATTTCATTACAAAAAAATAAAATTTACAACAAATTTAACAAAAAAAATTTACGAATTTTCCACTCTCGGCTTCGCTGAGGAAAGTTTTTCTGTGTAAAAGTAATCTATAAATAATAAGTGGCTTTGCTGAGCAAAGTGTATCTGCGTAGCCTGCCTTCGGCCGGTCTTATTGGTTTTCTCCTTCAGTATGTCCCACTCTCGGCTTCGCTGAGGAAAGCTTTTCTGTGTAAAAGTAATATATAAATAATAAGTGGCTTTGCCGTGGTCGGCTACGCAGAAAAACTTTGCTCGGTAAAGCCACTTATTATTTAAAGATTACTTTTACACAGAAAAACTTTCCTCAGCGAGCCGAGAGTGGGTCATACTGGAGGACCCAACTCGCTCCCGCGATTGTACCATAACTTTTCAACACTTCGCAATGACAACTCATTATTTTGTCACTATGTAACTAAAAAAAAAATACTCAGCATGGCTTTATTTCCCATTTGGTTGCAAAACGACCATGGCCTTATTTCCCAATAAGTTGGAAAATACACCATATGACATTATTTCCCATTTTTTGAGAAATAAGATCATATGGCCTTACTGCCCATGGCTTTATCACACTGCCTAATATTCAACGTCTTCTATTACCTGCACCAAATTATTTTGTCAAAACTTAAAAAAACGCTGAAATTTTAAAGGAATTCTTGCATTGTAAATTATTTTATATAATACGGAAATCCTCCGAAAAAAGTATTGCCTGTGTCTTGTTAACATTCTTCTCCAGAGTCCAAATCTGTCTTTTGAATTTTTCTAGCACATACCATTTTCGCGAAATTCGCAAGTTCGGTACTTGTTCCAAAATGTGTTTTTTGATGCAAATTTGATAATTAACAGATTATGTTTTAGTTATGTATGTATATTAGTGTTCATCACAAAAATTTGATTTTGAGATATCGTCACTATTTTTACTAAAAAATTTCATTATTTTTTTGGTTTTTTAATTTCAACTCCTTCCACTGGCTCACGATGACCAAAAACGCTAATTTAGGGTAAAATTTACTATAGAGCAAAGAGGAGATAATTTATATGAAATTTGAATCTGACCGATTGTACGCCAAAAATTATTGAAAAAAACTTTATTCCTGGTTTTTAAAGTGCACCGTTTAGTCAATACAGTTACTCAGTTTTTTAAAAATACATTTTTTAATCACACACAGTAAAAATGTATTACCAACTGAGAATAATTGTACAAACATTTTTGACATATCGCTAGCCGCTAAAAAGTTCTTAAGGTATAAAGTTTGTAAAAAATTGTTTTTTTTAGCACACACAATGAAAAAGTATTTTGAGTTAATTTTCCACAAACATATCGCTGCCCGTAAAAAAGTTAGTCAATAAAATATTGCATTTTAGTAAAGACAACTTTTTGAAAACTTAATTACTTTTATCTGGGTTACAATAAAGCGAACATTTTTGCACAATTTTTCTCAGCTAAAAAATATTTTTGATTATGTGTAATATAAAAGTACTTTATAAGTTTTTTGAAAAAATTTAAAAACGAGGAAAACAGTTTTTTTAAAATAATATTTGGTGTATAATCAAAAGGTGAATTCAAATTTCATATAAATTCAGCTCTTTTTGCTATACACGGAAAGGTACCCTAAATCATCGTATTTGGCAGCCGCTCGCCAGTAGATGGAGTTGGAATAAAAAAAAAAATAATAACGCCATTTTTTTATTGATGCCAAAAGATTTTAAAAAGTGATGATATCCCAAAAACAAAGAAACTTTATATTGTTCTGACAAACTCATGTGAAAAAAATTGCAGTTGTTAAAAATATTCTACCGTTAAAAATTAATGCATTTTCAAATCATCCTTAATTACAAAAATTGAACAGGAAATTGTTGCAATTATTATTATTTGAACAACTTTAAGGTGATGTTCTGATATCATTATTCATTAAATAAGAAGCAAAATTATGCCAACCATTAATGACTCTAATAAATTTTGAAATATTTTTTTGCAAGAATAGAACTTCTTATCATTTCATTAACAAAATTTAATATAAATTTATCATTTTGAAAGCATCAGTTCATGTTCAAGGTTTCAGTTATACATAATTGATATTTTAACGCCCTAGGCGCCTAATTAAATAAAAATATATTTAAAGCAAACATGATTATGATTACTTGATTGACGAATTACGCAGTCCATTTACAAAAATTAGTAAAGACGGTGTATTTTAAATATTTTTTTGACGCTAAAAATGACTTCGATCTTAATATACTGCTGAAATTGTGTATGCTCATAGCCAATACAGTAAACAAATAGAAAAAAGGAGTCTGCCGCCCCAAAGTGGGCGACTAAGGCGTCAGTCACCCCCATAAACATTAGACCACCCATATGTGCAAAAGTTTTATTTTTACCGCTCCCTGCGCATTTTCCGGAGCATTGAGGGTAAACATAATTTCTATTAAAAAATGTTTCCTTTCGAATGAAAACAGGCCAGTCAGAATCGACTTTAACCCCTAAAAATGGAATAAAATTTTTATACAAAATAAAATGACACACTATTTATTAAAAGCAATTTTTCCTATCAAATGATGCGTCATGATGTTGTAAGCGGTGAAAGTCACAATTTGTGTCATAGCGTTTATTCACAGAGAGAAATAAAGTGCCAACCAAATTGAAAAGTGTATTTTAATTTTAACAACTTATAAATTCAGTTAGTACAACGATATTTACATTAAATTTCTGAATATTTTCGGTGTTGCAACTAAAATTCAGTTGAATTAACTGAACTTTGTTGTGAAAACTAATGTTGAGTTGTACCAACCCATATAAATTCGTAATAACCGAATTTAAGTCGAAGTAACCGAATTTCAGTTGGCAAACAACTACATTTATCTCTATGTGTTCAAACGGCTCCTGTATATTAATTTATAAATTTCTTTCTTTTTGGGTTTTGCCTAATTTTATGGTATTACAAGCAATTTTAATAATCCACTAACATTTGAAAAATAACGGGTGGTTAAATTTCAAAGGCCGATGTTGATTTTGAATAAAACACAAACTATTTAGGAAATTATTTTAATTTTATTTTATTATGATATATTGGTATTACTCAATTATGTATGGAACAAAATATCGGCCAAATGGGCGCCGCGACCACGGCGGCACACCTCCATCCGATGGTCCAAATTTTCGATGACGCTGAGGCATAATGGAGGTTCTATGCCGTTAATGTGCCGAATTATCTCATCCTTTAGCTCTTGAATTGTTGCTGGCTTATCGACGTACACCTTTTCTTTCAAATAACCCCAAAGAAAAAAGTCCAACGGTGTCAAATCACATGATCTTGGCGGCCAATTGACATCGCCATTACGTGAGATAACACGGCCATTGAATTTGTTGCGCAAAAGAGCCATTGTTTCGTTAGCTGTGTGGCAAGTGGCACCGTCCTGCTGAAACCACATATCGTCCACATCCATATCTTCCAATTCAGGCCATAAAAAGTTCGTTATCATCTCACGATAGCGAACACCATTCACAGTAACTGCCTGACCGGCCTCATTTTGAAAAAAATACGGCCCGATGATGCCGCCAGCCCATAAACCGCACCAAACAGTCACTATTTGTGGGTGCATTGGTTTTTCGACAATCACTCTTGGATTCTCATTCGCCCAAATGCGGCAATTCTGTTTATTGACGAATCCACTGAGGTGAAAATGTGCCTCATCACTGAAGATGATTTTCTTCGAAAATTGATCATCCACTGTTGCCATTTCTTGCCACCATTCTGCCCATTCACGACGTTTGGAATGGTCTTTATGCATAATGTTCATCAACCACGAGCGTGAGAGGTGCAATTGTTGGGCACGACGACGAGTTGAGGTGGACGGCTCTTCAGCCACACTATCGCGAACAGCAGCAATATTTTCTGCAGTACGAGCTGTACGAACATGCACTGGTGTTCTCACATCTTCTACAGACCCGGTTTGCTCGAATTTTTCCACGATTTTTGCGATTGTACGCACATTTGGACGATCAAATTGACCAAAAAAATCACGAAGTGCACGATATGCATTTTGATTTGAACGCCCATTTTCATAATAAGTCTGGATAACTTTAACACGTTGTTGGATTGTGTATCTCTCCATGGTTCAAATTGAGTAAGTCTGAAATAGAGAAATGTCGAATAAAATTCGGAAAAAAACTTGGCGTTTAGGTGTGGTTCACATTCAACATCGGCCCTTACAATTTAACCACCCTTTATATGATTTATTCCATGGCAAACTTACCAAAATTCAAATTTCAATTTATTATATTTTGGGCACATCATGTATGGACGTGTTTAATTTTTTTTCATATTTTAATACTTAATAGGTACGGAGTATCTATATATGGTTATACCACAAAAAAGATTTGAAATAATTTTAGTTCATTTTTAGCGATAAAAGTCGATTTGACTGACATGTTTGCATTCCAGAGGAAAAATTTTGACATGAAAATTATTTTTTATCTCCAATGTACTTTATGGGTTCTCGGGAGCGGTAAAAGTTAGCCTTTTACACATTCCATATACTTTATGGGTGCTCTAATAAACACATAAAATTTTCAGAATATGAAACTCACTTTATTACTGCAGACATTTGTATGATAACAGTCACTAGTGAAGAAACAGTAAAAAGTAGTCTGCCGTCCCAAAGTGACCGACTAATACGTTATTCGATCTTGTGCACATTAGGGGAAAAAATCCACAGAAAGCCCTACAACTGCCCCGGAATCGTCCCTAGACAGGTACAATGTTAGACCCCCATTAATTTCCCCCCGTAATTTTTCTTCCGAACATACGTAATTCACTCACTAAGGGGGCTCCCATACAAAAATTAAATTTTTATAAAATTTTACTTTCATCGCTGTCATCAACTGTCCCAAATGTGCCCCTAGCGGAGTCAAATGTATGACTGACCACCAATATTTTTTCAACCGCAAAATATTTTCAGAACATTCGCTCCCTAAGGGGGCTTCCATACAAAATGACATTTTATAAAACTTGCTTCCACCGCTCTAACTGTCTCAGGGTTGCCCCTAGAGGAGTCAACCCCAATATTTTTTGTAACCCCAATATTTTATCGAAACATACCTACATCCTATCTCCACTCCTTAAGGGGGCTCCCATACAAAATGACATTTAATAAAAAACATTAGTAAAATATTAGTAAAACATTAGTTTATATCAGTAAAGTGCTGAAGTAACTAAAATTTTAGCTCAAAACACAATTTCAGCAAAAAATTTTGCTGAAAAATAGTATACTTGTTTTAAAAGACGTTTAATTAGTTTTTCCACTAACTTATTTCTTTGAGTATATTTTTATAAATGGTGTTTTTTATAGAGATATAGAACTTTGAAATGGAATAAAACAAAGATGAATTTTTTAAATTGACATAAAATTTACTTTATTCGAAAGATAATCTTCTGGCATTATAATTTAAATATGACTTCTGGCATATAACCTCCACGGCTAGCTCGGACGTAGTCTAATCTGGAGGTTCAATTTTCGATGACTTTTTCCAACATTTGTGGCCGTATATTGGCAATAACGCGGTGAATGTTGTCCTCCAAGTGGTCAATCGTTTCGGGCTTATCGGCGTAGACTAGCAACTTCACATATACCCACAGAAAATAGTCCAGCGACGTTAAATCTCACGATATTGGAGGGAAATTCACGGGTCAGTAAACGTGAAACTATGCTGTTACGAAACGTTTACTTTAATAAATCAATCAGCTGTGTGACATCTTGCACCGTCTTGTTGAAACCACAGCTCCTGATGAACGAAAAAGTTAGTAATCATGGCTCTATAGGGGTCACCATTGACGGATAGGCTGATTGTGGTCTTGCTCTACCCTACGCTCTACAGCAGCAATAAATTCTTCTGTACGCACTGTACGACATCTCTGTGGATGCATATTATCATTTAGAGTAAACGTGGTGCAAAAAATTTCCATAGTTAATAGAAATAATTGCTCTGTTGGACGATTATGTTGATTATGTTGATTATTTATTATTATTATCAAATTATTTTCAAAATAACAATTGGACAATTTGGAAGCGCTGTGCAGGCGTCAGTCTATTCATGTTGAAATGCCAAACCAAACTAAACATATGTAAATCACTTGACAGCTGACAAAATGCCCGCCAGTTAAAAAGTGTTGCCAACTTAAAGTTCTATACCTGTATAAAAAACACCCTTTAGTAAACTGTTAATTTTTGTTAGTTATTTAAAAATAGAAGATTATATCAAGTTTTTTAAAATTCTCGTTTAGTTTATAAGATTTGGGTAATGCCAATTAAACAATTGTATTGTCTATCATGAAAATGTTCACAATTTTTGTAAAGCAACAAATAAAATCTAATATCACAATATTATATTAGATTTTTGGACTTGAGGTAGAACAATATTCTAACTAAATATATGAAAATATAGAAAGTCAGAAAAAGCTATTTTTGTATTTTTAAATACAAAATTGAAAACATTTTTGTACAATTTCCATACCAAGGCGCTTCTCATACAAACAATGTTTGTTGTGATGTAGTTTTTTTTTACAAATTGTAATACAACAAACACACATACTACATAGAATGATATACAAAGTATATTGATATGTAAAAATTGTTGCTTTTTTTATAATTAGGTTTACCAAAGCAGCCAGACAAATTCTCATTGAGTTAATTTTGTTTGTTGTATGCACTGTTGCCAGGTTTGACGATTTATCGTTATTTTGACGATTTTTAGTACCTAAATTACTCAATGACGATTGGACAAATTTTGGTATCAAAATGACGATTTTTTGACAAACGTTTAATATGTCAGCAAAACATGTTTATTTGCTATTATTAAAAAATCACCGGATATATTTTTGGATTTTTATTATTTCGTTAAAATTAAAAACTATTTTTTGTTGAAAGTTTAGCAAAAAAGTTATTTTATGGATTCATGTTAGGTTTATTTTAATTTATTTTCTGCACTTAATAAAGGTAAAGACCACTTCAAATGTAGCTAAAAACAAATGAAATTTCACTTGAAAAAAGAACGACTTACATTTTAGTAAAGTCAACTAACATAGTCATTACTTTTTTACTGTTCAAAAATTTAACTACAATTGTAGTGCAGTAAAAAATAAACAAACATTAATTTGATTTATTTTTTTAAATAAAAAAAAATACTGTATAAAATGAATGTAAAATCATAATACTGTAATTTAATGTGGTTTGTTTTTTAAATGAACTACAATTGTAGTCAAAAATTAAATTTCTTCTACAAATGACTGTTTTTTCACTTAAAAATAAAGATACTGTATTACAACTGAAACAACGACAAATATTAACAGCAGAATTTCCCTGAGTATGTGCTTACTTTTTTCATGGTTGGCAAACACTACCTTTTCAATAGTGGCATGTGTCTTTACAGGGTTTATTTCAAAATTCTACCCATTAAATTTTGTTACATCAACAAACTAACGTTATAAATCGTCGTTTCGGTATTTTAGCGTTATTTTTACTTTAACTAGTTCAAGATATTTCAAAATCAAACAGGTTAAATTGAAAACTAAAACCGTTTACATAAGAAGAAACATGTCTTTAATGGAATCGCTTTTTTTAAATTTCCATTCCGCTATTAGTGTTACTGTGATAGCCAATCGTTATTATGAAAAGTTATTGAATGCCAACCCTGCTTTTTTTAATATTTATATTTTTATAAAGTTTAATTAGTGTAAGATTGAGATAAAAATAAAATATTTTTTAAATAAAAAAAACATCCAAACATCGAGTTCGAATATTCTGATTTATAAATCCAAAAACAAATCCGGTGCTTAAAAAACAGTTCCAAAGTGAAACTTCAGATATTCACAATTTATATTTGAAAATGGAAAAAGATGCAGTAATAAACAATATTTAAATAAAAATAAATAATAATATAAATAATAAATAATTTTTAGCAATATGAAAAATATCAACCCAACCCAAAATGAAAAATATGAAATAATCAAAAATTTCAGAATTTATTGTATTAAACTATGTCATCATTTCTAAACTATTTAAAAAAATTCAAGATTTAAAAATTGTGCTACTGAAGTGGTGTTTACAGAATTATGTAGAAGGAATTAACAGTTGAAGTGATAAAGTGCTATCGTTATAAAATATCATGATTTTCGAATTTTAAATTACAGAAAAGTGTAAAAAATCATATTATATTACACCGATAGTACATGAGCACTTGAAATGTGAATTACATTATTGTTCTTTTTTTTATTAAAACTTTATCCCACTTGTAACAAATATTTTTTGTTTTGACGATTTTTGAAAATATAATGACGATTTTGACGATTTTTATTGGAAAATTGGACGATTTTATGCTCAACATACCTGGCAACACTGCTTGTATGTAGTGTCTCGGTTTGAGTGAGACCAATTATGTTTTTTTTTTCAAAATATTTGTACGAAAAAACTGTCGGTTGTTTTTCCAACATTAGGTCCATTCGTTTACACCAAAATTTGCACAAATTTGTACTGGATTTTACTGAAATGCGTTCGCGTACACATAAATTTGCAAAACAGAGCATCTACTAAGAGATTAAAGTGACAGTTGTCAGCAAAAAACCTGCAAATTTTTACTGGACAAATTTTTGCCAGTAAAATCCAGTAGAAAACAAAAACATATGATTAAATTAAGTAAACAAACAAAAATAAGCATACATTTAGTAATAAAAACATTTAAAAGATTAAAAGCTGAATTAAAACTGCTGACTGCATATTAATACTTCTGACTGCATATTATTCAGGGTACCGATGTAATGGTTAGCGCGTTGGACTTTTACACAGAAGGTCCCGGGTTCGATTCCCGGTGCCGGCAACATCAAATTAATATGTATGAGTTTTTTCTATCCCTCATACGTATCGCAATGTCCACCTTCGGTGTTCCCATAGCAATTAACCCCACCGAAGTAAAATAATGAATCAGGGCTATGAGAAAAAAAGCTTCAATAAGTTCGCCAACTCTCCATCAGGTGGCGAGCAACAACTGTTCTAAGACTTATCATCTCGCGCAATTACAGTGTTGCCATGTCTGAAGCCCTTCACCTTTCCCCACCTTTCATCTCTATACTATCCCTTTCCAAAGAAAGCAACACACTAAATATAGGAAAAAAAAAAAAAAAAAAAAAAAAAAAAAACAAGTCTAAAAGCTTCCACAAAAGTTTATTTAATAAATACAATTGCTACGAATTTATAATTATTAAAATGCAATGCACCAAGTACCAAAAACAATATATACTGGGTAGTCTAAATAACACATATTTTACAACACTAAGCTTTTTAGCGCTCATATGTTTGAATTAGCTTTTTAGCGCTCATATGTTTTTGAAATTTTTCCGTTCGTTTACTTTTTCGTGCAAGAGCCAGTTTTGAGAGTAAAATTTTCATTTTGCCAAAAATTTACTCATCTACTGGATTTTACTGGAAAAGTAAACGAATGGACCTATTGTTAGTTGTTTTTAATACATTTGTTATTTGTTTTTCAACAGTTAAAAACAACTAAAATGTTTAGTTATTTTAACGGTAATTACCTTTGTCGCCTTTTTAACTGTAATTACAGTTGTTTTAACTCTCATTTTCAGTAGATGCTACTGTCAAACTGTTTTGAGTGAGGATTCTAAAAATTTTGTTTATTAAAATCTCATTTATTTATTGCTTTAATTTGTTAAACAAAAAACAAAACAAATAGCTGAACTAATTAAATATTAAATTACATAATAATGCATATAATGGATTTTGCATATTAAATGCATACAATGAATGATATTGACAATAAATAAAATATACAATTTACCTACAAATACAATATATTTTACATGCACGTACAAATCAGCACGAACTTTATTTAGAAATTGAAAATTTGTCCGTCAAATATAAAATTGTTAAATAATACTAAATGTCAGTTAAATATTTGCCTACAAACATTTAAAATGTGCAAGTCATTTCAAATAAAACAATTAATATTTGTAGTAAACACTAAAGAAAAGTTTCTTTGAAAATAATATAAAATTCAATTCGTATTTGATTTATTAGCATTTTATTGTGGTTTTAAAAAGCAACCTCAAATCTATTAACTATTTTATTGAAAATAAAAATATATTATTGTTATTTACCTACATCAACCCAATGACACATTTTCAAATAAGTTTTATTTGGACAATGCCTAACCTTGGACAATTTTAATAATGTTGTCTAAAAAGATAAGATTCTAATCGATAGATGCCAGTTAATTTAATCTAAAGAAATTGTGATGATGACCAAAATAAGAAAATAATGGTGGGAGAAATTATTGAGGCAGATCATGATCAAAGACCTTGTACATTATTATTTATTTTAAAAGTAATTACTAGGGCAACGAAAAAAAACAACACTAAAACAATGTTTTAGCGCTTAAAAAATGCTCGACAAACAGTAAAATAAGACGTTTAAATATAAAAATAAAATATTTAAGTAAAAAAAAAAAAAAAACTATTCAATTTCATATCTTTTGTGTAAAATTTGTTCTTTGGAACTTCATCAATCAAACAAAGGTGCAATAGAGAAATTGTTTTCTTAAGATTCAAAGTTCAAAAAATTGATAAGCAAACAACATGTAATTTTTAACTACCAATTAAATAAATTCTTCAAAATAGCGATTGCCAAAAAGAAATAATATAATAAAGAAAAAAGGTCAAAAAGCAGTTAATATTTACAAAATAAGCTAAAAAAGCTCCAACAAATATAATAATTTCATGATCAGAACTTGTATTTAGTCCAAATAGCTCTATTATTTCAAACAAAAAACAAGCTCTTGCTTATTTTTGGTTGCCCTAGTAATTACCATGTAGCCTTTTTTATCGGCATTAACCTTTGATTTTAACTGTCAGTTTCAGTACCGAGAAATCTTTTTGAGTGCGGTTAAGGGAAAGTTCCTTATTGTGGCCTGTTCGCTAAAGTGGACATTTCGTCTTTTCGTGTTGTTGCATAAAAATATCTCATCACCATGATTTTTTTATGGCGAATTCCCACTTGGAAGCATTACATTTGACCACACTGATAGAATTTTCCTTCATAGTATTAATGAAACGATTTCATTAAAATCGATTCATTGGTTTAATGAAAAATTTCATTAACTGAATGAAAATTCATTAATATTGGTATTTTTTCATAATTTCATAAAAAAAAAATGAATTAAATCAATGAAAAGTTTTTAAAATTTTTTTAATAAAAATTTTATTAGTAATAAGAAAAAAAATTTTTTTTTTTGTACTATCATTTTGAAATAAAAAAAAACTGAAAAATTTCTTTTAAACAGAATTAACCAAAACTTTGATATAAATAATTTTTTTTTAAATTTTCCTAGAGCTAACAGTTTTTGACGAATTTGAATAGTTGGTCACTAAATTCCAGGGAACAGATTTTCTAACAAAAATTATATAGGTTTGTTCAAAACGAGGCCTAAATTATTATCGTTGTGACGATGTAACACAAAAACGTTATGCTGAACGATAATATTTTTTGGTTTTTTTTAACAATATTTAACATTTTTATCTAATATTGTCGTAATTTAACTACAAAAAGTTGACTATAATCGTCGATCGTTCTACAGAATTCCAAAAAAATCGATAAAATAATTCATATTTTGTACCGACATATAAGAAAATATTTCATCTTTTAACACAAATTATAAAAAATGTTAAGAAAGATTGAATATAAAGAAAAACAGAAATAAATTAAAATTGTTTTTTTTTTAGTTCAGCTTTTAATATGTTAATGCCTGTTAGTTAGTTAGTTATATTTTTTCAATCATTAAAGTTCTTAATATACATAATTTAAAAAAAGTACAATGGATAAAAAAATTTTATTTTCAAAATTCGTAATTTTCGATCTGAAATCTAATCAGCTACTTTTTAATTTTTTCAAAAATTATGAGCTTTAGCAAATTTGTTGAGAAACAATAGAATTTTCCCCACTGTGATACAATGGGTGGTGGCCCCGGGAAAACCTTTCTTGTTAGATTTCTTTTTTACATGTCATCCAATTCCAAGTAACGAAAATTTTGCTCAATCAGGCTGAGTTTAATAAAAATCTGCCATCGCTTTTGCAGAACAGCCTGTGATGTTTACTTTCGAACTTTCAGAACTTTTTTTATAAAAATATTTTATAGATCCTATAAAGACCAGACCTTATAAATAATATCAACGAATAATAATTTCTCAATAACCACCAAATTAATGCTTTGCTAAAATAATCATAAAAAGTGCAAATAATTAAATATCAACGAAAATATTTCATACAAACTATGAATTTTATTCATTAAACACATGCAACTTTCATAACGATTAGGCGAGGATTAATGAAAAAAATTTCATATACTTTATGAAATTTTCATTGGGTCAATGAAACCATTCATTAAAATTGATTAATTGAAACACCTTTCATTGACTTAATGAAACGTTTCTTTGGGGACTTTTTTATGAAAAAATTCATTGGATTAATGAAGGAATTCATTAATAATACGCACAGATTTCTATCAGTGCAGAGTAAGCTCGGATTTCAGTATTTGGTATTTAAAATCAGCTGTTTTATCTATTTTACCAATTCTTACAAACTTTCCGTTCTTTTACTTTTTTATAAATTTGTCTTACTCTCTGTAATTTTGTTACTGAGTAATTTTTACTGGACTTTACTGGAAAAGTAATCGAACAGACTTATAATATAATTATTTTATTTTTATTCCGCTCCACGTGCTATCTCTTCAGAAACCGTGTAATGACTAATTATTTTTTATTTCATACTCGAAAACACTAATCACAATCGGAAATCACTCGGGAAAAATGTTACAGATCGTTTATAATCCACGATATGAAACTTTCTGCATTAGAACCTGTATTCTTATAAGGGATCAGGGTAAACTGCTTACAACCTGCATCCTTTTTAGGGAAAACAGTAATCTAAAATTTTTTGTTTATTTAGTTTTATACGAAAATTATTCGTTTATTTTGCTGCTTCTCAATATCATGTAATAGTAAGCACTTACATCAGCGCATTTGTTTTATCCTGCTTCGAAAAACACGAAAATTTTTTACTGTGAATGAATTTACACTTCCACAAAATCAGGTTTACATCGAGTTAAATCCAGTTACAAATCACCCTCGTTTACATTTTAAAATTTGTCAGACAAACAAACGTTTACATGATAAAATTTTACACAAAACAAAAAAAGAAATATCCTCAAACTGTAATTTTTTCTAAAAAGTTATTAATTTACTGACGGAAGACAAAATTAGCAGCGATTATGAAAGAAACAATGTTAATTTTGCTGAAAAAAGTGTTTTATTGGGGATGACTTCTTGGCAGCACGATATTTCTTTTTGTTCTTCTGGTCACCATATCAATGTTGTTTGTTCAAATTGGCTTTGTCAGAAACAAAAAATAAGTGAATTGAATTTTTCTTTCAAAGAAAAATGCCATTTTATTGGGTTTTTTTTTTTTTTTTTTTAAAAAGAGAGGCAACACTCAGGAAATACTTCCTATATTTAGTGTGTTGCTTTCTTTGGAAAGGGATAGTATAGAGATGAAAGGTGTTGAAAGATGAAGGGCTTCAGACATGGCAACACTGTAATTGCGCGAGATGATAAGTCTTAGAACATTTGTTGCTCGCCACCTGATGGAGAGTTGGCGAACTTATTGAATCTTTTTGGTTCATAGCCCTGATTCATTATTTTACTTCGGTGGGGTTAATTGCTATGGGAACACCGAAGGTGGACATTGCGATACGTATGAGGGATAGAAAAAATTCATACATATTAATTTGATGTTGACGGCACAAGGTAACCCGTGCCGAATTTCGGCCGAAAATAGTCCATTTGTAAATAAAAATTGTATTTTATTAAAAACTACCATAATTCGAAATTTATTTATTATATTTGACCAACTTCAAAAAATGTCCTCTTAATTCTCAGGTTTTTTATGAATTGTGTAGAATGATGGACAGGGTTATATATATATATAACTATAACTATATATATAAATATAACTATACTTAAAAGCAATGACGTGCAAAGTTTTACGTTGAAGCTACTTTATTCTTCTTCTTCATTTCCGCTTAACTCCCTGTGGAGCATAGAGCTTCTTTACCAAAAGAATTGATGACCATTTAATAAAAAATTTCTCGAAACTAACATGTGTTTTTTATCCATTTTATTTTCTGGCTCATAGTTTTTAGTTTTCAGATCCAAACACATGCAAAATGGACTTACTAGACTTGGGAAGTTGTATGATAGTTTACAAGTGAAACCAAAATTTTCAGATTTTAAAACTTTCGCAGTTTTTTTATATGGTTTCTGCTCCATTTATTGAAATTTAGTTTTGCGAACATTATTTGAAAAATTGTGTAATTTTATATAGTTTGAGGTATACCAAGTTGATGTTATCGCACCAATAAGAGGATACGAACATCGGAAACTTATCCGGAATTAGCGTAAATTATTTAAGAATGTATGTTTTTTGCGTCTGGCATTCACAATTATATTTGAAATTGGCTAGCGTATTTCGTGAACTGTGCTATTAAACAACTATAATTATATTAACAATGATTATGACAATGATTACACTTAGCTACAAATGATAACAATGATTACACTTAGCCCTAAAATCGAAAACAAGAGTGCCGACAATTGATGCTTAATATTTCGGCCACGATGTTATATGTTAGATATTTCTCAAATTTATATTAAAATTTTGGATGTTTTAATGCATTTTTTTATAAATAAATTTTAAAAATAAAATATTTCATCTTAGTTTTTTATAGTAAATATATAAAAGACCTTCATTAAAATTCGGGTATCAATTTTGGTTAATAAATGTGCAGCATTAACAAACATGCAAAAATCTGAACAATTATTTCTTTTAAAAACTAAAAAAAGAAAGTGCAGTTCATGGGAAAAACGTGAAATGTGCTTTTAATTTATATGACAACATAGCGAAAAAGGACGACCTATGAATTCATCTTTTAGTATACTATGTAAATAGCTTAAACAATTATGTGTACCAACATTCAGCCAAAAAAGTTAATATTTGCGAAAGTTATTTTAACAAATACTTTCATTACAGTGTATGTCTACAAAATATTTTAGATTATTTTTTTTTAAATTCATACAAATTTGAAACATTTTTTAAATATGTTGAAGAATTTTCATAATTTTTGATGAAATGAATCATGTTATTAAATATTTCTAAAATAAGATGAAGCAGTATCATAATTCATTAAATTTGGAAATACAATTATTTAAATTTAAAAAAATTAGAATTTTCATTTCATACTAACACTTGACTTAAGTCACTTAATCCAATTATGTTTCAGTCTTTAGACTTTTTAAAATTCAAAAACTACCTGAAGCTATTTGAAATTCTGAAACACCAATAAAATAGTATTTAATGTGGTCTTAATTTTAAATAGAATTTTTTAAATACGATATGAAACTTTTATGAAACATTTCATAAAAATTTATGAAACATTTCATAATAATTTATGAAACTACTTCATCCTATTAATGAAATATTTAATAACATTTATGAACCATTTCATAAATATGAAAAAGCCTGTCATCAATTTGCCCTTTTATGAAACAGCTTCATCATATTTATGAAGTGTTACATTAGACGAAAATCAATGAACTTTTTCATAAATATGGTGAAGCCTTTTCCCTAAGTGTAGTAACTGTCAAACTTTTTTAAGTGCACACTTTACAATTTTATTAACAAACAAATGTTAACGTTTCTTATTATATAAATCACTTATATTACAATGTTGCGAATAAAGTTTTTCACATTTTTCACCATGTTCCCTATACTCATTAATACTGGGTAAATGTGTAAAGAAATGTTGTACATTAAATAAACGATTATCTGAATTTTCATTTAAATCTTCAGAATTTGATTGTGCAGCAGGTCCTCCGTCTTTATCATTCGTTTCAATACGATTCTTTATAGATTTTTGCATACCCCAAATAAAGGGAGAACTTTTGCAAACCAACATTTTTAGACAAGCTCCTTGACCCATTTTAGTTTCCGAATTTTCTATCATATTTGTTAGTTTATCAGCTAAATTTGTATTGGTAGCATCTTTAAGAATACGTTTCATTTTACTGGATGGATTTTGTAAAAACCAATCTATGGGTGAACCATCTTTAAGCATACGTGGTTGATGATCGTTTGGTGAATATTTTTCCTCTGGACCAGTTTCGGCATCATCATTATCTATATTTTCGCGTTCAGAGGCAGCAGATTGTGTAGGATTTTTATGAAATAAACGACCACCATCTAAACTGCTGACAACTGTTGGTGATTTTGTTGTGACACCCATTAAAGTGTTACCAATCTATAACAAAAAAAAAAGAGAAACAAATGAAATGTTTGCCTTTGTAACTGAACAATTTCTATTTTTTTGTCGAAACATTACCGCTGATGCTATCATTATTAAGGCATTTATAGCTAAAGCTCCAAGTTTGGAGGCATCAAAACCCACCATGCGTAACATACTTGTTATAAGATTTGTAGTACCAAAATTTACACCAACATTTTCTTTTGTTGGTGGTAAAGTTGATTTCGTTTGAAATTGTTTAGATTCTTCGGGCTGTTGTTGATAATTTTCATCCGATTCGTAGCTTTCTTGTTTTTCTAAATATTTTCTTTCTTCGGAGGAATGAGAGGAGGATGGTATTTGTAGTCCTTTTTGTATAATTGAAAATATGTCTGGTTTATTTTGGTTGTTATTTGAAAAAGCTTTTGCTACCAAATTTGCCACATCAGCAGCTGTATTAATACCTGGAAAACATTTTCTTAAAATTATTTATTCCATTATTAGGTTACCTTCTCATCTTCATACCAAACATTTGTCCAGCCTTCTTTAAACCATCGTTTAAATTATCCATAACTCCTCGTTTTTGTATATTTTTTGCAAGATTTCCGTTTATAATTAATAATGTATAGATTATAAACGAAATGAGTAATTTATTCCAATTCATTTTAAATATTTTCGCGTTTAAACTTAACTATGATTCTTTGAGAGCTTCTTATTTGGTCGATGTGATATTTTAAATGATTATTTTTCTACTAAAGTTCGTTTATAACTTCAACATTAGAGCACCCCGTACATTTAGAGTTTTCATTGAAAATTTTGTCACTTGAGTGCATTTCTTTATGGTTTTTAACTTCTTTAATTTTCCTAAATTTTTTTTTTTGGTAGATGTTCCATTACACAGTGCAACAGTGAAAAAAAAAATACACCGACATGGCCGTATTGGTTCGATTCTACTACCAAAGTGTAGTAAAATCTTTTACTCGGCTTGACGAGTTTGGTGACCAATTTTTATTTTGGTGGGCCTCCAAAGATTCTGAAAATCAGTCAATCCCTCGAGAAGTGTGTCATCAGTTTTGTCCAACAGCTAATTCAGACTTAGTGATACCGCTTAACTATATTTGGCAATAATGTGGCTAACATGTTATGCGAAACAAAATATATGTTTTCTTGCACTTTTTTTGAAAAAAACATTGGAAAAAATTATTTTGTTTTTCACTTTTTTTTAGCATAATTTGCTGGGACTCCTAATCACTAACAATATTTGTCACAATTGTCCCCACGGTAAAGGTGAACAACTTTTGTGAACATATCAATACAATCAGTACGTTTCTAGTCATCCTAAAAAGCTCATAAAGACCACTTTGTACCTTAAAATTCGTCGTATTTAATTAGACTATAGAGCATTTCCATTTTATTCCAAACTAATTTTGATAAAATTTGGTAAGTATGTTTGACAGTGAACTCATATTTCTTAAACGATTTGTTTATTTTGAAAGCTGTGGCAACCCTGTAGCTTTGAAATATCGAAAAATGAGGAGTTGGGACATCATTCAAAAGGCCCATAGCTTTTGTTGTGTGAAAGATATTGAAAATTTTTTTTTTTTTGCATAAGAATAGTGAAAATGTTTAGGGTCAGAAATTTTAATAAAATAAATTATCAAAGTTTTTTTTAATTTTTTTTTTTTTAGAAAAAAATACTCAAAATAATTTTTTTTCATAAAAATCAAATTTAAATTTTTTCAATATTTTTTACACAAATAGCAAAACACGTGTTTTGAACCCCAACATGTACTATTATTACGCAAAAAGAATTTTGACAATATCTTTCACATAACAATGTAAAATGATGTCCCAACCCCTCATTTTTCGATATTTCAAAGCTTCAGGGCTGCCGCAGTTTTCAAAATAAAAAAATCGTTTTAGAAATATGCTTTTACTGGAAACACTTAGAAATATACTTTCACATATCAAATGTTATGAAAATCGTAGACCATCGAAAAATTAGTCTATAATATAAAATGGAAATGCTCTCTAGTCTAATCAAAACGACCAATTGTAAGCTGCAAAGTGGTCAATTGTGCACAAAAATTGTTCTGCTTCACCGTAGCAACAATTTTGACAGATATTATTAGTGAAAAATTAGGAGTCCCTGTAAGTTATGCTAAAAGAAGTGAAAACAAAAATAATTGTTTTCTATGTTTTTTCAAAAAAAGTGCAAGAAAAAATAACTTTTAAGCATAAAATGTTAATAAAATTTGTTCAATGGATTCTTATCCACATTATTGCCAAATATAGTTAACCGACATCACCAAGTCTGATTTAGCTGTTGAACAAAAACTGATGACAACTTTTTTCGAGGGGCCACTGATTTTTAGAACCTTTGGGGGTCCATAAAAAAATTGGTCACCAAATTCGTCAAACCGAGCATAGGGTTTTACCACCCTTTGGTGGTAGACCGTGTATTTTTCTAAAAGTCTATTTGTTGCATAGTGTTATTTTATTAAAGCAGGGAAGGTTTGTAAGAATTCAGAAACAGTTTTCAATAATGTCGTCATCTAGAATAACTTTTCATATTGCGATTTGTGAGATATGAGTGAAAACTCGTCATAACTGTCGTACTCGACAAGAACTCGACTAAACATAAATTTCAGAGCCCGCACCCTTTCGGTTTCCGAAATACAACGTCATGGAAATTTGCAAAAAAAAGATAAAATTTTATTAAAGTATCGTTACAATATGGTCTATAAATATATAACTATACAGGATACAAAAATCGTGTTAATCTTATTTTTTAGGCAAAACTGTACTATTTTTTTCGTGGAAGGGTCAAAGGTAATTTTTGAGGTCTTGAGTTCAAATTCCCATATCGCGAAATGCGTTTTTTTTTTTAATTCTTTTTTTTTTTAATTCTTTATTGAACCCTCCTCTAAATTTGTTTTAAAAATTCTGGGTGGTATCTCGATTGGTCTATGAGTTATAGTTAATTTAATAAATCATACAGGTATAGCTTTTCAGGCAAAAATAGTTTTTTAAAAAAGATTAAAAAAAAATGTAATAGAAGTAGTGAATTATTTAGAAGCTGTTCCATTTATTTTAGCCGGGTAATTATTAGTATGGGAATACTTCCCATTTTATAATAATTTCTGTACAATAATTTTTTAACTGCTTCATACATGAGCTTTAACAAAAACATAAAATATCTTTTAAAGTTGTTACATGTGACAAAGTCTATAATTGTAATATGTTTTAACAATTACATTTTCTATTAGTCAACATTGTTTAGAAACTACGCGAAAAATACATTAGCGGTATTTATAGTCTTTTTTTTCACTAAATTTGTTTTTCAAGAGTCTCGTTTGGTTACTAAAACTAAAACTAATAAAAAAAAAAAAACAATTTTAAATTAAAGTCTACTCAAATAAAAAAATCTGTAAAAGATACAGAAAATTCTGTAATTTTACAGACAAATAACTATTTTAACGACAGCAGGTCGTTTGAATAATTTAAGCGAAACGAGTCTATTATTATTAGTAAAGTAAAAGTAGTAGGAAAACTTAGAGAACTAAACTAAAATTTTGCAATATTTTAGTGAACCCTTAAGGGGGGACATTACATTCGCGGCAGAGAAAACAGACCTTTTTTAAAAAATTCATAACTCAGTCAAAAACACATTTTTCCAAAAAATATATTTTTCACTCCAACATGGTTTTATAGAGCTCCAAACTGGCCTCGTGGTTGCAGCGCTGGGAGTCGCAAAAATTGTCCGATCTGGAAAAAAATGACCTTTTTAAATCTTAACAAAATTGGTTATCGTATGATACGAGCTTTTTTTTAAATTTTTTTTCAATTTTTGGTGATGTTCCAAATTTAAAACTGTGTTTTTTCGAAAAAATATTGACTTTAAAAATTCATAAAAAATCGAAAAACAAAATTAAAAAAAGCGCGTGCCATACGATAGCGAATCAAGTTTAAAAAAATACAAAACAAAATTTCGTCAAAAAATGAACCCGCTAGTGCTGCAACCAGTACGAAAAACATGGTTTCGAGATAAACGCGTTCAAAGGTTGTGAACAATATTTTTCACAAAAAAACCACGACTTCACGCTGCAAAAGATGCCTATTCTGAGCATCTTTTTTTTCAAGAAATACAAAAACACAAAAAAAACCCACCTTTCAAGTAGGTACGAAATAACAACCACCAAAAGTCAGGTAGCAAGTAAAACAAGTATATACCAGCTGCCGTACGTAGATAGCGCGAAAATTAAAAATGCGCTCTCACTAATCCGGCTGTAACTTTTGAACACGTAGGAATTTTTCCATGAAATTTTTTTTCTTAGAATCTTAAGAATATTTACTAAAATACAAAATTATAAAAAAGTCGATTTCAAAAAACGTCCAATGTCATGTCCCCCTTAAGGTAAATTGATTTCCTAAAACCAGAAAAGTTTTTCTACTAAAAAGATTATTTTTTTTTGCAATCTCTATATTTTAGATTATAAAAATGTTAAACTTAAAAAAACTTTGCTCTCAACTATGAAAAAAGAAAATTATTAAAAATGTATGCTAACACGGCTTTAAATTTTTTTAAAACCGTTTTATATAGTAAACGTTGCTTTAAAAGAATTTCTGTTGTTTGTACTACTTTTGTCGGTTATTTAAACAATGTTTAAAAATAAATATCAAAATGGGTGTGAATATACAGAAAAATCATTAGTACTTTTTTAAATTGTGGTTTCAGTTAATTTAATAGGTATTTTAGATTGTTTTTAACGGAATAATGTTGTGAGTGTACTAAATTACTTGAGATAACACAACAGACATCTTAAAATAGCTCTGCTGTGAATGACTTCAGCTTTTTATAGTACACTCATAAAAAAAAGTTTTTTCAAAATTTGTAAACTTGTTCTAATTTTTTCTGTTGTTATCGTTTAAATTATCGTTATTTAGCTAAAGTTTTTGAATGGAACAAGATATTGCACTAATTTTTATATTATTTAATCAAAAATTTATTTGATTAAATAACCAAAAAATTAAAAAAAAATTGGTCTTGATTTGGTCCCGTTTTTAGCAAAAACTGGACCTGATTCGGACCAAATTTTGAATTTCACATTTTCAAATGGGAATATATCAAGAACTTTCAATTCCCATTTGACGCGATTTTCGCGTCACATAATTAAATTTGTCACAGAAAAAACAAATTTTAAATTGGCAATTGAATCAAATTAATTTGACCACTATCATTTACGCCGTTTTATTTAAAAAAATGATCGAACTGGTACAAAAATAAATGCATGTTTTCCTAGTTTAGGTTTGGTCGACAAGAGGATGTTTGATCATCCATAGGATGACATGCAACTATGTCAGAAGATCAGCATATTGTGCGGTCTTCCATTTGGGTATGAACACGCTCCGGCCTACCTGAAGAATTCAGTATCCTTCCAGTAGCCCCTCAGTTTCCCCAAATAAACACTCCGCAACCACTCCAGCGACGGTATAACGTCCCGTAGCCAATACCGTGCCCTGATACCCGCGAAGACCGGACAGAAACAAGTGTTCCAGGGTCTCCTTGTCGTCGCCACGAGCCCTGCAAACTCTGCAGTCGCCCCTTTACATTCTCGAAAGGTGCCAGTGTTGAGTGACCGGTTAGGATTCCCATCATATCAGATTTTCCTAACTTTAATTTTTTTAAAGAAAAGCAACACTCAGGAAAGCAACACATTTCTTTCGAAAGGGGATAGTAGAGAGGTGAAGCTCTTCAAACAAAGCAACACTGTAATTGCGCGAGATGATAAGTCTTAGGACAGTTGTTGCTCGCCATGGAGAGTTATCAAACTTATTGATGGAGAGTTATCAAACTTATTGAAGCTTTTTGGGTCATAGCCCTGATTCATTATTTACTTTGGTGGAGTTAAGTGCTATGGGAACATCGAAGGCAGGCGCTGCGATACATATGAGGAATAGAAAACTCATATATATTGAGATAGGCGTGGTAGAGAAGATTAAGCATACTTTTCTAAAAATCATAACTACATTGTAAATTTTTTATTGAATTAGACTGCGCAGTTTCTGGTAACACAACCTTCATCAGTAATCCTTTTTGACAATATTGTAATTATTTGTTATGGTTTTTATTGTTTGATTGCATCTATATGAAATGTTTATTTATTAAATGCAATCCTGACCTTGGCTTGAACCAGCTTTCTTTGCCACATGCACTTCGCACTACACTTTAGACAGGCACTTTAACCACTTGATCTAAAGTCTAAATAGTTGTTGTCCTCACCGGGAATCGAACTCGGGACCATCTGTGTAACAGTCCAACGCGCTAACCATTACACCACAACGACCAACGGCTCTTGACTTACACCGTTTTTAACAAAATTTTCACAAACATGTATCCATTAAATAAAGTTGTCCGTTCGCCCTCCTAACGAAACACAGAAGTCTTTAAACAAAAAATATAGATTTGCAGTATTTAAAATTGAATATTTTATTTAGCTTTTGTTAAACGAGCTAACAGAATTCCACATGAAGGATATAGGATACTAATAAGTATAATTGGATTTTAATTGAAAGTTTGACAGTTACTACATGACAGTTGTGTGTGTAGTAATCAGTAGTTGTTTTTAACAGCAATTACAGTTGTTTTTCTATGAAATAATACAAAACAATTATTATGACACTTATTTAAAAAACAACTAAAGAAAAATACTGTATTTTTGTAACAGTTGTTTGAAGCAGTTATTATAGTATATTTTTGCAGTAAATAGTTAATTTCACTACTCGACCGCAACAAAAAACTGGCTTTGAAACACATATTTTTTAATAAAACTTGCAATACCAGTGCGATATACTGATACAAACGTCGACATGATTGTACTCAAATTAAAAATAATTTTGTGTAGATTTATATTCTTAACAAAAATCTCATGATTTTGTGATAAAATTTCGAAAAATTAACCAAAAGATACGAAAAAATGTGGTAAATGATGTAAATAAAAAAAAAAATTAAAAACTGCAAATGAGAAAAAAATATTATTTGCCAGATTTGAATTCAGCGTACCTAAGTCTATTAACCCTGCAGTACTATCGTCTGGGTGGAATCCATCCATAAGGCTGAATTTTTGGTTTTTTCAAGAGAGATGTACATTAACAAAATATTATTTTAAATAAATGAATTGCCAAACTTATAAAATTAAATTTATTTTCTGTATTTTGGAGTTCATTATTGAAAAAAAAAAAAAAAATATTATTTGCATAATTGAATTTAACTGATATGAATGACAGATACTAAAAAGTAGGGGTGGATTACACCCAACGATAGCAATGGCGTAAGTTGAATAACGATAGTACTGCAGGGTTAATAATATGTATTTCAAAGAGAAGTTCTGCAAAACAGTGAACTTTGTCGAGTAGTGTGTTTATAAGTTATGTTAAAAAAATTACAAAATTTTGTGGAGTTTTGAAAAATTCGTGTTTAGTTTATATTTATTATAATTTATAGTTTGCAAATAATAATTAGAAAATTTTTTGTATTTCCAATGCATAAAAACGTAATAACTTTAGTTACCTGAATTTTGAATTTACATTTTAAGTAGAATGTAACAAATAAAATTTTACGTTGTAATTGAAGAAAAAATATTTTTTAATTAACCGGTTAACTGGTTTTGCCGCATATTCTGCAGCAGTCTTACTACACAAAGAGAATTCATTGGACGAGTTTAATGAAAAATGTTCACTAAACTAATGAAGTTTGCTTCACAATGTAAATGAAAAATGTCTTAAACATCATGAAAAAGCTTCATAGTTTTAATGAAACTATTTTTAATGAAACTTTTTAATTAGACGTATGAAATTTTTAGTAAATATGAAGTTTTTCATAAAATTTTATAACGAACTGCATTAATTTAATGAAAAGTTACAATGGACGAGTTCCATAGATCTAATATAAAAAATCATAGATATCATGTAGATAATTCTCTCAGTGTAGTTAACTTTACACAAGATTTATATTTAAGTAAAAAATAATAGTGCTTTGATATTTAAACCTGATAATAGTATAAAATCTTGCCTCTTATTTGAGTCATATATTTGGTAGATTTTGAACTTAATAAATAGATTAAAGTATATTTTTAAAATACCGAAAACTAACTGTTAAAAACGTTAGTTTTATATCAATTTCAGTTGTTTCAAAATGTTTGTAGTAACAAATTGTCAGTTATATTTACGACATTGTTAGTTATTTTTTACAGGTTTTGTTAGTTGTTGTTCAACAGTTAAAATTAACTAAATCTTTAGTTATTTTAACGATAATTACCTGATATTTATCTTTGTTTTATCTGCCATTTTCAGTACATTCTACTGACAAACATTTTTGAGTGTATAAGTGATTCGTTCTGGATGAACTTAACAATCACCTTTATTTATTTAGATTCTCTTTTCTATACAATAGGTTAGGTTAGGTTGAGCTGGCCGGTCAAAGACCCCGCATAGACCATTAGGTCCCTAGCGTTACCAGATAAGGAACGATAACCCCCACGTTAGGTCAGTCGTTAGTGATGGTAGCTAGAGTTCCCCACATCCTCTTAGCAAATGTTAGAAGTCTCAAGATTCCGATTTCTGAGATTTCTCCCAGATCGCGGAATAGGTGGTCCCCTAAACATTTCGCCCTTGAGCGTGCAAGAGCAGGACAGTGGCACATTAGGTGTTCCACCGTCTCTCTGTCCCCCGGTACCCCACAGAATCTACATTCGTCACTCTGCAGCCTTCCCGCTCTCTTGGCAAGAACTGCCGTCCAGCAGTGACCAGTTAAAATCCCCACAAGAAGTCTACAGTCGCTCCTGGACAAGGACAGTAAAAGTTCGGTCGCTACGGGATCGTAGGATTTCCACATGACTTTAGATACTCTGCATGTTTCGGTATTTCTCCAAACCGCATCAGCTCTTCGCATCATCGTGGATTCTACATCCCTTTTCAGAGACCGAAGTGGCACGCGAACGTCCAATGCCATTTCAACTGGCAAATGGACTCCCCGTTTAGCCAGTTCATCCGCAACCTCATTCCCTTCAATACCCCGGTGCCCACGAACCCAATAGATGTGGACTCTCCTTCCGGACCCAAGTCTCCCTAGAGAGTTCTTGCACTCTTGGACAATCGAAGAGTAGGTCAAGTTGGCGGCGATAGCTTTGATAGCCGCCTGACTATCAATAAAGAAATTAACGTAACTGCCCTATACAATAAATAATTTAAAATATTTGAAATTTCTTTGCAGGTACGTGGCCATCAAAGAGCTCCCTCGGATTCTAAAGAGTTTCATGAAGTTACTAAACGTGATGCTCTTAGGTTGTTGGAAAATGATTTGGATAGATTATTGCAAACGGCCGAACCAGAATGTCGTCCAGCATTGCAACAGGAAATGGGTAGATTTTCTGATCTTTTTGGACGTTTTTTGCAAGAAGGTAAGTTTAATAATCAATTAGTACCATTATTCATTAATTACTAAAATTCAAGGTTGGCCATCGAAACGAATAACGGGTTTTGGTATCGATTTTTTGTTTGTTTTGGTATTGTTATTGGTATCGGTATTCCATTCGTATCGGTATTGGTATAACCGATACCGATACATTAATAGCAGTATGTACCACTTTTAAATTATTAAAAAAAAACTCAAATTTATTTATTTTTATAAAAAGTAATTATAGGCTTTATATCAAACGTTCTTTTAAAATATAAACATCAAATTATAAAAAATTATTTAATACCCAGTCAGCAAAATTTGGATACGTTTTTGAAGGTTCTCATGCTATGAATCGAAAATGAATCAAATAGAGAACATATTTTTTGAATTTAAAAATTTTTGGACGAAAATATGAGCTTTCTAAAAAGAATTAATTAATTAAAGTAAATTATCACAAATAAAATTATAATTTTTCTGTTAATATGGAAAACATATTCATGATCTTTAACCGAACTAACCAACATCTCACACACAATTTATAGATCAACAATGAAAATTCACTATTAACCACTCACAAGGTACAGTGCAAAAATTCGCTTAATATATATGCTCGTCATATGTTGAAAAACGATGAAAATCTTCAATGTTTGATATTCTTTCACTTACAATGTAAAGGATAAAATATGATGACATTTGAAAATAACTGCCAGTCAAATTTTCAACTTAATTAGTTGAACTGCCAACTGTGGTAATAATTAACAGAACTAAACATAGCTTTATAGAAAATAAGTTCGCAGTAAATTTCTTCATACTCAACAAACTAAGTCACGTTACGTTTTTAACTTAACTAGTTGAGTTAAATAGATGATGTTTACCATTTAAGACTTTAAGGCACGAAGAATGTTGATGAATGCCGTTGCGGGCTAGAAAGTTAACTACATTCATGCGGGTGTCAAATAACTTTTTTTTTTCTAAGTGTTTTTTGTTGTTAATTATAGTAAATTATTACAAATAAAATTATAATTTTTCTGTTAATATGAAAAAATATTCATGATCTTTAACCGAACTAACAACAACAACATCTCACACACAATTTATAGATCAACAATGAAAATTCACTAAGCCACAAACATTTAAAGAAAAATATTAAATCCAAAAAAATATTAAATCCACAGAAATGTAATTAAATTTGAATATTTTATGAACAACTAGCTGACCCGGCAAACGTTGCTTTGCCTTCAAATTTAATTCTTTAAATCAAGAAATTATTTTTACGCAAATAAATAATTAAAGAAATAAATTCACATTAGTAAATCATTTTAAAATTTGTAATTTCATGGGAAGCCCAACGCCTCTTTGTCCTTCTGTCGCCTTTATTTGCTCAAGTATATAAAATGAATAGCTGAAAACAACTGCCATAACAACTGCGACGTCACCTATCACCGGTGCATTGAAGCGCCTCTCATGCTCACCAGCCGGTGTCGTTTTAGCTCTTATCACAACCGTATAATCATCTGTCGGCATCTGGTCTAGGGCTGTTTTGAATAGACCGATGAGGCTGTTGTGTTAGTGTACCATAGCTTGAAGATTAACATAGGTTTTTTGTAAATATTAACATAGGTTTTTTGTAAATATCTTCGGAACTACATAACCGATTTAAGAGTTTGATATCTCGTTTTGCAAAACATGACAACGGCTTTCAAAAAAAAAAAAAATAAATAAAAAAGAGCAAAAAAAAATAAATATATGTATATGTCATTGGTGGTACAATATGAAAATTGGATTTTGCCATAAATTATAAATTCATATGAGTGTTGTCAACGCAAATTAAAGTCTTGTAACCGTACCTACACCAGGTTTGTAGTGCAATTTTCTATTAAAAAAATTGTAAATTGAAATTGATTAAAAATTTTTGTATGTTATATATAAAAAATTTAATTTTTTGTCAAAAACATAATATTTTTAACCGATTCAATAACGGTAAGGTACTGGTATTAAAAAAAAATGGTTGCGGTATACCGGTATTTTAAAATTCAGGTGTTTGGGTATTGGTATTGTATTGGTTATCAATTTTAAACGGTATTGAATCGGAAATTTATCGGTGGCCAACCTTGCTAAAATTTGGCATTTGATTTATTTGCCAGTAAAGATTTCAATGCAAATTACGCCATTTTATTTTACTTACAGAGGGTCCATCCATTGATTGGAATAAAATTCAAAAGTTACCTGAAGATGCTGTAATGGATTATAGCACTTTAAAGTCTCCTAAAAATGAACAGGTTTGTATTTAATTAAATTAACAGACGACAAAACTTTTCTACAATAAACTATTGTTAACGACAAAATTAAAAGTATTTACCTAAATTTGTTAATGTTTCTAAATTTTTTATTAACACTATTGGCGATTTAAAAGTTTTTTTTTTTTTCATTTAAATTATTTATAAATTCTGTCGTTTGTTTGCAAGATTTTTCCTTTTACAATTAATTTACATGATTTATATATAACGTTTTTTCCATTATTTTCCTATAATTCCTTGTATTGTTTAACTGTGTGATTTTTCTAAAGAATGAGGTAACCTTAATTTGTTTTAAATCATGTTTTTTAATAATTACTAATACTTTTTTTTTTAAACTTTTGCTTAAGTTTTATTACGTTTATAACACTAGATTTATGACAAAGGTATTGTTTAATATTTTTGTTTTAACAGCCGTATTCATAAGTAGAAAACTAACGATTATTTACAGGACTATGGCTAATAGTGTCCGACCCAATAGTTTGACCATAAACGATATTTGTTTGATTTTTTTTTTAAATGCGATTTTTAGTGGAAAATTTAAGGGAAACGACAAAGTTTAATTGTGCGGTAAATTTTTTCCGATTTGGCTGAATGTTTGGCTGCCGAACATTGATTTTGTTGCTTAACTTTGTACTTTTCATTAAATTAAACACTAAAAATCGCATCCAATCGGTAAACAAACATTTTTCCATTAGCATTTGTTCCAAAATGCTTTAAAATAACGAATACTGACCACTTATACCGCACAATTTTTAATTTATTTAAGTAATTAAACATTTGCTAAAATACAAAAATTCTATTTTGATATCCACTAAGAATAGTAATCTATGTGCCGAAGCATTAAACGATTATACACAATGATGAAGACAAACCACAACCACATTACTTTATTGACAAATTACGAAAAAAAACGTGATCGAATTTCTCAAAATAAAGTCTTAACATCTGTCTCTGACATATGAAAATAATATATAATCAAGATAATTATATTAATTTCATAATAACTTTAAACGTACACACAAAAAGTTATACAGTTACTACATGTCAGTTGTTTGTGTAGTAATCGGTAGTAGTTGTTTTTAACAGCAATTGCAATTTCTTCTTTTCTATGAAATAATAAAAAACAACTATTAAGACAGTTATTTAAAAAAAAAACTGAGGAAAAATACTGCATTTTTTAACAGTTGTTTGAAGTTGTTGTTGTTTGCTATTTTAATAAACAAGAGTAATTTTGTAGTAAACAGTTAATTTTTGTTAGTTATTTAAAAAAAGAATATTAAGTAGTTTTTTTAAAAATTCTCGGTTAATTTATATTGTTATTATTGATATCCTCATTTGAGCAGCACTTTTTTTTGAAAAATTTCAATTTATTGTTCAAATTATTTTGTAGTCTTAAAGTTATTTCGTGTAAATTGGAGAAAAATCGTTCTCTTAAATTGCTTTCATAAAAATATGTCTTGCGACACATCATTTTTTATTTGGCTTGCTGAACACGAGTATTTTGAAATTTTTGAAATCGGACTGACTGTTCTTGAGATATTGCGATTTGATTTACACTAAAAATGGCTGGAGTCTTTTTTTATCTATTTAAGAAATTTTTTAAAAATAATCTTAGAATTTTTTATTTTTGCACTCAAATACCAAACAAAACATGGTTAGAAAGTGTTTTGCAACCGTCAGACAATCGTAATTAATTACTGTAGAATTTTATTTTAGTTAGTCTCTTTACAGGAAGAAGAAGAAGAAAACATTTTTATTGAAAAATTTTACATACAAAAGGGATACACCAGACTGCCGCAGTTTCGTCCATCTCCTGGGACTCGTCAGTGGTTAATTTATGTGTCAATTGAACAAAGTATTTTATATTGTTAATTTGCTCTATATGAAAAACTTTTTTTTTTGGTGTCGTACTGGGATTCAAACTCACTGCCTTAGCATCAAGCTATGCATCGTTATCTCACCTCTTAACGAGTTGAGCCACGGTCGACACCGCGATGTGGCTAAGTGGAGTTTTGTCACACTACGTACACACAAGTATTGTTTCAATCAGAAGAAACAGAATTAACTAATAATAATGCACAATTGATTTCTCAACTAGAATGCTTCTTCTTCTTAATCCTATCTCTCTTTCACAAGTAATTATCACGTTTTTGATGCGCTTTATTCACATACAATAGTTGGATAGCAAGTGTAGGTTAGAATTCAACACATTCTAACCTTTTGGACGGGCGTGTCTCGGCATGCTGCTGGACTGTTGAGTCTAGCCATGTGCAAACCGTTCGGATTCCTTTGGAGACATCGTTTACTCCTCCATTGCAAAGGCAATGGTTGTTTTGTGCGCGTGTTGGTCTGATGGAATTCGTTCTTTTTATGGCGAATTGGTGCCTCATCTCGCTGAGCCTCCATTGCGAGGGCAATGGTTGCGTATGTGTTGCTGATGTTCCTGTTCGTCTGATTTTGATCATCTTATAAATATCATGCGTTTCGGGTTAAACGCTTACTATAACTTGGCAATTTGTGTATTGATTATACCGCCATTAACATTTAATAACTCAAAAAAAAAAAAAGTGTAGGTTAGAGATTGAGTCGCCGTTAAGCAAGTTTCTTCAAATTTTTTTTATGATCATTTGATCTTAATTATGTCTGAAATTAGAGATGATGTATTATAAAATATATATTTTAAAAATTAATTTTAATTTTTTGTTCGTATATCACAAGCTTTGTACGCAGATACATAAGGGGTTAAGTAATCCGATTTTTCTTAAATTTCGCACCACAAAACTATTGGACCCTGTGCTACAACTATCAAAACATTAATTAGTGAAGATCAAAAGTTAAAGTGAATATTTCTTCAATAATCATGTGTATAAAATTGAAAATCATAACAATTTTACTATGCAAAATTTCTGTATTTCCGAGATATTTGCGGGCAAATTTAGAAGTTATCCTGCAACCAACATTCGCATAATAATGCTAAAATGAAAAGTAGTTTTGTCTTTTTTGCAAGTGCAAAATTAAAAAAATTTACGATAATTTTTAAAAAATTTGTGGAATGGTAAAAAAAAAACTCCATTTTTAGTAAAAAATCAAGTCACAATATCTCGAAAACAGTTCGATTTCAAACATTTTTAAATATTCTTACTTAGCATGCCAAAATTAATTAAAAATTATGTGACGCCAGATATATTTTTGTTAAAGCAATTTAACAAATATTTTAAAAAATCGAAATCTTTAATTGCTGGGCGCCACGGGTTAATGCTATCCGATTTTTCTCAAATCCGCACAACTTAACTTTTAGGCCTAGGTCTACAATAATCGCAACAGTAATTGATTAAAATCAAAAGTTTGCAAATAATAGTTAGAAAATTTTATTGTATCTCCAATGCATAAAATTTTTTAAATATTTTTCTAACATAACCTTAAACACTTTATAAAATCTTGTAATTGCTTACAACATAGTTTAGCTACTAACTTGTATTCCATAGATATGTAAATTTCAAATTTAGCAGACCGCAAAACATTGTATCATCCATCGCTAAAATTGTTCATAAACTTGTGTAATCTTTCCCAAATTAATATTTCTAAACAATGCTAAACAAGAGCCTTTTCCTGTCACTAAAAACAACTTTTTAATGCAATTTTAATAAAAATTATTAATTCCATATCGTTAATCCTTAGATACGTACTATGTTGGATAAATTAGTTGTTATTAAACTAAATGGTGGTCTTGGTACCTCAATGGGTTGTCATGGACCAAAAAGTGTTATACCAGTAAGATCCGACTTAACTTTCTTGGACTTAACAGTACAACAAATTGAGGTGAGTAGTTTTTTGTAACTTAAATAATATTTTTGCAGAGTTTAATTTACAATACATATTTTTTTCTTTTGTTATAGAACTTGAATAAAACCTATGATGCTAATGTACCTCTAGTTCTTATGAACTCTTTCAATACTGATGAAGATACCGAAAAAATTATACGGAAATACAAGGGATTCCGAGTACAAATCTTTACCTTTAATCAATCTTGTTTTCCTCGCATAAGTCGTGAATCCTTTTTACCTGTTGCCAAAGATTTTGATGTTGATAAAGATATTGACGCGTAAGTTTTTTTTTTTTTTTAATTAAAAACTGTTTAAGATTTAAAATTAATTTGCTTATTTTTGTGTATTTCAATTAGTTGGTATCCACCTGGTCACGGTGATTTTTATGATACTTTCCATTCTTCGGGTTTATTAAAGAAATTCATTGATGAGGGTCGTGAATATTGTTTCTTGTCCAATATTGATAATCTTGGTGCCACTGTTGATTTAAACATTCTAAATAAATTGGTTGGTGAGGAACGTCTCAATAAGCCGGTCGAATTTGTTATGGAGGTTACTGATAAGACCAGAGCTGATGTTAAGGTAAATATATTTAATACAAAGTTTAGCTTACGAGGGTTGTTGAGATAATTTTTTTTTTTTTTTTGTTTTTACTGTTTTAAACTTTAATAAAGATTAAAGATTTTTAACGTGTATTCATTTTGTATATGTACACTCAGAATATTCTTACAGTAACTGCATGTAGGTCATTCTGGTAGTTAGTAGTAGTAGATTAGATTAGATTATAGTGGCACTATGCACCGCGATCAGAAATTGGTACTTTGTGCTGCCAGCGAATACACCCTATAGGTTCAGTCTCCCTACGAAGCCAATTTTCCTACCAGGTGAACAGTTCCAAACGTCCGATGGCGTCACTATTCGATCACCAAAATAACGCACCCTCCTGTCGGAGAGCCTCGGACATTTGCAGAGAACATGCTCAGAGGTCTCGGGTTCCAATTCACAAAACCTGCACGTATCCGTAGAGGATCGTCCCATCTTGTACAATTGATACCTAAGGCCACAGTGTCCTGTGAGGTAATCCGTTACGGTTCTTAGTTCGCCCCTCGTCATAGACAAGAGTTTCCGCGATCTCTCCCCAGAGGGAGATATAAACAGCCTCGCCTGTCGCTGCCCTGGCGATCTGGCCCAATAGGCCCCAAACTCCGACTCCCTCCATCTTCTGAGCTTCTCTCTGACATACCCATTGGGTATGCACAGAAGGGTTCCGGGCCAATGAATTGTCGACGAGCTCCGCAGTTGGCTAAACAGTCAGCCCGTTCGTTGCCCTCATGCCCCTCATGACCTGGAACCCAGCCCAGTGTCAAGGAGTTGTTAAGTCCTAGACGATTTAGAGAGTCGATACATTCCTTAACCAGACCAGACGATACATCTTGAGCCCTCAAGTAGATGTTTTAACTGTTATTATAGTAATTTTTCTATGAGAAAATGGAAAACGACTATTTTAGACAGTCATTTCAAAAAATGACTAACCATAAATACTATAGCCTTGCAACAGTTGTTTGAAGTATTTTAATAAGCAACTGCCAAAAGAATAATTTTGCAGTAATTAGTTAATATATGTTAGTTATTGAAAAATAGAAGATTATGTCGAGTTTTTAAAAATTCTCGTTTAGTTAATATTTGTTACTATTGGTAAGTTCATAGTTTGCAAATAATAATTATAAATTGTATTTCGAATGCATAAAAACTAGTGTCCGACCGAACAGTTCGGCCAAAAAACTATAGCGGTATTCACTCTTGATAGCATTTATGCAAGGGTTGCATTAATACTATGATTTTATGCTACAAAGCGTGAGCGTCTTTTTTTTTGTGTGTATTGTATGTTTACAACCCAAGCATTTCAATGTTGACAAAACAGCTAATTTCTAACGAAAATGTATTTTCTAGCGATTTTTAAGTAGACTTTAGCGATTTTTTTTCAAATAAAAAAGGTTGGCATTATTCTTCGTTCTCAGTGTTCTCAGTTCTCAGTTCTCTCACTAAAAGAGGTTAAGTATTGTAAGTTTGAAAGGTTTGCAAGACCCAGAATATGCAATAGGTTTTCGTCTTGCATATAAATAAAAGTCTTTCATATTTTTATTTCATGTATTTTGTTGTTGTGGTCTTGCATACTCTTGTATTTATACAAGATCTGCAAGCTTTGAAAGGTCTGCAAGGGTAGTTTGCTACCAAGAGCGAATACCGCTTATATTTTGTCGGTTTTTTGATATCTAGAGGCAATGATGACAAATTTTGGTATTGGAAACATGTTTGTTGAGCCGATTTAATTCGATTTTGTGTATAAAATTTAAGAGAAAAGCCGAAGTTTAGCTATAAAGTTAAATGATCGGCCGCCGAACTTTTTTCGATTTGGCCGAACTTTTTGAGGCCGAACAGTGAATAGAATCTAATCAGTACAATAAACATTTTTCCATCCGCCAAATTTGTCCATAATGATTGAAAATACCGAATACAGACCAAATGCATTTTCTGGCCGAACTGTTCGGTCGGACACTAATAAAAACGTCATAACTGGAATATCGTTCGTATGCAGGAAATACAAATTTTTGTGGTTATTAAAAGAAAGAAAAAAAAATACTGAAAAAATAACTGTTAAGAACAGTAGTTTTTACAACTTATGGAGTCGCAATATTTCCCAGCGTTATTCAAGCGTATACACAACCATATTCGTTCAGCGGAAGGATAAAACTAATTATCTGTCAAATCAGACGTGAGCTAAGTGTTACCATTCACGAAATAAGCACTAGTTGAAAAAAAAACGTTAGATGGCGGACCCTATACTTACCATTCTAGTTGTTTTATCAATAGTTAAATAGGACTACATGGTTAGTCATTTTTATGACAATTACATTCATTGTCTTTTGCATTACATTTGTTATCATTTCAACTGTATTTTTTTTTTTTGTAATTTCTACCTTCTTAATTTCCTGAGTGTATTCTTGATCTTTAAAACTGCAGTTTCATTTTGAATAGTCAGGGTTTTAACGTAGTTTGAAATTACATTTATTAAAATGTTTTAATTTAAAAAAATATAAATTGCTGACATTTGTATGAAATCCAAGAAAGTTTCCCAATATTCTATATATAGAACTTTCTCACATTGAAAAACTTTCTCTTTCTAAAGAATATTTCCAAAGTTTTTACACCGTTCATATTATGCAGAATTGTCAAACAAACCATTTAAAAATATTATCTTATGAATTATTTAAAAAAAAAAATTGTCGAACCTTTCATGTACTTATCCAATAAATTAGGTACAAGTGGACGCGAATTAGGGTTTTTACATTTTACTTCATGCAAGGCATAAGGGAACAGAAATTTGCAGAAAAAACACCATGTTAAAGAAGTGGCTGTAAGTAGATATAAGGTCCGTTTCATATTTATAACCCATGTATGAAGTTATACTTTGCAGCTTAATAAAATGTAAACTAATCAAGTTATGATGTGAGCAAGATCATTCAAGATCATTTGTTTTTTGTTAAACAAAAAACCGTTCAATGTTTATTTATTAATTAAAAAAGTTTTCAATCCGCTAATTTAAAGTTATTTTAATTTTGACAGCTGGTAATAATTGTTTGTTTTGTTGGCTATATATCCTCTTAACTACTCAACTGCGAATAAAAAATAAAAAAAAACCTTCGCTGGTTGTGTCGAAATAAAAAAAAAAACACTTACTGCACGTATCTAGAGTAGACGTGTATTTACGTCTTACGCAACAGGATAGAGTTTTGATAAAATATATATGCGTCTTACGCAGGTTAACAAAATTTCGAAACTCGATTAATTTTTGAGAAAAATGATATCGTAATTTGGGCATATCGTGTTCCAATTTGTGGGCATGTTTAACTCAGCGAATTACAGAGTTCAAAATCGTGGAACTACGTTCATTTCACTTCGCACTATATTTTCGGATGCATTTAGAACTCTCCAAGCTGTTAATTTGCTCACAGAAGGGTAAACAAGGCACTGAGCTCTCTGCAGCTTATGCAACGTTTAAAATCCTGCTTGTATCGCGATATCGACAACTTGGATTTTGTTCCACCTTTCATCCTTGTTCCATAATTGTTCTTAACATTAAAAAAATTGGCGATTATCCTTCAACTTCGGCCAATTAATACCGAAATTTTGGAAATCGATAGTTTTTTGGGATGTAAAAACCAAAATTTGTTTTTTTCCAAATCAGATGGTGTAAGAACCACATTTAAAAAATGGTGGATTCTTCTGAAAAACCAAACATAAATGTTACCTTTGTTAATCGCAGCTTTCAGAAACTTTTTCGAAGTAGCCAGTTTAGAAACTATAGGTCATCAAAGTCAACTAGTTTTCAATTTTTTTCAAGTTTCCAAAAAAATAAAAAACGTGAATAAAATCGCGAGTTTTTAAAATTTTAAAGATCTATAAACGGGAATGTCTATATTTTCTACATAGTCTTTCGTATTACAATATGAAGAAAGTAAGAGGTTATCGATATTTTAAAATTATTTCATTGGGTTATTTTAAGGTTAGTGGCATGGACTAATTACCAAAGACTGTCGTTTGCATCGTTTCTCAGAACAATAACATTTTAAAATCAAGAAACGTCGGCATAACTGACATAAAAGTTCACTTCACGAATTGAATTGATTAAGCACATTTTAAGCTCTTAAAAATGCAATGTAAAAGTAATATTGATCTTTAAATTAAAATTACATTAAAGTGTAAGCAACACAAAAAAAATAATAATAACAAGTTTTAAAATATATCAACTTTAAAAATTTAGTGTGACTTTAAAAACATTTATGCCGAACTAAATGTTCTTATTCCCTTTTTTATTTTCGTAAATATTATTGTACTGAAAGTTGTCAAAAAAGTTGTTATAGCGACCAAACACCCAGCAATCAGCAAACCAATTTTAATGGCATTTTAAGTTATTTCGTTAGTGTTATTTTAAGTTTAAAAATAGTTGCTTGGAATGGTAATAAATCGTTATCGGTATTATAGGATTAGTGTTTGCCAACCATGAGAAATAATGTTAATTTTGAAGAATTTCGCTCAACAGTTTTGATGTAACAGAGATAAACTTGTTTAGATAAAAGAGTAAATTTTTTAGCATGCAGTGGCTTTTGAAAATCCATTCTGTGTTGCCACTATAGGTTTTTAAAATCTCTCATAATCATTGCTTGCTATATAGAACTAAACAGAAAGTGTTTATTTTCATATTTTTCAACTATTGTGTCGGTCGTACTCTTTATCTGTTAAGGGCACATCAACGAAACATACCTCCAACTGTGCAGAATTACAACATCAACGAATCATTATTTTCAAATTTTTATTCCTTGAAATGGTGTCAATGCCCGGTACAGAAAACACCAAAAACTTGAAAAATATTGCTTTCAATTTTGGACTACCATATATTTAATTGTTAGGTGATGGCACGCTAATAATTTACTCGTTGAATATATCTCCCAACGGTTGGGAGATTGTATAATGCTAAATGGAATTCAAAAGTTGAAAGCTGAACTGGGAAAACGTAATTTTTGTTAAGTCGAGTATGCTAAATGCGATGCTTCTAGCCGTTGTTAAAAGTTAGCGCTTGTTTCCCCATATTCGCGATATATATAGTTTGATTTTAAAGTGTAATAAAAACGATATTTTTTGCAATTTGTGTAATTTATTGAATTTAAAGAATGGCCCAGTTATAATCTGGACGCATTCATAACGTTGTTACAGCGCCCCCAGTGTATGAAATTTTGAACCATTTACATATGTTGTTGACAAGACATATACCGTTATTTGACATAATTTTCAAGTATGTCATTCGAATAGTATTTCGTACAGACGCCATGGAACAAAAAAGACGTGAAGAAATTTTGCACACTTTCTTAGAAAATCCAACATTCAGTGGTTCGAAAAACAAACACATGAATCCTCCTAACTGCCCACAATTTCGACCAATCGAAAGATATTGGGCAAATGTAAAAAATAAATTGAAGAAGAGTAATAAAGAAGCAAACAATTAAGTTATAATGTTACAAAAATGGAACCAGAGTGCTAAAAAAGTAAAGCCGAAGGATGTGCAAAAATTAATGTGGAGCATCAACAAACATGTCCGTTCTTTTATTCGTAATAAAGAAAATTAATTTATTAAATTCCTTAAAGCTGAATAAATTTCCTTTAATTTGGTGTATAATTTATAAAAATGTGTCTGTTATTTACAAAGTTATAACTACTTTTGTGCGTCCAGATTATAACTGGGCCATTCTTTAAATCAACTTAACTCTATTGAATATTATTACTTAATATTCACAACATCTTTTGCACATTCTTTTTTTAAATTTTGATTAGAATTTTTACAATGTGTGGAACATTATAAGAAACAGTGTTTTAAAAGAAACGAAATCGAGAAAAATAACTTTGCCTGGAAAGTTCAAAATCAAAGCTTGAGATATTACGTCACTTATGCCTGTTCCAAATTTCATTGCAATCGGACTACTTAGTAAGAAATAGCCGAATTGTTTCCAAAAATTTAGTGCTATATCCCACTGTGCACTGATGCATTGGTCCATTTAATAAAAAAAAATCACAATAGATATTTTCAAAACTTTATAAACAACCCTCGTATGTATGTGGTGCATTAATTTTAACATATTTTTTTTACTAATAAAATCATATTATTTTACCTTAGGGTGGTACTTTAATACAATTTGAAGACAAATTACGGCTTTTGGAAATTGCTCAGGTGCCAACAGAACATGTAGATGATTTCAAATCGGTTAAAACGTTCAAATTTTTCAATACCAACAATATTTGGGCTAAATTGAGTGGTAAGTTATACTATAACGCAGGCCAACAAATAAGCCTGAAACCAGAGCATGCTATTCTTAAGCTTTGAGGTACGTGTAATCCGAATCGAACCTTTGAATTTCTTCAGCACAGAAAGTTTAAACCTTTAAACTTTGAATGCAATTTGTAGGACTTTCAGCAGACACAACAAATTTTATGAATAAAGCTTAATTCGCGGTGTTAAGAAATAGCGAAAAATTTATTTTTTTTTTTTAACTACTTCCCTAACAACTTAAGTTTCGTACGGGTAATAAATGTTCATGTATTTAATTTTCAATTTGTTATAACTTCTACAAAAATAACTTATGGCCTGTTTCTCGATCTCGAACGAAAACCTAGTCGAACGATAGCTAGTTTTTGTGTTTTACGTATTTACAAATCATAGTGGTGCCAGACCGGATATTTTAAAGTTTTCCTTAAAAAGTACGAAAAATACACTAAATTGCTTGATATTGAAAATGGTGGAAGTAGAATAAATTCCGGGTATTCGATTTGAATGTTTGAACAGAAGTAAATTGTTTTATTGAAAAAAATATTTTCTATAAATTGACAAATAATGAAAACAGATTCAAAACATAAATAGTTTCTAAAATAACAAGTAGAAATCTAACAGGTTCATTTTCAACACTTGAAGATAAATACAATAAATAAATAAAACAAAAGAAAAATAATTAAGTCAAAAAAAGAAAATCAAAAAAGTACACCATCGTTTTCAGCTGTTCCATTGTGGATTTCATTAAGCTGAGATTTAAAGATCTTAAAAAACTACAAATATTCTTGTTATTTTATTCTTACCTTTTGTTATCCATTGCTTTTTTTTTTACATATATTTATAATTTTTTATTAT
Organism: Delia radicum; assembly: GCA_021234595.1. Taxonomy (NCBI): domain Eukaryota; kingdom Metazoa; phylum Arthropoda; class Insecta; order Diptera; family Anthomyiidae; genus Delia; species Delia radicum. The sequence goes on along the minus strand of CM037853.1, from coordinate 80,573,857 downwards.
ATCATTGATACCAGCAAAGAACACTGAAAAATGAGGATTTTTTTTTTTGAGGTTCTCCGATTTTTTTATATTTTGTACATGAATACTCTATAGTCCCACTTGCACGTAGCCTTCTCCAGATCTCGAAATTTGTAAAAACTCGCGATTTTATGCACGTTTTTAATTTTCATAAATTTGATAAAAATGCTAAAAGTGCTTCACTTTGAAGTGCCATAACTTTTTAATTGTATATCGCATGTTATTTATTTAAACAATATTTGGAATATGCACTTGTCTACTTTATAACTGGAGGTTTTTAAACAAAATTATTGTTAAAAAAGTGCATACGTAACGCAAATGCAGTTTTCTAGTGCATTTTTCAAAACTTTCTCCCCCTACGATTTTCAAAAAAAAAAAAAATACAGTTTACTAAAATATGGAATCTTACCTAAATATAAAAAGATCTTAAAAAACTACAAATATTCTTGTTATTTTATTCTTACCTTTTGTTATCCATTGCTTTTTTTTACAAATATTTATAATTTTTTATTATATCATTGATACCAGCAAAGAACACTGAAAAATGAGGATTTTTTTTCTGAGGTTCTCCGATTTGTTTTATATTTTGTATGGGACAAACATGTCTTCTATTTGTAATGATTTTTTTAAACAAAGTTTATTCTTTTATTCTAAAATATGGAAATATTTTTATATATTTTTGTATCGTCTTTTAAAATATTTGTTTGTATTTTTTATATGACTTCACCTAGTTAAATTTTCGATATGATGTCAAAAAAGTTATTTTGGATTCAAAAATAAAAATATAACGTACTTAGATTATTTTCCATACAACAACCCAGCCAAAACTTATATTCCCAAATACTATTTAAAAGATTCGTTACTCATATTTTTTTAAGTGCCAATAAGTATACTAGTAAGATAAAAGAATAAATTAAAAGTTTTATTTGAATCGTTTTTCTGATTTTTGTTCTTTCAATATTTTTTTAATAAATGAATATTTTTATAAATATAGGTCTTTAAACAAGTTACTAAACGAGTTCGTATTTTAAATTTTTCACACAAAATATGAAATACAAGAATGTATAAAAATATTTCCATTTTATAGAATAAAAAAAATATTTTTTTTTTTTAAAATCATTAAAAATAAAAGAAATGTTTGTCAAATAAAAATCAGTATTTGTATATTTAGCTAATATTCCATATTTTAGTAAACTGTATTTTTTTTTTTTTGAAAATCGTAGGGGGATAAAGTTTTGAAAAATGCATTAGAAATTGTATTTGCATTAAGTATGCATTTTTTTTACCAATCATTTTGTTTAAAAAATCCAGTTATAAAGTAGATAATTGCATCTTTCAAATATCGTTTAAATTAATAACGTGCGATATACAATTAAAAAGTTATGGCACTTCAAAGTGAAGTACTTTTAGCATTTTTTGATATTTATGAGAACTAAAAACGTGCATAAAATCACGAGTTTTTACAAATTTGGAGATCTGAAAAAGGAAATGTACAAATGGACCATAGAGTATTCATGTACAAAAAATAAACGAAATCAGAGGACCCGTGTTCAGATTTTTTGCGTTTTCTCATGGGATGAATGATATATTTTTTTTTAAATATAGTGTTACTCGAAATGAAAAAAGCAAGTGACTGGTTTTGACATTTACGTTCGCACTGTTGATAACTCGTTCGAAATAGAGAAACCAAAATTTGTATGAAAACTTTTACGTTTTCATTCGACTTCTACTTCAAGTCATCCCAAGAAACAACTTTACGGACTGTCCGTTACAAACGGATTCATGAATCCGGCATTGACGGTACGAAACCGGACCGGAATTGACGTATCCGTCGAAGCTTGTACGAAAACGGACCATTAACGTACAGTAAAATTGGATTACTCAAATTTTCGAAAATTATCCGTTTTAACTCCGTTTTGTTGTATCCGTTTCGGTGCCGTTTAACCGGACTACACCGATTTTCATCAGTTTAAACTCCGTTACAATCGTTATCGTTTTTCTTCCGGTATTACCGGAGTGTGTTTTGTTTAAAAAAAATCAAAAATCAATCAGTTTTATTTAATAATAAAATTAAATATTAATAAAATCTATATATATATAAAAGAAGTGTACATTATGATTGTCACTCCATAACTCGAGAACGGCTGCAGAAAATAAAAAATGGCTGAATACGTTTTGTAGAACATGCAATGAGGATGGTTTAAAAACAAAATTCTTTAAAAATATTTTCGTTTGGTCCAGATGTGGTGATTTTTCTGAACATTAGTCATTTTCATCTATCTATATATCTATCCATATATATAAAACGAAGTGTACATTTTGATTGTCACTTCATAGAACGGCTGCATAAAATAAAAAATGGCTAAATACGTTTTGTAGAACATGCAATGAGGATGGTTTTTAAAAAAAAATTGTTTAAAAATATTTACGTTTAGTCCAGATGTGGTGATTTTTCTGAACATTAGTCATTTTCATCTATATTTATATATATAAAAAGAAGTGTACATTTTGATTGTCACTCCATAACTCGAGAACGGCTGCATAATATAAAAAATGGCTGAATACGTATTTAAGATTTTTAATGGTAATTTTTTTGGTTATTTTTAAATGTACCACTTTTTTAACATATACTTGTATTTCAGATGTTTTTGCAATTAAATATAGAGACGCAGATCTCATGAAAATTTTAATGATGAAGATGTTAAACAACACCAGAGATAAAATGAAAAAAAAAAATCAAAATGTTAAAACCACATCCTTTTATTGATTTTTATTGAATTTTTATGTGGTTTCATTTGGTTTTTAATAATGTAATTGTTAATCCATTTTTGTTAATATATTTATAAATGAAAAAATTTAAAAATAAAACCAAACTTTTGTTTAAAATTAAAAAAAGAAGAAATCATTTAGATAAAATAAATAAAAAAAAAAATAAAAATGGAGCATTTAAAAAAAACGGTACGAATACGGACCATATTCGGACCGTATACGGTATATTAAAAACGGAGTCCACTCCGTTTTTAAAATAAATGACGGACAGTTTACGGTACGTTTTTAAACGTACACTCAATTCGTACACTCCGTTTTATATACAGCATGACGGTACGAAAACGGTCCGTTTTAGCGTGCTTTATACTGTTTCGAATCCGTATTCGATGTTCCTTTTATTCCGTTTTCCGGTCCGTATACTGATCCGGAAAACGGTACGGAAACGGACTTCGGATCCGTATATACTGTACCGAAAACGGCACATAAACGGACCGGATTGTTTGCTGGGATCGTTCGCATAGAAATTTGGTTAGAGAAACCCAAATCAATTTTCTTTCGCTTAGAAAGCGAACTCATCTACTGGATTTTACTGGAAAAGTAAACGAATGGACCTTTTGTTGTGAACAAATCGTAGTAAATATAACACGAAGTAAATATAACACCAAGAATGAAAACCGCTAGTGTTAAGACTTTTAGAAGAAAAGTTTGAAGAAAATTGATATTAAAACAAATAATAAGTGCATATTTGTATAGTTTTTAGTGCATATTTTAAGATTTTTTTTGCTTTAGAGCATACGCAGTAGGGTGGGGCGATTTGAACATCTTAATGGGCGCTTCGCGTTTCTGATTCTTGGGCTTGTACTGAGCAAAAAAGTCCACTAGATCACACGTCTACGGTGAAAATCGAGCTTCCACATTTTGACTTTTTAGCCGTATTTTGTGAAAGTAACAATGTGTGGGATGGATATATCTCAGGAAGTAGGAGGAGCTTATCCAAAATTATGGTATCAATCTCTTCTTTGGAAGATTCTCTAGCAGATGAATGCATCAATCATATCTGTGGGTGGGGTTTAAGGGGTTAATTTTTAATTTCAAAATAGGGCTTTTTTTGTTGTATTTTGTGAAAGTAACAATGTGTGGGATGGACATATCTCAGGAAGTAGGAGGAGCTTATCCAAGATTATGGTATCAATTTCTTCTTTGGAAGATTCTCTAGCAGATTAATGCATCAATCATATTTGTGGGTGGGGTTTAAGGGGTTAATTTTTAATTTCCGTAAAGTCAAAATCTGGAAGCTCGATTTTCACCGTAGACGTATGGTCTAGTGGACTTTTTGCTGAGTACAATCCCAAGAATCAGAAACGCGAAGCGCCCATTAAGATTTTTTTTCCTTCCATACTAATCGCCCCACCCTAATACGCAGTCATTGAAAACTAGTCGGATTTCGCATGTAGCTGAAAATGTTACCACTTAAATTTCGTGCTTTCAAAGAAATTTAATTTAATTGTTATACAACACAAAATTATGTTTTGAATTAAAAAAATATATCATTTACCGTCTATTTAATACGGAAAATGCTAAATCAAAGAAGGAATAACATTAATAGAACCACAGATCACTGAAAATCTGTACCGTTTGAATTTTAACAAAATTGAATCCATAATTGAACAATAAAATTTTTTATTTCTGTGAAATATCATCGAATTTGTGTTATTTATCATCTTTTGCGCCTTACTTTATCATTTCGACACAAAAAAAGTCAATGAAAAGCTAAAAACAGCGGTAAACGATTTTTAGCTCAATATATAAACACCAGTGTAGGACAAAATCGCCGTTTAAATTGTTCAGAAAAAAGTAAAAATTTTCATCAAATTCTTGCTCACATCATAATTTATGATAAAAGATCGTAAAATAAACTTTTGGTTTTAATTTTTTAAAATTTAAAAGTAAAACAATAAAACACATGAATATTTATTATCCGTACGATACTCAAGTTGTTAGGATAGTGTATGTTCAGATATCGCAAAAGTCTAATGTTACGGAGAGATTCTTAGTTCATATTTGGATTTAGTGCACCTTAAATTATAGCATAGTCTCAGAGTCTTGACTTTTTTAAATTTTGTCGTGTTATTTTTATCAAAACATAGAAAGCTTAATACCACAGAGCTACAAAATTGACCTCTTAAATCGAAAATTGATACCGACCATTGATCCGATCCTAAATATTGCGGCCACGCTTATTTAAATGGCGAACCCAGCTTTTTTTACTTATTGACCTAATTTTTCGCAAAACTGTATTAAAATTTTGCAGGTTTAAACAAAGTTTTTTATACATAAAAAAAGATATTTTCTCTTAATTTAAATATATGATAAATAATGATGAGACCTTCAATAATCCGCCGCCTCGCAATCGGTCAAATCGAAAAAATTTCGGCGGGCGATCATCTAACTTTAAAGCTAAACTTCGGCATTTTCCTTAAACTTTTTACTCAAAATCGATTTAAAACGGCTCACTAAAAATGTTTTCAATATCAAAATTTGTCCAAATTGTCTCCTAATATCAAAAAACCGACCAATTATCGTTTTTTGACCGATGTCTTCGGACGGACACTAATAATATGTAAACAGATTAAGAAATCACGTGCACCAAAATAGAGACGAACAAGTTAATATTTGCAAAAGTTAGTTTAACAAAAATTTTCACTGTAGTAAATGTCTACCAAATATATAAAAACCACACAAATATACATTTTTTAAATAAAATTTTAAAACATTTGGTAGACATTCACTGTAGCGAAAGTTTTTGTTAAACTAACTTTCGCAGATATTGATTTTTTGGTTAAATTTTTGCTCGCATCATAGTAGTTTTTTAAGATATTTACATATTATACTAAAAGATGAACTCATGGGACATCCTTTTTCGCTATTCTGTCATATAAATTTCGCGTATTACACATGTACCACACTATCATTTTTTTACACGATATAATTATTCAGATTTGTCTTTTGCCTATGCTCAATACTAATGTGATCCATTCCGAAATCGGATGATAAATTGTGAAAAACTTTTAAAATATAGTAAAAACTTAGAAAAAGTGGATTTACTTATTCAGGATGCACATTTATTAACCAAATTCGATAACCGAATGCTGCTAAAGGCCTTAAACGTACACTCATAGAAATAAACATGTAAAAAGAGCAGACAAGGCTACTAGAAATTAGTTAAAAATTACGTTGCAGAAAAAACAGATAAAATTCGCAGATTTTTTTTTTCAGAATATTAATAAATTAAGAACAGCAAAAATAAAGCTGTAAAACTTTACAAAGTTTTAGTTATATTCGAGTTGAAGTTGCTAAAACTAGTAAAAGCTTTTACTAAATATTGGTAGACTAAAAACAGCAAACAAAAACTGTAATAACAATAAAATGTTTGCTATATTTAGTAAATATATTTACCTTAAACAAATTATATATACAATAAATTTGGTTAAAATCTGCAAACATTTTGTGCAATTTTGCAAAAAAAAAAAATCTGGCCCATAAGTGAAAAAAAAATGGGTTCGCCATTTAAATCAGCGTTTCCGAAATATTTAGGATCAATGTTCGGTACTCTTGTTTTTTTTTTTTGTATTGCGCAGTGTAATATTTTTCCTATTTTTTTAATTTTTTTTATTATTTTTGTTATTTAGCAATTGATCGTGTTTTAAAGGAGCGTACCCTTAATCTAGAAATTATTATCAATAACAAAACTTTGGAAAATGGTTTACGTGTTATTCAGCTTGAGACAGCCGTAGGTGCAGCTATGAAATGTTTTGATGGTTCGATTGGTATCAATGTACCGCGTTCACGTTTCTTGCCGGTGAAAAAGACATCGGATTTATTATTGGTTATGTCAAATTTGTATAGTTTGAAAAATGGCAGCTTGGTGATGTCACCACAACGTATGTTTCCTACTACACCATTGGTTAAATTGGGTGAAAATCATTTTGCCAAAGTTAAAGAGTTCCTAGGACGTTTTGCCAATATCCCCGATATTATTGAATTAGATCATTTAACCGTATCCGGTGATGTTACCTTTGGTCGTGGTGTTTCTTTAAGGGTAAGATAAATTCTTCATCATGTTGTTTTAAATAAATTTTTTTTATAAAAATTATAATTTTTTCCATTCCATTTCTTTCTAGGGTACTGTTATTATTATTGCCAATCATGGTGATCGTATTGATATACCGGCCGGTGCCATATTAGAAAATAAAATTGTTTCTGGCAATATGCGTATATTGGACCATTAAATCTACTTTATGGGAAAATGCTTTAATATTTTAAACGATAATTTATCAAAATCGTTTTTTTTTTTTTTGTTCAACTAACCGCCAAAACCTCTTAACTAAAAACAAAAAAAAAGTTAAAAATTTTTCAATCGTCATCGCCAACAGTTTATTGTAGTAGTCCGTTGTTAAGCTTAAAGTTAAAAAATTGCTTCCTTTAATTAATTTAATTGTAGCTATAATTGATTTTTATTTTCTTGTTTTTATGTTGAACATATTTTTTTTTTAATTTGTTTTAATTTTCCTTTTTTAAATTTTTGCAATAAATTAATCATGCTAGTCCATAATTGATTTATATTTCTCTATAGTAAACGATTTTATTTAGTTATTATGTTTATTTAATATTCAAAATAATATTATTTTTACATTTGTTAAGGCTCTCAAACACTGTTAGCCGAAGTGACTGCAAAGTTTAGTCATTTTAGTTAGTTAGGTTTGGGCCTTTAAACTTTCATTTTGTATAATTTTATTTTATTATTTTCATCATTATAATTGCGCAAATATAATGTAAAATCTAACATGAAAAAGCAGAAATTGTGACCCACAATTATTTATAAAAATCTACAATTTATATAATGTTGTACACATTTTTTTTTTTGTGTGAAAAAGGCAATAAAACGTTGTTTTAAATTAGAAAAATAATTATATTTGTTAAGTTTTTTTATTAAATCGGCGTTTAAATTTGATTAAAACCTCTATGAAGGAAAGGGTTATAACTTTTTTTCTGAAAAATGTTTAACTATCACCACGTGATGATAAATATTGTATTAATGTTTTGGGTAATTTTAAAACAAAACACCTTTTCACCATTAAAGTTGCATTTTGGGGATCAAAACTACTACACAAATTTACGTATACTCAAAAAAATTAGTTGAAAATTTTGTTTAACGCCTATTTAAAATATTTAACTAACTTTCAGAAATTTTTTTGCTGTCATCGCGTTTTCAGGAAAAATTTTAGTTAAACGCTTTTACCAAAAAACTAATTTTGAACTTATCACCCCTGTTACGGCTTTTAAATCAGAGCGAAAGTGAAAATTTTAGTATTTTTCGGTGTTCTTGTGATTAAATCAGAACGTTTTTCTCTATTTTTTATTCGTTTTAATCGAAAAAGCAGCGTTGCCAATAAAAATAAATGTGTATGAAAACAGTGATACCATCGTAATTAAATCTATATATACCAAACTTAATTGGTTCATAATTTAAAGCTGAACCAAGTAAATGAATAACTAAAATCTTTTTTTTAAGTTTAAAAGTAATGTAATTCTATTTTACAAGATTTTAGTAACAATAAATATTAAGAAAACATTGTTTATTTGGGAAACATTCATATGGCATCTCTCTTTAAGAACATATGACATCAAAACATGTGTTCAATCATATGTTAATAAAAGCGCGCTCAAAAATTCGAGTTTTCGAAAGCTTTTAGGATTTGAGAACATCAAATTTCAATTTCGTGTGATTTCACAAATTCGCTCTAATTGCAAAACGTTCTAAAGTAGGGACATGGGCAAATGTTAAACTAATTTACGTTTCTTCCAAAATTGTGCTGATAAACACATTAATAGCTTGCAGAAAAAGTAAAAAGACTAGATGTAGATGTCGCTGCTTGCACAAGCACCTGCATATTTGTTATTTAAATTTATTTTCATCGGGATAAACATTAATTGCATTTATAGTAATTAAATGTGCTAAAGTCTCAAAACTTATTTAACAAATTGTGAAAAGCAATCTGATGTAGGCGTGTCCCTATCCGGATTTCATTCCTGCCTAAGGAAATCTTCAGGGGACTTCGTTATTAGAATTTCTAGAGATATTTGTTATGTTAAATCACAAACTCAATGAGAATTTCTTGTCCTCGTCTAGGAGCGAGATTCAAAATTTAAAATATCAAAGAAAAAACAAAAACAACAACAAAAAATTGTCACAATTGGCTTTGTCATCTTCCAAATACTACTCTGTTTTTTTGACAGACCTAGCAATGTAGTGACGTTTATTCAAGTAAATCAACAATAGAAAATCATATGTTTTCTATTCATATGTTTCATTTTTTAACCTCATATATATATATATTTTAACAAATTATAGGTATTTCCAAATTAAACCCCATTTATTGCAATTTGTAAATAAATAATTTGTGATAGTAAATATTAGTGATTCGAATTTAAGGCTCTTTTAGCTTTACGAAAGTCAAAAGTTTTTGTTTAAATTTATATTTTTGGTGGAAAATATAGGTGATCTAAAATTTAGATCCTTTTGCTGTACAGTTCAAACTTGTAATCAAATTAACGATTTCTTAAGTGGGAGTGCACACGTTAAATATTATTGATCAATTTTGGGTTGTTTACAAAAAGAAAAATTAACGTGTGAGATAATCAATTAAATTGATTGAGAGATAATTAAATTGAAAATTTCAAAATGATTTGGATTTTTGTTTTTCAAATTGATATTATTGAAAAGTCTATGGACAATACTGAAATTTATTTTTTTCTGAAATCTGTTATTTGTTGTTAAAAAATAAAAAAGAAAATAAATTATTGCAAAATAAAAAAGATTCCCTTTAAGTACAGTTTTATATAAAAATGCGCAAAATTTTGCCAATTTCCTTCAGTATTGGAAAATATTGATCAATTTTAATTTAGTATATTGTTTTTCAAATCATTGAAATGTGTGTGTTCAAAGATAAATAAAATGGAAATTAATTATAATGACCGTCTGTGCTCGGCTTTATTAAAACTTTAGGTGTTCGGAAATGTAATTGATTAAGCTAATTTTTAATCTACACTTCTGCCTGTAGTGTTTTAAATTATTCGCCCTAGGCGGTTAACCGGTTATGGCGTTATTCAAAAAATCGCTTAACCCTTTACTGCATGGCGTTACATATGTGTAGCGAATAATTTAAACTAAATGCAGCGCCTGATATAAGTAACTATGAACGCTTAACTTGCAAACATATTTAATCTTCATCCTAAAAAAAACTCTTTTACATGCGAAAATAAGAGCCTTCTTAAAAGAATCAGAAATGACTTAATAATGTTAGGGAAATAATTTTACCAAAAAAATTAATTAAATATGAATCAGAAAAGTAGGGGAATAATAGTTTTCTTGTTTTAGCCATCCAAAAGGGCTCAAAAATTATTCTTTTTTGAATAAAGAGGATGTTTGAATTCTTTTTTATTTGTCAATTTTCTTGTAAATAAAACCAAAAAATTTAAAATTTCTTTGTACGCGGATTTGTCATAATATCGCTTTAAAATCTGATGAACTCGACAAAAAATATTCCCGGTTAGTGAGTGAGTGTGTCAAGAATTGGACATAGGCCAGGTTAGGTCGAAAAGAGGATTTGGAGAAGGGAAAATACTTCCCTAATCCGATTCAAGTCCCTGAGGACTTACACTTATGCCAGAATGTCGGCTTGTTGTGCGCTCTTAACAATCGGTCCCATGTCACATTTCTACCCCAGGAACTCCGTCGCACTGACGAAACTCCTCAACTTCTTCCATCCTATGCCCCTAAGATCCCCCAATGTGGATATTGGGTCACTGGATAGTATTTCGGCCCGGATCCCGGCAAATGCCGGGCATTCACAGAGATAGTGTTCCAAGGTCTCCTCATCCTTCCCACAGGCCCTGCACACTCTCGAGTCCGCCCTACCAATACGGTGGATATGATCCCTAAGTGTCGAGTGTCCCGTGAGTATTTCCATCAAAAGACTCAGTTCCTTCCTACTGAGATTCAGAATTTCCCTCGTCTTGTCCGTGTTGCCCCAGAGAATACTCATAGTCCTGCCAACACCCGCAGTCTCCCAGATCGTCCTAGGCTGACAGCCCACCAGCTCCGCCTTGAGAGCTCGAAAAGGTTTAGCGTTCCCCACAGTGACTAGCTCCAGGTAAGATCCTCCCCTAGCCAAATCATTAGCCACTTCGTTTCCCGCTATAGCACAGTGTCCCGGCACCAGTGTTGCCAAGTGTAGGGATTTTTCCTTTTCGTAGGGATTTTTTCCAAAAAATTCATCTGTAGGAAAAAAAGGACAGATTTTGTTTTTCAGTCAAATTGTAGGGATTTTTTTTATTAAAAATTTTATTCTATTTATAATTTATAATAAACAAAAACTTTGGGTTCTGATGAGATCTTTAGCCAGATCGAAATACTAGTATCAACCTAGCTAATATGTTTGATTTGCTTTATTTTTTTGAATATACGGAGGCTGGAAGCTCGTTATAAATTAAAAAAAAAAATATAACCATTTATTTTTTTAGTGTAACAACAACAAATCTGGTGGCACTGAAAAAATAAGAAATAAGTTTAAACATTTGGCACCATTGTTTGCATGTGCTCTTGGCTTTGCATAAATGAAAATGGTTTTGACATTTACGTTCGCACTGTTGACAACTCGTTCGAAATAGAGAAACCAAATTTTGTATGAAAACTTTTAAGTTTTCATTCGACTTGTACTTCAAGTCATCGTTCGCATAGAAATTTAGTTAGAGAAACCCAAATCATTCTTTCGAAATCGAGAAACAGGCCATAAGTGTTTATACGATTTATTTGTTTACCGTTTACCGTTTATTTTTAATTTTAATGTTATTTTTTACTTTCTGTTATTTTTGTTTAATTAAAATGTATTGTACCTGAATGAATTACTGTTACAAATTTATAATAAAAGTAAATATAATTTACTGCTAAAAAAACAAAATGTTTGCATTTATTAAACAAAAAATGTGTAGGGAATATTTTTTCTGGCTGTAGGGAAAAAGGGATTTTTTTCATTGACGTAGGGATTTAAAAACAAATCTCCTGGCAACACTGCCCGGCACCCATATAATCACAATGCGTCCCCATGCAGAGAAATCGTTAATTTCCCCTTTACACCTGAGTATCGTCATTGATCCCACAGAGTCCGTAGATAAAGCCCGGATAGCCGCTTGGCTATCCGTAAAAATCACAATATCACCGGTCAAGCCCATGATATTCACCTGCTTAATGCACTCCGTAATCGCGGAGACCTCCGCCTGTAGTACGGTATTATGGTCAGGAAGACGAAAGCATTTGCGTACATTAAAGTCAGCGTCACAAAAGCTTCAAAGAATTAGACATACAAGAAGGAAGTGTTGTGATTGTATTATTTTTTTTTGTTTCAATATTTGTTTTAAAGCAGATAATAGGTCCATTCGTTTACTTTTCCAGTAAAATCCAGTAGATGAGTAAATTTTGGGCAAAATGAAAATTTTACTCTCAGAACTGGCTCTTGCACAAAAAAGTAAACGAACGGAAAAATTGCAAAAACTTGCAGGTTAATTCAAACATATGAGCGCTAAAAAGCTTAGTGTTGTAAAATAAGTGTTATTTAGACTACCCAGTATATATTGTTTTTGGTACTTGATGCATTGAATTTTAATAATTATAAATTCGTAGCAATTGTATTTATTAAATAAACTTTTGTGGAAGCTTTTAGACTTGTTTAGTTTCTACATGACTTTTAATTTTGTTTCTAGTTAAACAACATACGAAAATACATGAATACTTGATTTTTGATATTCGGTACCCTGAATAATATGCAGTAAGAAGTATTCATATATTCATTAGCTTTACATCTCTAATATATTAATGTAAATAAAAACAATTAACAGAGATATTAGAAAACTGATAAATTGTTACTATAATAATTGTAACTGACAACTTTAATTTGTTTCAGGTTGAAAATAATTATTTTTAGTTTTTGCCGCCCTTTTAATTCAGCTTTTAATCTTTTAAATGTTTTTATTACTAAATGTATGCATATTTTTGTTTGTTTACTTAATTTGATCATATGTTTTTGTTTTCTACTGGATTTTACTGGCAAAAATTTGTCCAGTAAAAATTTGCAGGTTTTTTGCTGACAACTGTCACTTTACTCTCTTAGTAGATGCTCTCTTTTGCAAATTTATGTGTACGCGAACGCATTTCAGTAAAATCCAGTACAAATTTGTACAAATTTGTGCAAATTTTGGTGTAAACGAATGGACTAATATAAATTAAAACCAGAGATCCAAAATAGCTGTTGATTTTTTAATAAAAAAATTCACAAAAAAAATGGAAAGGAAAAACTTTATTTTACAATTGCCCTAATTTTAAAATATCAATACAAATTATAAAGACAAACAAGTTTGCAAAATATTTATTTTTTTGGGTTTTTATTTTGTGATCTTATAATTTTTGTTATTTATAGATATTTTTAAAATATCTTTGCATAACTTTTATTTTAATTTTTAAAATAGAAATAATTGATATTGTTGAATTTTGAATTCTTATCAAAAATTATTTCCAAGTTATTTGCTTTATTTTGAGGTTTATTTAAATCTTTTAATGTACACTCACGATCAATATCTTTCCTATAAATACTGACTTATTTCATTTCGCGATTGTACGTTATTTCGCTATTGATTTTAATTTTTAAAGATTATTTTGTGATAAAAACAAAAACGTTACTAAATAACTAGAAAGAGAATTTAAAATAAAAAATGTATTGTTTTGAAAATATTTTGTTTGAGTTTTAAATAAAAATTAAACAAGGCCAGTATTTAAAAGGTTGCAATACGAACCCACGACCCCCGCACTTGTAAGCCAGCACGCTACCAACTAACCTACCGGGGCTCAGAGATGATGACTTTTTAATACAAACCTTAATTTTCTGTTAAATGAAACTTTTTTTTACATATTTTAGAAGTTTTTAAGAAAATTTTTATTAAATATAAATACATAAATTTACTTAAATATTTTTAGTTTTATCAAAAGTTTAACTAGATTCAGGTGCATTGTTTAAGTAAATGTGCAGAGTGTATGTTTTATGTAAACGGAGATTAAACCCTAGAAAGTTAATCTTGGTCTTTAGACCTACATATATGTTTTTTATTTTTAAATTTTTCTGCTAAGCCCTCAGAGATAGCTTAATTTTTATTTCGAATTATGAAAATTTATAAATTTTTTAAATAAAAAATTATAAACTTTTTTTATTGTAGCATGAGGTTAAACGATATTTTTTTAAGTTTAAAAAAAAGCTTTAGGTCGAAAAGACCTAGATTAACTTTTGTGTAACTTTTTTCACATTAACAACATGGTACATTTTTTTTTGCGTTTTTGTGTTTAAAGAATCAAAATTATATGGAAACACTAAGACAAAGTTGAGGTCTGTGCCTCTTGTGCAAAATAAGTCAAAATTTTATTTCTTATTCTTTTAAACAATAATTTGAAGGGTATATTTTAATGTTTTATAGTTTCTATCTATAAATATTAAAGAACCCCCTATTTGTTGCCTTATAGTTTGGCTTCTTTTAAAAAAATATATTTCAAGGTATTTTTTTTATTTTGTAAAACAAAAGCAATTAAAATAATTAATAAATATGAATTAATTTTGATTGATATTTACAAAACAGATATTAAATTATATATATCGTACAGTTTTACAGACAAAATTTTACTATTTTCTGTACATAAGAAGTTTAATTATCATCTATGTCTTTTACACCTACACTCATAGAAATATACATGTAAAAATAGCAAAAAAAAATTAGTTATAAATGTGCTTGCAGAAAAAATAGCTGAAATTAACAGATTTTTTTACTAAATATTAGTAACATAAGAATAGCAATAACAAATCTGTTTAATTTACAAATATTTAGTTATATTTGAGCTCTATTTTAGTTAATTGAAAGTAACAAAATAATCTACTAAAATTAGCAAAAACATTTACTAAATATTAGTAGACAAAAAAATCATTAAAAAATATGACAACGTTTTTTTTTAGTTCTCTTTTTTAATGCGAATAAAAGTTTGCCCTTATGAAATCAACAATCTACAATTTTTAGCATAAATTTCTGCTGATTTTAGCAAAATAAACTGTTATTTGCATTCTACGAAATTTGAGGTAAATATAGAAAATATATTGTTAATATTGTGCGCCCCGGTAGGCTAGTTGGTAGCGTGCTGGCCTATCAGTGCGGGGGTCGTGGGTTCGATTCCCACCAGAGGCACTGGTCTGTTTTCGCTACAACGCGCCGAAGGCCATAGTAGCTAGTGCTCGGTTAGGGTAATAGTATATAATTTGTAATTATATGATTATTAATTAATAAAATAAAATAAAAATAAAAAAATATTGTTAATATTACAGTTCTTGTTTGCTATTTTGAGTCTACGAAAATTTGGTTAACATTTTTTTTTGCTAATTTTACAGAGTAAAATGCTATTTTCAATTAACTAAAATTTGTTAAAGTTAATATATTTATTTTTGCTGTTCTTATTTTATTAATATTTAGCAAAAAAATCTGATCAATTTAGCAGTTTTTTCTGCAAAATCATGTTTAACTAAGTTTTAGTACGTAGCTTTTTCTGGTATTTCACCGGTTTATTTCTATGAGGTTAGATAAACTTTTTTCTTTGCTACAAACACATTGAAATTCTTCAAATTTGATTAATAATCAATGGAGCCCATAACACATCTCCATTTTCATTTCAGTTTTTAAAGTTTTCAAAGTTTTCAAAAAAAAGTAAAAATTTCCTAAAAGAACACAGAAAAAAATAATTCATACATATAACAAATTTGTTCAAACATTGTATGAATCGAACATGATTTTTTTCCTCCAAAACTTTTTCATACAGAGTACACTCAGGGAACTTCTGCAGTAAATATTTGCAGTTGTTTGAGTTGGAATACAGTAATCTTTATTTTTAAGTAAAAAAACAATCATATGAAGAAGAAATATCAGTTATGACTACAATTGTAGGTTATTTAAAAAAAAATACGCCACATCAAATTACTGTATTATGATTTTACATTAATTTTATACGGTAGTTTTTTTTTTAAGTTAAAAAAATAAATGTTTATTTATTTTTTACTAATTGTGGTTCATTTTTTGAACAGTAAAAAATAAATGACAATGTTAGTTAAATTTACTGAAATGTGAAATTTCATTTGTTTTTAACTGCATTTGCAGTGGTCTTTACCTATATAGTATTCTAAGTGTAGTAACAAATGCATTTAGAGTATGAACTTGAGTTGTCATTTATTCTGGTTTTTATATTGATCGAATAAACAATCAAACATTTTTTTCATCGAACAATCAAGCGATTAATATTTTAAAATTATTCGATTAGTCGAACGAATAAAAATAATTTTAAAAATGCATAAATAAAAAAGTTTTTTACACTATCAACATAAAATTTTACGAATTTGGCATCAATTTGAAAAAATATTTATCTCTTTCAGCACAATAAACGACTTATTGATTTCTTAGATCATATTCCTTTTTATTTTGATCCTAAGAGCAACATATTAAAAAAAATTTTTGGCATATTTTTATATTTTTTTGAACAAAAGCTAATTTTTAGAGCATATTTTGCCGTTTTCTTAAAGATTTTATTATTTTTCAATATTTTAAATTAGTTTTTTATATAGTTTTTTTTTCTAATAAAATTCGATACTAAGTTTAGTCTTAAAACTTTTTAAAACCAAATATAAAATTCAGTGTTGCAAATTCTGAGCGACTTATCGTATCTTTTAAGCTAAAAAAAGTAGATATTTTCTATTGTTTTAAACAGGTTTTTGAAATATTTAGCGATTTATTGCAAAATTATTAATATTTTTTATAACTTATCTATTTTCGATTTTTTAGTTTGAAATAGCGATATTTTCTAAAATAAGTTAACTTTCCAAAAGGTTTCGGTTAAAAATGTATTTTTTAAATTATTCGTTTTGTTCAATTAATTGTCGTTATTCAAAAATCATGATTTTTAAATTGTTCGTTCGATTAATCGAATAATTTTTATTTGAGTTACAACCCTAGTACGAATCAAATTCTTAATGTTAGGCACGGATATAGGGGGAGGAAAATGAACATTCCTTTCCCTAAATAAAATTTTTCAATACAAAAATTTATAAAATATTAAGAAAGTTAATGAAAAATACTCGAATTTCCCTCCCCAAAACTTTTTACGTATCCGCGTCTGTTAATGTAAATCAATTAAATTTATTGTATTTATGAACACTTCATGCTGAAATCTTTAAAACCAAATTTTTATAGCGAATAAATGCATTTTTAATGTACAAATAATGCACATGACAAAATTAAAAATTTATTGATAACTTTTTGTTCCCAAATTAACACAAATTAATATGAACAAACAGAAGAATAATCTTCTTGATAGACACGCACGAATAATTGAATATACATATTTGCAAAATTTGATTTCTCAATCCACAAACATTCGGTTTTCTTGGTATTTAAACAAATATTTGAACCACAAATTCTGTTCTTTAGGGAATAAACCAACGGCATGGATAACGGTAAGGGAATGTGCCCTAATGTGGACCTACACCTTATATTTGGGCTATAACTATATAAAAAACTAAGTGAAGTATACAAAATCCAAATACATCAGCTTACATGACAACTCCTTGGACAACTTTCAGCTATAGATCATTTTCTTGTAGAAATTAATTTCAAAAGTTATATAGAGCAATTCCATATGAAAACGATCAAAATTGGCAAATTTTTGGACGACCCCTCTCCGATTTTAAAATAAATAGTCTCAATCGATTGCCCAGCAAAAAATAATGTACCTACATATTTTTTTTTTTTTATAGTGACTGGTTTAGTGGTGGTGTGCACCACTGTCATGTGACAAAATTGAAGAATTCTTCATAAGGGACCTCATTGAAAGTTGTTTTAAAAAAAACTACTAAAGCGATCGCAACGAGTGATAGCTCGTTGGAAAGGTATTGAATCAGGCTTTAATTGAAAAATAAAATTTTCCTAATTTTTCTCAGAAATTTACCTTTTTTCCCATGAAAATTAAATTTTCCGATTTTCCACAGAAGCTCCTAAATTTTCCGGCTAATTTTATTTTTTTTGGATTCCTCATAATTTTTGCTTTAAGAATCAGCAATAAAAAAATGGGCCCGACTCCTTGTTTGGACAGGAGAAGAGCATTTAAGAGACCACCTTGTTCTCATTGTTTTTATATTTTTTATAATTGAATTATTTTTAATTATTTAACAAGAAAAATTAGGAAAATTTTATTTTTCAATCAAAGCCTGTTTCAATACCTTTCGCTTTAGTAGTTTTTTTTAAAAACAACTTTCAATGAGGTCCCTTATGAAGAATTCTTCAATTTTGTCACATGACAGTGGTGCACACCACCACTAAACCAGTCACTATAAAAAAAAAAAAAATATGTAGGTACATTATTTTTTGCCGGGCAATCGATTGAGACTATTTATTTTAAAATCGGAGAGGGGTCGTCCAAAAGGTGATCGCTTTCATATGGAATTGCTCTATAACAATTTCCAAAACAACTCAAAAAGTTCACATTAGGGAACATGTACCCTAAAGTGGACCTACTTAAAAAAACTCCCTAAAAGCTTATAAAATTTTTACAAAATGAAGTGATTGATTTTGTTTATTAAAACGTTTTATGTATACACTCAAATAAAAAAGTTAGTAAAGTCAGCAAAAAATTTTGCTGAGTCAGCATAAAAATTTAACTAATTGTTTATTTAATAAACAATAAAAACACAGTTTATTATGACTCGAGATTCTTGCCTATACACGAACAATGTTTATTGGTTAAAAATGTTTTATTTTTGATTTGAATTATTTCAATTCTTCCAATTTTGTTTTTTAGTTCTCATCGGTTAAATAAAACAACACGGGTAAAGCGTTGATCTTTTTCCTTTAAAATTTGGGTAGAATATTCTAACCCTTCTACATTGGTTCTCTGATGATTTTCGGTGGCGCGAAATGAAACATGTAAGGACCTGTCAGTAGATAAAGTCTGCTATAAGTTAGCGGGCAAAAACTTTTTTGAGTAATAAATAAACATTGCACGGTTTTTTGTTTAACAAAAAACAAATGATCTTGAACTTGAATAATCTTGCTCACATCATAATTTATGATAAAAGATCGAAAAATAAACTTTTGGTTTTAATTTTTTAAAATTTAAAAGTAAAACATTTAAATATTATATTTTGTCTTTTATTTAATTAATAGACAATTACTTTCACAAGCCGGTGAAAACACAAAATTTAAGTTGTTCCAATCCACAAGTTTGTTTTATGTATGAAAAAGAGATACAAAAATCTTCCATGGTTGATTTTTTTATGTGTCTTACTAGAGTTGTACTTTTTAGTATAATTTTCCTCGTCATTACTACATCTTGACATCTAATTCATTCTGCGTATAACTTTTAATCTGGTTGTCGTTTACACTATTGATGTGCTAATCAACATATTTTTTTAGCAAAATTAATTAGTAAAATATTAGTAAAATATTAGTAAAACATTAGTTCAAAACAGTTAAGTGCTGACTAAGTATAACTAAAATGTTAGTTTAAAACATAATGTTTGCAAAAAATTTGATGAAAAAAAGTATACCTGATTAACAAGATTATTTGCTATTCATTTGTATACATGATACTTTTCGAGTTAGAGGAGAATATATATTAATTTTTCTGGAAAGTGGGTGCAAATAGTATATACTTTATAGAGAAACTGTGCTACTCATGGGATTCTCGATAATTAGCGAATTCACCCAACCCTCCACTAAGAGAAAATGCATTAAAAACCGATTTATAAAAAAGTGACCAAATAAATAGAGAATGTGTCAAGCGATGCACATATGGATTGACATTTTTAAACGCATTTTCTGCAAAATCGTGTTTCTTGAGTTGTGTCAGTCTTTTAGTAAATATGTAATGATAAATTTTTTTAATTGCTGTAAACAAACGATATTTTTTTTGTGAAACATGTTGGAAAATTGTCAATAATAGACAAGAATAGTTAAAGTGAAAAAATTTAAAAAAAAAAAACTAAAACTTGGAAAAAACAAAAAATAAGAAAATATATTTAAGATCTACTTAAGGGAACATTATTAATTATTATTAAAATTAATGATTAATAGGTTTTTTGTCAAAGCTCTGCATATTCAGGAGACCCTAGCTTTTCTAAAACTTCGGGTGCTGATCAGATCTTTAGCCAGATCGAAATACTAGTATCAACCTACACTCAAAAAAATAAGTTAGTAGAAAAGTTAGCAAAAAGTCTACTAAATCAAGTATACTATTTTTCAGCAAATTTTTTTGGTAATACTAACAACCCAGGCAGAAAAATGCAATCGGCACAGTGTTGGTAAAGCGTCGGTGACGGTCAGTTAAACGTTGGTAGAACGTGGGACTTACGATATTGACAGTATTGTCCTGTTATCCGATTGATAATAGTGGCCAACCGTTGGTTTGAGTAAACTTTCCACCGTTGACATATCGTTGGTAATTCAAAAAATTTTTAATTTAAAATAGCTTAAATTAGTTTTGAAAATATATGTATAATAAAACACATTTAAAAAGGAGCAATACAGTTCGGTTTTAGTTATATACATCATATTTTAATGTGTGAAATAAAATAAAATAAAATGCTTGTGAGGCCTAGTTTTTAGGATGCTGATTAAATATGTTTGTAAGTTAAGCGTTAGTTAAACCTAGAATTTTGTTTTTCATATATGGTTTATATAGGTTATAATTAAGGTTTAGCCCAGCCTGGTAGGCCAGTTAAACTGAAGTATAAATTTGTTAACCAAAAAAGCGTTAGATAATACTATGTTTATATGATGCCACATTGTGACGTATTTGCAAAGAAAATTTACTTTTTTAGGGCAATTCCAACCGGAAATTAAAAATTTTGTCAAAATTAATGTGGCATGATCGTGTAATTTGAGATCTTTAAACTAGAATTGACATCTTTAAACTAGAACTGAAGGCCAATAAACTAAGTTTAATTGACATCCCAAATCCTAGGCCTAATTGGTTGCAATATTGGTAAAAACAATATTGTCAAAGAATTTTGAGGGTGGCACTGGCAAAACACATGATTTGCAAACAAAATAGTGTTTTTCTAGTACAATATTATTTGTAGCTTTGCTAATTTTTAATACGGTGGGTTTTACAAAAATAGCAGTGGTTTGCTAGTACTATTTTTTTGGTACGGTTGGAAATTTTTACCTGTGTAGTTATGAATGTCAAGATATCTGTGGTTAAAGTTAAACTCTGGTTATTTAAAGAAATGTTACTGGCCTTAAAGTTGTTAATTAGAAAACAAAACGTGATTTTAGTAATGTTTTAGTCAATAAGGTAGCAAAACTCTTTTAAACCCACATTAAAAGTTTCTTCAGGAACACATACAGTGTTTATATTTTTATGATATAAAGTTGAGTTTTATGAAAATTATATTCCCCAGTCAGTTATTATTCTCCCTCAAGACCCATCCGAATTCGACAATTTTTTTTACTCAAATGTCAACTTTAACCAATTTTTTCTCTGAGTGTACCACACAAATTGCAAAATGAAAAAGGGCTGGAGGTGCTACAATTTGGTCCAAATATTATAGCATTATCCTTTTTTAACATCCGTTCAAATGTGGACAAAACAGCAATAAATGTAAAAAATCAAAATTTTGGAATTTTTTTTACAGTTTTTTGGTAATTGTTCTTTTTTTCTGTTCAGTCTAATAAAGGGTGGTTAAATTGTAAGGGCCGATGTTGAATGTGAACCACACCTAAACGCCAAGTTTTTTTCCGAATTTTATTTGACATTTCTCTATTTCAGACTTACTCAATTTGAACCATGGAGAGATACACAATCCAACAACGTGTTAAAGTTATCCAGACTTATTATGAAAATGGGCGTTCAAATCAAAATGCATATCGTGCACTTCGTGATTTTTTTGGTCAATTTGATCGTCCAAATGTGCGTACAATCGCAAAAATCGTGGAAAAATTCGAGCAAACCTGGTCTGTAGAAGATGTGAGAACACCAGTGCATGCTCGTACAGCTCGTACTGCAGAAAATATTGCTGCTGTTCGCGATAGTGTGGCTGAAGAGCCGTCCACCTCAACTCGTCGTCGTGCCCAACAATTGCACCTCTCACGCTCGTCGTTGATGAACATTATGCATAAAGACTTGCATTTACACGCTTACAAGGTGCAATTGGCTCAAGAACTAAAGCCTCTTGACCATTCCAAGCGTCGTGAATGGGCAGAATGGTGGCAAGAAATGGCAACAGTGGATGATCAATTTTCGAAGAAATTCATCTTCAGTGATGAGGCACATTTTCACCTCAGTGGATTCGTCAATAAACAGAATTGCCGCATTTGGGCGAATGAGAATCCAAGAGTGATTGTCGAAAAACCAATGCACCCACAAAGAGTGACTGTTTGGTGCGGTTTATGGGCTGGCGGCATCATCGGGCCGTATTTTTTCCAAAATGAGGCCGGTCAGGCAGTTACTGTGAATGGTGTTCGCTATCGTGAGATGATAACGAACTTTTTATGGCCCGAATTGGAAGATATGGATGTGGACGATATGTGGTTTCAGAAGGACGGTGCCACTTGCCACACAGCTAACGAAACAATGGCTTTTTTGCGCAACAAATTCAATGGCCGTGTTATCTCACGTAATGGCGATGTCAATTGGCCGCCAAGATCATGTGATTTGACACCGTTGGACTCTTTTCTTTGGGGTTATTTGAAAGAAAAGGTGTACGTCGATAAGCCAGCAACAATTCAAGAGCTAAAGGATGAGATAATTCGGCACATTAACGGCATAGAACCTCCATTATGCCTCAGCGTCATCGAAAATTTGGACCATCGGATGGAGGTGTGCCGCCGTGGTCGCGGCGCCCATTTGGCCGATATTTTGTTCCATACATAATTGAGTAATACCAATATATCATAATAAAATAAAATTACAATAATTTCCTAAATAGTTTGTGTTTTATTCAAAATCAACATAGGCCCTTGAAATTTAACCACCCTTTATATCAATTTGTTTTCTGTTTTTATAAAATCAGTGGTTTTATAAGTACAGCTTAGTATTAAAGTTCTTTGCAATACGCTTATTAACAAATATTCTATTGCAAAACAAAAGTTTGTTTCACTTTAAACCAAGGTTGGCCATCGATACCTTTTAAATACCGTTAAAAAAAAAAATACCAATAAAATACCGGTATTAAATCAGTTTTAAAAATAAAATTTGATTTTTGCAAAAAAAAAATTTTTGCATATATAACATCTAGCAACACTTTTATATGCATTTATAAACTTATTTTTTTTTATATGATCTCGATAGAAATTTTAAATATTTGTAGTAAACCAACATGTGTTCCATATTAACTTTTAAAAATTTGTGTTTAAAAGGTAAAACTTGAAAAATTAAATATTTTTTTTTCTAATTTTATGTATATATTATAAAATGACGTACATAAAATATAAGTACTTCATGTAAAAACTAATAAATTTGAGTTTTAAATTTTTTCAATAATACCGCCACATACCGGTATTATTGTTTCGGTATCGGTTATACCGATACGAACGGAATACCGAAACCGAAACAAACAAAAAAGCGTTATTCGTTTCGGTGTCCAACCTTGCTTTTAACTAAAAAAAAAATTTCATTGATGATACATTATTTTGATTCAGAAAATACATATACAAAATAACATAACAGCCATAACTTGAAAAATTCTTTAAAAAATAATAGTTTTCCCTCTGTATTAGATCTATTGTTGTGTTTACAGTCTAAATTGAAAAAGTTTATTTTAATATCTGGAATATTTTTAACTTTACAACGTTTTTTGCTTCTTCTGTAAACCTTTGAAAAGTGATGTTGAGTTGTTTTGCATTTTATTTCGCGATATTTTTGGCGTGTTAAATAACAAAGCAAAATTGTGTATATATCTTACAAATGGCATTAGTTGATTATTACCCATGCAAAATTTCATACAGATCGGTTAATTGGATCAGCAGGAGAATGCATTATTACTAATACGACTCAAAAAAACTGAATTGGCAATAACTTTTGTAAAAATTTAAATTTTGCCAAACTATTCAAATTGATTTTTTTGTTTACTATTCCTAACTGAAAAATTTAATTTTTTCAAAAAGTCTCGACTTTCGAAAAATCATAGATCCCTTAGTTTTATTTTTACCCTATGTATAATTTTAACAAATTTTTAAATTTACTGGCAGGAATGGTTATAACTACTAGAGCTTCACTTTGGCACAAGGAATTTTTTTTAAAAATCTCGCATTAGAAATCTTTCCAGGAAGACCTATTTGTTTACTTACTACAAGTTACTACCTTTACCGCAGCTGGAATATTTCAATAAAAAAAAGTCAACAAAACTTTCTTATTGCAATTAATATATTGAGTAATTGAGTAATTGAGTAAACGAATGCACTGTGTGATAGGTTGAAATTATCTAGTTGGATAACAAAAGATTCCCAGTGTAGAAACGGTAGTGACATGTCGTTACTTTTCGCACTACCAGTAATGGCACCAGCTTACTCTCTGCATTACTTTAACACGAATAATAAGAACTTACTAATAACTAGTTAATTTACCAAAAAAAAAAATAATGCGTTGCCAATAAGTACTTATTTTTATTATTATTTTACATATAAAGTAAAGATCTTAAAATTCTTTGAAAATCTATTTTAAAACTCATTATTTTTTCACTTCTAGTAAGTACTTATATAACTACTTATTTTAGATTTTTGGTAAGCTGGAAAGTAATGGAATTTTGTGCAAGCAAGTCATTTACGTTTTTATCTATCAATTATAACATGTCGAGATAGCTCCGGCGGTAGAGCGGTTGACTGACAACCTCGAGGCCCGGCTTCGAATCCCGTATGGGCACATTTTATTAAAAAAAAAAAATTTTCAATAAAAAAAATTTTTTGTATTAAATTTATTTTTAGACTCATTATTTTTGTCCGTACTGGTAAGCATAAAGGTAACCACATATTTTGATCATTACTAATATGTCATTATTTTGCGCGACATCACCATATAAAAGTAATGCGATTTGTAATGACAATTGTAAGTACTTGCCATTACTAAATATGTGCTTGTATAACCACTTATATGGCAATGATTTTCTGCACTGCAAAAAACTCCCTAAAACATACATGTAGAAAAGCATTACCATATAAGTGGTTATACAAGTACATATTTGGTAATGACAAGTACTTACAATTATCATTACAAACCTCATTACTTTCATATGGGGGTGTATTGCAAAATATTGACATATTAGTAATGATCAAAATAGGTGGTTACCTATATGCTTACCAGAATGGACAAAAATAATGAGTGTAAAAATAAATTTAAAAAAAAATTTTATTTAATAAAATAATATTTTTATTGAAATTTTTTTAATAAAATGAACCCACACGTGATTCAAGCCCGGGTCTCCAGGTTTTCAGTCAACAGCTCTACTATCTCAGCTATCAAAAATAAGTAGTTATATATTTACTTACTAGAGGTAAAAAAATAATTAGTCTAAAAATAGATTTTACAATTTTTTAGATCATTACTTTATATTTAAAATAATGATAAAAAATAATTACTATCTATCGCATTATTTTTTGTATTGAAATAATGGGAAAATTAAAAATAGTATGATAATTTTAAAAAGATTATGTACTAATCTACCAGATTATAAAATTAAATTTTGTATAAATATATCGGTTTTAAATTATTTGAGCTATTTAAATAGTGTTTTGGTCAGGTTGTGTATTGTTTAAACATTTGGGACTAATTATACGTGTTTTAATATTTTATTGTTTTTTAATATTGTATATATATTTATTTTGTTTTGTTTTGTTTTTTAATCTTTTTATTATTTAAACAAATTTTTCTAATCTTATAAGAGGATATTATAAAATTATGCTAATACAAAGATTATAAAAATACATGTTTTTAATTTCGGTCCCAGTGTGCTTGAGTTTTGTTGAAAAGTTTAGAAAAGAAATCATTAAATAAATAAGGAGCAATTCACGCGCTCTCCATCCATATTTACTATTTCCCATTATTGGTGTAGAATTGTTGTAAGTTCTCTTTTAAAAATAACAAAATACTGGGAAATATGAGTGAATAGCGTGTGAATCAAGTTTAAAATATACGAACAAATTTGAAAAAGGCACTTTTAAAAATAATTGCATTATTAATTATTTATGAAATAAGATTTTACACTGCGTTGCAAAACTATAATTACACATTGATTTCACTAAATTTCATAAGTTAAAAAAATCGGAAGAGCTTAACGCGCATAAAAGTAAAACGAATGGAAAAATATTAATAAAAAAAAAAAATTATTTATTTATTTTTTGTTGTACTATTTAAAAATTAATAATAAAATCAATTAGTGTTTCATAACTATAAATACTAGGCCGGGTCGATTTGTATGGAGGCAAAAAATTCGCTCAACGTTCAAGGAAAATCGTATTCTAGGGATCAAAATAAGAAACTTTGCCGAAGGAACCATACCTCTAAAACGAATTCTGATGTCCCGACTTTTGAGCCGTAGGGTCAAATTTTGAAAAAGCCCATTTTGATATTTCAGAAAGTAGGAGGAATCTCTCCAAGATTATGGGAGATACTTCTTCTCCGGGAGACGCGCTAGCAGATTAATGCATAAATCATCATTCTAGGGGTGAAAATTTAAGTTCAAAGAGGGCCTTTTTAGCCGTGTTTTTTTTTAGCAAAATGTACAAATCTCGGGATAGAGCTATTTCAGAAAGTAGGAGGAGTCTCTCCAAGATTAGGGTCTCTTTATCTTCTCCGGAAGAAATAGAGTATAAATATATTCGATTGGGTTGGATTCGATTGGGGCACTCTAAATGGGTAAAAGTATGATTTTTCAAAATTTCACTCTACGGGTCAAAAGTCGGGACATCAGAATTCGTTTTAGAGGTATGGTTCCTTTGGCAAAGTTTCTTATTTTGATCCCTAGAATGCGATTTTCCTTGAACGTTGAGCGATTTTTAAATCGACCCGCCCTAATAAATACCGTTAACTTAATATATCAAAATTTACAAAAATTCAAGAGAAATATTTTAAAGCAGCAGTTTTAATAATGCGTGAGGACGCCTTTCTTTTGAATCAACTCGAAAATTCGATTAGACAGATTTATTCGTCTACCAGATTAATTCAAAGTTCTTCCATTAGAAATCTCACGCATCAATAGATGAAAAATGCTTTAATATTTACGTTTTTCTGCGTAAACTCGACGGGTTAATATTCCCCAAATATTCTCAATGGGTTTTGATCTGGATACATTGCGGGCCATTCCATTCGGCCAAATTTTGGCCAAATTTGGCCGAACTACCGAACTTTTTATGATTATTTATAAAAACTTTTCAGAATTTACAAAAAAACTACATAAAAAATACAACGTCGAATATTATATAATACCAAAAAAAAACGATATTTAAATATCAATGTGTGTGAAAAAATTTCAAAAAGCCAAAAGAGTTTAAAAAACATTTCCAGAAATATACCTACAAGACTTATAAGCAAATAATCAAGTTTAATGCGATATAATTTAAATAAACGTATACTTTTATATTTTGCAATTAATTTCAAGTAGTAAGTAATCCTAAAAAGAGATTAACAGGTTCATCAATTTCTGATAGACATGATGCAGTACCAGACTTAGAAGTAGCAGAACCAAATGAAAATTTTATTGAATAATTTTATTGAATAATAAAATTAAAATGTTTATTACAGAGCCTTTAAGTCCCGAAATATAAATATATTTGAGTATTGGAATTCAAGTCCATTTACAAATATAAAAGCTGTAGCAATAAAATATTTATCAGCCCCACCAACTAGTGTAGCTAGCGAACAGCTTTTGAGCGCTGCCGGACAGCTGTATTCTGATAGACGAAGCAATTCACATTGTGTGAAAGCGGAAAAATTGCTTTTCTGTCATTACAATATCAAACTTTTTAATTTTAAATATTAAATATTAAAGTTTAAGTTTTTTTTTTCTATATCAACTTAAAAATCGATCAACTATTTTTCTTTGACTATAAAATATAGTACAAATATTTTATTCTTTTTTTGTACTTAAAATAGTACAACTATTTTCCAAATATAATTTTTAAAAAAATATACCTACGAATTTTTATTTTTGTTTATGTTTAATAACTTTTTGGTTTAAATTTATTGATCTAAAAAAAACAATTTATATTTTTTTTTATTAAAACAAAAAGTTCGGCTTCGGCTTCGGTTTCGGCCGAACATTGATATTATGGCCGAAGTTCGGCCTCGGCTTCGGCTTCGGCCGAAAAAAATGAGTTCGGTCGGACACTACTTATTTATTTGCTATTCTTCTTTGTTTACCGTTATTATGTAATTGTAGTTTTGAAACACTAACAAAATATTACACAAATTTTCTCTTAAATCAATTAAGTAATCTCTTAAATTTTACACAATAGGAGATCAGTTATCACACTCTTAAAAACAGTTATAAGTTTTAATTTTTTTTTTTGTAATATTAGAAAAAATAGCCAAAATATTTGTAATTATATTTATGAAACGCAGTGTATTTAGGTAAAGAGAACTTTTAATAAGCACGTAACTGCAGTTATTAATACTGAGTCATCTGTTTTTAAGATAAAACTATTTTTAATATAAATAAAATAAAAAATACATAGAAATGCTAATAAAAAGGCGCTAAAAAAGCATTTATTATCAAAGTCGAATTATGCATCCTAAAAATATTCCATAAAAACTACTTGTATTTCAGAAGCAGGTACATCAGATCTATGTAAATCTATTGGATCAATGTAAAAAAATTAATCACATGACCATAAATTACACTAGTCCACAAATTCAAACAAAATTGCAATCCGCGGAATTAAAATACACTTAAAAACAGTTTCACAGTTACTACATAACAGTTGTTTGTCTAGTAATCAGTAGTTGTTTTTAACTGATTTGTAGTAGTTTTTCTATGAAATGATACAAAAAAACTATTATGATAGAAAAATAACTAAAGAAAAATACTGTATTTATGTAACAGTTGTTTGAAGAAGTTATTTTAGTAATTTAATAAATAACTACCAAAACCGTATATCTGTTAGTTATTCAAAAAATACAAAAATACGAAATTTCGTCCAGTTTTTAAAAATTCTTGTCTAGTGTATATTTGTTTTATTGAACGTAATATGTAGTATGTAGGAAATCAATTTTTTTGTCGTAATTAAAAGAGAAAAAAAAAATTTTAACATATATTTTTAAAATACCAAAAAATAATTGGTAAAAAAATAAAGCCGTTTTAAAAGTACTGGATCGAAAACGGAACAGTGTGTCAATAATGAGTTAAAAAACAACTTTACACTGCAGCCACACGATCAAGATTTTCTTGATAGTCTTTTACTTATCGTCACCTAAAATGCAAAAGTGCTTAACTAACATATTTACTTTTCTACAGGAGAAGTAAAAAGCGCCCACAGATATTTTAACAATATCGTTAATAAAACTGATAGTTTAATCATAGAACCCACACATTTTGCGAAGAAATGTAGTTCGATACAGAGCTTCATAATCACTCAACTCTACTTTAGTATTTTACAGGGCAACCAAAAAATGCGCAAAAACAAAACCATATAATATTCGAACTTTATTTATAAAACCGTTATTTTTTATCGTGGAAGTCCAAAATTTTGTGTAGGCATATAGTTTAGCCAAATGAATTATAATCATCAATAAAACCGGTTTTGGAAACTTTGTTAGTTACGCTCTTTTGCATTTCAGGTGACGATATACTGTTTGTCAAAATATGTTAAAATTGACAGCTGTGACGTAGGCTGCACGCAAGTTGAAAGCAATTTAATTTTTCAAGATGTCTTCGTCAAAGGGAAAACAAAAGCAGCTTCAAAAGAATAGTAATCAGCTGTTTTCTTGAACGTAAACTGTAATAGTTTACGTTCAAGAAAACACTTGAAAGAGAAATCTGAAGCAAGTTCGTTTCAATTTTAGAAAGTGTGAGTGTATTGGTAAAAACGTGTGAGTGTATTAAAACTTGATAGGCAAAACTTGATCGTGTAACCCTAGTTAGAAAAATACAGTATTTTTGTAACAGTTGTTTGAAGCTTTCTTTTCTTTAGTTGCTTACTTTAAACGAAAATTTAGTAAGCAACTAAGAAAAGAGTAGTTTTTATCAGTACACAGTTAATTTTTGTTTTTTACTTAAATATCGCCGAGTTTTTAAAAATTCTTGTTTAGTTTATATTTGTAACTACTGATAAAGGGTGTTTTTTATACAGGTATAGTACTTTACTTTTTTAACTGACGGCCATTTTGTCAGCTGTCAAGTGATTTGTGTTTCTTTTGGTTTGGCATTTCAACATGAATAGACTGACGTTTGAAAAACGCTTCCAAATTCTGCAAATTTATTTTTGCACAATAGAGCGTAGCGTAAAGGAACCCCCCAATCAGACTTTTTCGTTCATCAATTGAATAACCATGATGTGCAGAAGCTGTGGTTTCAACAAGACGATTTAACGCCGCTGGACTATTTCTGTGGGGATATGAGAAGTCGCTAGTCTACGCAGATAAGCCCGAAACGATTGACAACTTGGAGGACAACATTCGCCTCGTTATTGCCAATATACGTAAACAAATGTTGGAAAAGTCATAGAAAATTGGACCTTCAGAATAGACTACATCCGAGCCAGCCGTGGCGGTGATATACCAGAAGTCATATTTAAATTATAATGCCAGAAGATTATCTTTTGAATAAAGCAAATTTCATGACAATTTAAAAAATGCATCTTTGTTTTATTCCATTTCAAAGTTATATACCTCTATAAAAAACACCCTTTATATTCATAATTTGCAAATAATTAAAAATTTTACAATGCATAAAAACGTTATAACTCGGGTACCCGGTTTGAAATTTGAATTTTACATTTTAAGTAGGATGTAGGAAATAAATGTTTTTGTTTAATCGAAAGAAAAAAAAATGTTTTAATAAATTTTTTTTAGTTATTTCATCAGTTAGGTTTTTTTACTGCATTTGTTAGTTGTTTTTTAACAGTTAAAAATAACTTAATTTTTTTATTATTTTAACGGTATTACGTTTCTCTTCATTACTTCTCTTTACTATCATTATCTGTAGATTTTAATGTCAAACTGTTTTGAGTGTATAGATTCGGTATTACTGACTCTGGTGTTAATAATTTTCCAAAACGTAGAAAATATGACTCGATTTTTGGAACGCAAGAGTAATTTTAAAAGTTTATACAAACTCAAAATGTATATGAGGCTTTCCAAGCCAACTGCCCAGCTAAACGACAATTTTTAATTTTTTCGTTTTTAAAAAAAAGTTGGGATGGTTAATTTTTGATTCTACAATATTCAACGAATATTTTATTCAAAACGAACTTAAGTAACACGCAGAAACTTTCTAAGTCCATAGAAAAACATCAGAACTTTTTATTAGAAATAAAAAAATCACTGATTTTTACAAAATTTAAGTTATACAGTACACTATAAATTTAGAACTAGTTCTGATTTTATTTTGAATTTCTTATTTTTTTCAAACTCTATTGAAATTTATTTAAACTTTTTATCCTGAATATTTCGTAATATATTAAATTTAACCCTTAAATGCCAACAGCGTCGATTTGAATAAAAATGTGTTTTTATGGAGTGAAATTTTAAATAAACAAAAAATGCGTACCATGACTATCAAAATAATTTTTTTACGCTTTTTATACTCAAAAACCATATATATATATACATATGTTCATATGTTTATACATATATAAATTTGATGAAAACCTGCTTTAACTTTAAGAAAAGTATCAATGGAGCAGTTTCAGAGCAATTTTATTGCTTTTATGCAAAAATTCATTAATGTCATGAACAGGGCAAACAGAAATATGCTGTATCATGTTTTTTCCTTTGCGTCGTATTGAAAAATGAATAAGACATTTTTCCGTTTCAGTATAATTGACGAATTCTGACATCGATTTGTTAGAGCATATTTCAACTCAACTTCCGAAAACGTGAACACCCGAAAGTGTGAACTACTCGGAAACATGAACATTTATATTTTTATGCAGACTACTCTAAAATGTGAACAAAGGGATTCCCTGAATTATAGTTAAGATTGTTTGTTTATGATATACACCTTATTTTATGTAAATAGATGTATCGACCTTCTAGTTGTCCTATGATATTTGGAATTAAAATACACAATCTGTGAGCGAAAAATTAAAGTTTACAAGTGTTAAATTATAGTTATAAGTTGTGAGAGTTAATAATTCTTTAAAATGTCTTCTAAAAAACTCAAGTTTTAAGTCTGAAAGTCAAAGCCGATATTGTGGAATTTTTATGAAAATATTGTAGTGTTACAGGCTTAGCTAAATAATTTCAAGTCGCAAAATCAACAATTTGCTCAATTAAAAAGAATAAAAAGAGACATTATAAAACGTGTAAATAATACATTTTGTGTCCCTGGAAAACGCAAAACATTACGCAAATCTGAGCTTCCGAGAATGGAAAAGGCACTTTATAAATGGTTTCTTAACATGCGAAAGTAACATGCTTAAAGTAAAAGCAAAAGAAATTTACGAAAAAATTTATTAAAACGGATGTGGTTTTAATGCAAGCGATGGATGGCTTCAAAAATTTGAGCAATGATATGGCATTCGACTTCTTAAAATTTCCGGAGAAAAGCTTTCTGCTAAGCCAGAGTTAGTAGACCCGTTTAAATTGAAGTTAAGAGAAAAAATGGATAAACCCGGCTTATGCGATGATCAGATGTACAATACTGATGACTCTGGTTTATATTGGAAACAATTACCGGGGAAAACCTATGTATCACAATTGGAAAATGGTAGAACAAACACAGCATCAACCTATTTTTTCTTTAAATTTTTTCATAAATTTCGTATTTTTAGTTTTTAAAAATAAATTTTAATATTTTTTATTACTTTAAGTAATTTTTTTAGTTCTGAATTAACTACTAATTTTATTTGTTTTTTTTTTTTACTATTATTATTATTTTGATGTTAAAACTTAAAGAGACTATACATATGTATTTATGTACCAGATAAAAATTGTTTAAGTACAAAGCTAATAAAACGTGTAATTTATTAAAAACATCTAATTCTCATTAACGTTTTTCTTAGAAGTTCTTTTCTGAGGTTTGATAGTGCTGAATATTTTTAAAATTGGACAATGGAAAACGTGAACAAATTTAAAAACGTGAACACCCTTGCTAAAAATTAGTTCACGTTTCGCGAGTTGACTGTATTGCTCTTAAGGGGGGACATTATGTTCGCGGCAGAGAAAACAGACCTTTTTTTAAAAATTCATAACTCAGTCAAAAACAAACATTTTTCCAAACAAATTACAAGAAAAAAAAAAATCAAAAAAATATATTTTTCACTCCAACATGGTTTTATAGAGCACCAAACTGGCGGCAAAGAAAAAAAACGGGGCCTCGTGGTAGCAGCGCTGGGAGTAGCAAAAATTGTTCGATCTGGAAAAAAAATTACTTTTTCAAATCTTAACAAAATTGGTTATCGTATGACACGAGCTTTTTTTTAAATTTTTTTTCAATTTTTGGTGATGTTCCAAATTTAAGAGTGTGTTTTTTCGAAAAAAATATTGACTTTAAAAATTCATAAAAAATCGAAAAAAAAATTTAAAAAAAAGCTCATGTCATACGATAGCGAATCAAGTTAAAAAAAATACAAAAAAAAAAAATTCGTCAAAAAATGAACCTGCTAGTGCCGCAACGAGTACGAAAAACATGGTTTCGAGATAAACGCGTTCAAAGTTTGTGAACAAAGAAAAAAAAAAGGTTAAAAATGCGCTCTCACTAATCCGGCTCTAACTTTTGAACCCGTAGGAATTTTTCCATGATTTTTTTTTCTTAGAATCTTAAGAATATTTACTAAAATACAAAATTATAAAAAAAAGTCGATTTCAAAAAACGGCCAATGTCATGTCCCCCCTTAATAGCATATTTTTGCATATTTTTGAATATTTTGATCTTAAGAGCATATTTTTAATAAAAAATCTTATTTTTTTAGCATATTTTAGTAGTTTCCAGAACAAACCTGTATTTTTAGAGCATATTTTTTTACTTTTTTGGTTTTCCTTTCCTTTTTTTTTTTTTTCTTCGAAAAATAAAATTTTTTGAGTTTTTTAATTCTATATTTTCTGGGGTATGCAACGTCAATATCGGATATTCAATATATTCTTTTTCTGTTTTTGAGTTTCCTGTTTTAAGAATATACAGATTTTGCTATAATAAATTTTTATCTCATTTTTTGAAATAAATGAAATAAATTTCACAAAATTTGCTTCGACTTTTTAAAGAAAAATCTGTTTTTAAATGCATATTTTTAAATTTTAGAAGCATATTTTTAATTTTTTGGGTCTTTGTTTATGGGCATAAAATGAATTTTTTTTAGAGCATATTTCTGGTTGCCCTGGTCATGAATATACCTCTCACAGTTTTTTTAGCTGGGCAGTTGTTATGGAATCATAAATTTGTATTATAGATTAAAAAAAAAACGGTTAATTCAAATTTATATTAAAAATAAATACTAATTTTCCCGTCATTATCTGAGGCAGAGAATTTTGTTCTTTTTTATTTAAAAAAACCTGAAATAATTGTTTTAAATTAAACATTTTGGAAATAAATCAAACTTAAAATAAAAAGAAGTTATAAATAAAACATTTTCAATAAAACAACACAATTTAAATTTTAATTGAACAAAAAATTTATTTATTTAAAAACTAAAATATACTGAAATCAAGTTGTGTTTTTAAAATATGCAAATTAAATTAATCAAAAGAAAATTACCTATAAGTAGAAAAATTTAAAATTCATTAAAAAAAGTTTCCATTAAAACGGGGATTTTAGTAAATAAACAATTAAAATTAAAATAAGTAATTAATAAAAGATTAATTTGAAATTTCTATAAATAAGAAATGAATAGCTAAACAAATAAAAATTTGCATTTAATGGAATTAATTTAAAATGAAAAGTTAATAGAAAAAATTGTAAAAAAAAAAATGCTTAACATGAAAATATAATAATTACAAAATGTGTGTACTTAAGAATTAAGTACATATTGAAAATTTTGTAATGTACAATTGTTTTTGTTTTTGTTTTTTTTATAAACTATAGAAAATTTAGATTCATTAGTCATAGTTTAAAATATTTTAATATTGAAAAATGCCACCTAGAAGAGTTACTTAAATACTAGTCAAAAATATTAATGAATTATTTGTTGGTATTTTAGAAATTTAAAACTTATTGTTTTTTTTTTAAATTAGAAACAAATTAATTGCTTCTTTTTTTTTTTTTTGGTTGCTACAACATATAAAGTCTCCTTATTTGTTGGATTTATGAACCCTTACCAAAACCAGCAAAATCTGATGCTTCAGAGTCTTCATCTTTTTCCATGCCTATACAGTGAATACCAGTGCGTAACATGGGTGTACCTTTTCCTTTGCCCAATACCCGAGCTGCTATAACTAATTTCAAGACTTCCTTGTCATTATTCGAGTTAACAATGTGTAAAGTTTCACGTAATAGTTTTTCTTTGTAGGCGAAAAATTCAATTTTCATTTCATATATATCATGTTCATCATGTTTGCAACCAGAAAATTCCGTTATACGACAATGTAGATTAGGAACTGTTGACACATCTGGTTGAAATTGATTTAGCGAACTGCCTAGGTCACTAAATAAAGTGCTGGGTAATTTTAAATCAATCAAATATCTGTGATTAACTTGCAAGAATCCCAAGCTTACAATTATGGTATCACCGGAACGTTGATACGTTACGCAGCTGTCGGATTCAAAATCATCTTTTAATGTGGCCACATCAAAATGAACATGATGATCTGGAAAGAAAATAAAGAAGAACGAAATTTAGGAAAGTTATAAAAAGTAAAAGTATGTATCCAAAATATGTAAAATGAAAATTTCTAAATTATTTGCAATATGCTTCATTGTGTTCGATATCAGAATGACAAAATTATTAAATCCCCAATTTCATATTTTAAATTTTCAATTAAAGTACATCTTGTGCAAATATAAACTTCTAGATAAAAGAAATCAAGGTTCGTAGGAAGGAACAAGCTCTAACACCCCAAATGTTTTTGTTGATTATATATTTAAGATGTCTTAAAAGAATTTTTAATAAGAACCAAAAATTTTCGACCGAGGACTTTACGAGGGCGGATCAATAAGTCCGCGACTTTTCGAACTTCCCTCGTAGTTATATGAAATGCAACACTGCAACACTGCCATCAAGTACCACCTGTTAATAGACTACTGTCAAATTTTGAGAAAGTTCCGTCATTTACTTTGCGTTTAACAGCTGTTTAAAACATACAACCTCGGGAATTTTTTTAAAAATGGAAAAAAGTGAATTTTCAGTGCTAATCAAACATTATTTTTTGCAAAAAAAAAAAACCGTCAATCAAACCAAGGAAAAGCTTGATAAATACTATGGGGACTCTGCATTATCGTTTTCAATGTCAAAAAAGTGGTTTACTTTCGTTGTAGTCGCACAAGTACAAATGACGCTGAACGTTCTGGACGGCCAATTGAGGTCAATACACCCGAAAATGTCGAAAAAATCCACGATATGGTGTTGGCCGATCGAAGAGTAAAAGTGCGTGAGATTGTTGATGCCATATGCGTTTTATATGGCAGTGTGGTTTCGATTTTAAATGATCAGTTGGGTTTAAGGAAGCTTTCTGCAAGATGGGTGCCGCGTTTGCTCTCAATTGACCATAAACGTAATCGTTGCCAATAAGGTGATGGCAACAGTTTTTGGGATGCACGGGGGATAATCCACATCGATTACAAAACAATAAACAGTGAATATTATGCCAACTTATTAGACCGATTTAACAAGGATTTAAAAAAAAAAAACGACCCCATAGGCCAAGAAATGCATATTTTATGGACCTCGAAAAATCTTATTTTTTGGATGGGATTCAAAAATTGGAGAAACGTTGAACTAATTGTATTGGGCTAAGAGGGGATTATGTCAAAACAATAATTTTTTTTTTTGCAAAAAAACTGTGTTTCATTCAAAAAGTCATGGACTTACTGATCCGCCCTTGTATTAACAGACTACACAGAAAAAAATATTTCCCTTATTTTTTCAATTAAATCGGTTTGTTTAAAATTTTAAAATCTGTCAATTAAAAATTAATTGAATCAATCAAATATTTCCTCAAATTTGGAACTTGCTTGACATTTTATTATAGCTCAAAAGCAAACATCAACACATTGTTGTGGTTTTTTTAATATTTATGTAGTTGCTTTTTTTTATTTAGTAATAAATATTTTAAATTCATTTCAATTAGATTCGATATTTCATACAAAAAAAATACTCTGATTTCAACAAAAGGGTTAATTTTTGCAAAGAAAAAATCCGAAAAAAAATTTGTCATAGTCCATACGCTTCAATAGAATTGTGCACATAAGTATAAATAAATCTGCTAACTAAGTAAGAATTTCATTCCGGTTTAAATTCAATGTTATAAAATTCAAGCTAAAAAAAAACGTTGATTATGGCAACAACACTTTTATAAAAAAACATTTGGTATGGCATTTGGTATGGCAACAACAATTTTTTTTGGCTTTTGGGAAGGTTTTTTATAATAATTTTTATTCTGTTGATGAATTTTAAGCATTTACAATTAAAATTATTGAATAATGATTAAATTTTGTTGGTTACAATGGAACTTCAACCAATTTATTATCTGTGTGTAGATATTTTATAGATGGGACATAATAAGAATGAACACTTTTCGCGGCCCAATTACACTTTTTATTGTTAAAATTTGGGGTAAAAAATAGTCGAATTCTCCGTTATTTGCCATTTTTTCATGCTTTCATCATAAAAACAATATACAAATTTGGATAATAAAAAGTTTTAAAACAGTAATGTTTCGAACAACTTTAAACCATATTTTTACCATCTTAATATGCGATTTGTCTCCTCTATCTTATATCCGAGTTTCATAGAAATCTGAAGGAACCACCCAGAAAAGTTATTGAGAGTTTTTTATGATTAAAATCCCAGTGGAGAAAAACATAACCATACACATATTAGGTAATGGTAAGTACTTACAATTGTCATTACAAAACGCATAACTTATTAGGTAATGGGAAGTACTTACAATTGACATTACAAATCTCATAACTTTTATATGGAAATGTCGCGCAAAATAATGACATATCGTTACTAAACACCTTACCAAAAATAGAAAAATATGGGGTTACCTATATGCATACCAGTATGGAAAGAAATAATGAGTGTAATCATAAAGTTTTAAAAATATTAAATTTACTATAAAAATATTTTTTTTAATGAAAATTTTTTTATAAATTGTTCCCACACTTGATTCGAACCCGGGCGCGAAGGTTGTCTGTCAACCGTTCCACCATCTGAGCTATCTGCTATACTTGATAGATAAAAACATAAATGACTTGCTTGCATTAAATGTCATTACCTTTCAGCTTAGAAAAAATCAAAACTAAGACGCTATATATGTACTTAATAGAGCTAAAAAAAAATCTAAAAATAGATTTTCAAAAAATGTTTAGATCTTTTCTTTATGGAAATGAAAATTATTCAAGTTCGAGGCCATACTCTATATTTCTTTATTAGGATAAACGTGTTCTGAAGATGTTAACCTGGGAAATTCCGAAATTGATCTATCACATTCCTGAAAGTGGTCAATTAATAAATTTGAAAACAAAAGTTCTATAGATTATCGCATGGGTTCTACATTCCGAAAATGAAGTGATTTGAAAAGAAAAATTTCATTTTCATTTTCTTTCTAGTGGAATTAAAGTGATTTGATGTGTTCTATAAAACAATTTCACTACAAAAAAAGTAGTTGTGAAACGGTATTCGTTAACTGAGTGAAAAACCAAACTTTTTAGAAAATAAAATTATTTTGAATATTAAACGTAAAAAAAAAAATCAAACAATGTAAGTAAATGTGATATGTTGTTAATATACGTTTATTTAACTGAAAAAGTGTTGTATTTTTTACAGGAAAACACATGAATCCGGAACAAGAGGTCCCATTTTTAACATTCATGGAAAAAAATCTGGTTTGGCCAAAGGTTTTTAGAGGGGCGACAAAACAGTTGAAGACCAGTTGTGGAAGGACTTAGCAAGTATATTAAACAGCTTAGGACCTTCAGAAAACGATGCAACTGGTTGGAAAAAGGCTTGGGCTGGTTGGAAAAAGGCTTGGACTACCATTCGTAAAAAATTGGCCGAAAATAGAGTAGAGGTAACGGCAACAGTTGGAGGACTCAATAATAGCCAACACATATCGTCCAAAGAAGATTCAGTTGCCAAACTTTCTGGCCTTTATACAGCAGTCGAAGGTGTTCCAGCTGCTAAATCATTCAAGACGACTAGCAAAGGGTAAACAACCACAAATTCATCTACTGAATTGTCACACTTAGATGGCACCAGTTCCGACAATGTAGTAAACGTGATTTTACAAAAATTAAATAAAAATGACGAAGGTACTGAAAATATAGAAAATGAGGAACCGCAACCGATGATTTCCCTTTTTGATTTCTCTTTTTGATTTCTCAATTTCTTCGCGACTTCTTTGAAATCTAATCCATTGTGGGCATATGACAGTTTTCAAAACATTACACATATTTGTTAAAATTTTTGACGCTGTACTTCTTTCCACTGCTAGATTGAAGTCTTTTGCGATCATTTGTTGGTAAATTCCTTGTCCGAAGTAGCGTAGTGATGTGCCCAATTGAAAAATAATTGGAATGCTTGTCTTTTTAGCCATTGGTGATAATTCTTCTAAAACCATCATAAATGCATACTTATTTAATCTAAAATACGCAATAAAACTATTGTTTTTATTAATTTTAAACATTTGCGACTCGGTTTTAATTATTGTCTTACGATTTTTCTGGTAGTTCCAAAGGATTTGAACAGTCACGAAGCCTTTTACTACTTAGATTTTCCGTTCTTTGTTTTTCTTTTTTAATTAAATACCAGGAAATCACAATTGCGAAACTCTTTTTATATTATTTTAAAAATAAGTATTTTTTTGTTTAATTTTTATTTTTGTTAAAAAATGCACTCTTCTTTATTGCAATTTCATTCACTTTAAAGTGATAATTTGGTTTTTTCCCGCATTTTTTTTGTTGTTGCTAAGAACAAATTGAAAATGAAATCGTCGTGAAAAAAACGATTCACTCGTTTTTCAAAACACAGCGGAATTGAAAATGTGGAATTAAAAACGATTCCACTTTCACTTCGTAGTGGAATATAGAACCCAGGCCTATTTGTTAAGACAGTATCCTAACCAAGAAATATAGAGTATGGCCTCGAACTTGAATAATTTGCATTTTCATTGCACAATTAAAGGTCGAAAAAACATAATTTTAAGTTTTAATAAAAATTATATCAAACTCATTTATTTATTTTTAAAATAATTATAAAAAAAATAAGTACATATAAGTAAGTACATATAATGCACTATTTTTTGTATTGCAATAATGGGAAAATTAACTAGTTATTAGAAAGTCCTTAATATTTGTTTTAAAGTAATGCAGAGAGTAAGCTGGTGTTATTACTGATAGTGCGAAAAGAAATGACATGTCGCTAACGTTTCTTTATTGGGATGTTAAAAAATTAAATATTATTTACAAAAAAATAGTAAAAAAGCAATATAGTAATTTTTGTATTCTCTAGATTTTTATACACAACTGGTTTTTGGGGAGACCTTAACAAAGGTCTTTAAACAATTGGAAAAGTTTTCTATTCACTCAAATTTCTAATTTTTTTAATAAAAATAGTGAATTTGATATAATTCGTATTTTTACGCAAAAATATTTTAATATCCCGCTTATTGCACCAAAATCTCGCTTTTCCTTCTTCCGAGTCCCGCTTTTTGATCAAAAACAGTGACCACTCTAGCTATACTGCTGTCATGGCCGAATCTATATATATTTCTATTAAAAGTTTAAATTATTCACTCTATGGCGGGGTATGAAAAATCAATTACTTGTTACTTTTTATTTGTTAAAATAATGAACTTTTTAGAATCTACACATTTTCAATTGAAATGCATTCAGAAATTTATATTTATATTGATATGCAAATGTATGTATGAATGACAGATTTCGTATTAAAGTTAGAAAAAATTCCATAATTATTTTCAATTGATGTCACAATGCATCAATTAGTTTTATTTTTTATTAGATATTTTTTTATTAGCATAAATAAATTAATAGAAAGTGAAATACAATCTAAACACATTTATAATTTTTATCAAAATACAATTTCATTTGATTAGATTTAAAAAAAAAATATTAAATGGCTTTTAAGATTTCTACTGAACGTGGTAGTACATTATTTATAGGAACCCCTTATGGAGAACTTACGTAAACTGACACAGCATTAAAGCGTGACGTAACGTATCTCGGTATAGAAAATTTAATAAGTTAAATAGGAATAGAAGATGTTGTTTAGTGTTTTATTGTTTCATTCATATGCATTAAACATAAATAAATACGTAAACGCACAACAAAAATCGATTCAGAAATGAAAAATATACTGGAGATAATAATGTGTATTGTAAGATGTTACCAGAATGGACATGCCCATGTTAAAATAATAGGGTTTGTAATAGAAAAGTAACCAGTTACTGACCTTATGAGTTTTAACTACTGATAAAACAACTACAATGGTTGTAAAAACGACTATCGAAGCGGACAAAAAAACTAACCTTAAACGGTCCCTCGGCACACCGGAACGATACGGAACGATACCAAGGAATGCCAACTCAGCAAACCAGCAATATGTATGTACACACTAGGGTATTCAATCGGTTAACCGTTACTCGATTAATCGATGAAATTATGTCGAACAATTGTTCGAGTAATTCGAAGTGGCCAATTTCGAGTAAAGAATAACTCGAACAATTTTGGTCGATTAATCGAGTAACTCGAGTAATTTAAAAATATGAACTATTTTAAATTTTTTTAATATTTCATATAAAATAATGTGACTGTTATAGTGAATATTTAAATGTTAAGTGTATTTTTATATTAAGTGAGCACTGTTAAAGAAATTATATTACGAAAAACGAAGAACTTAATGCGAAAAACTCCGATATCGAAGAAACTTGGATATTTTTTAAAGAAACAAGTTCTAAGACTGGGGTGTTTAAGATTATTGGTGCGGATTTGAGGGTTAAAAGTGGGATCAAACATTATTTTTTTTTTAATTTAGTTGCCATTTGATCTAAAGAAACTACATATAAATACTATATTTTCAAAAAGGAATTTTTAAATGTCATTTACTAAAAACTTTTTGTTGGTCCCTTTTATGTCGTTGTAGAAGCCAATTTTAGAAATTCATAGCGGTCCTACGCAAAATTTCCACATATTAAAATTTACATATAGAAGTAATGAAGTTTTCATTAATATGATGAAAATCTTCTTAAATATTCACGAAAGTTGTTTCAAAACTTCTTTATAATTTTTTTTAGAAAAATTACATATCTCAAAATCCAAAAACGATAGGACAAAATGGACTATTTTTTCGTTTAGTACTAACACACTAATATAACAAAACTGTGTCAAGTCTGAGTGAAATTACAAAACGGATCACCTTACAAATATTTTTATAAAACAGTTTAATACATATTTATGAACCAGTTATATTGAAAGAAAATCAATGAAGTTTTCAACATATATATAAAGAATTTCATTGATATAATAACGCTTTTGCTTTGAGTGTACTGAGACAAAACTGTCGCAATAATAAATGATCTTAGCAAAGGCTTTTCTCTTGTAGATATACTTTTTACTAAAATTTTAATTAATTTGTTAATTTTTATATATATGTTATATTAGTACACTTAGGAAATTATGTTGGTAAAGTCGACAGCAATTGTAGTCAAAAACAAATGAAATTTCATTTAAAAAAAGGACGACTGACATTTCATTAAATTCAACTAACATTGTCATTTGTTTTTTAATGTTCAAAAAAATGACTAACAATTGTAGTAAAAATGAACCACTTGGTAGTAAAAAATAAACAAACATTTATTTATTTTTATTTTTTTAAATAACAAAAAACAACTGTAAAAAATGAATGTAAAATCATAAAACAGTCATTTGATGTGAGTTGTTTTTTTAAAATGAACCACAAGTTAAGTTAAAAATTTTATTTGTTCTACAAATGACTGACATTTACATTAAAAATAAAGAAACTGTATTACAACCCAAACAACTACATATTTTTAAAGCAGAAGTTCCCTGAGTGTACTAATAAAATATAAAAACTTACAAAAATGTGAGTTTTTGGACAATAAAATTAAAGTATTAAAATTGTTCGAGTTACTCGAGTTATTCGAGCAATTTTAAAATCTTACTCGCCTACTCGAGTAAATTAAAAACCTCAAAATCGAGTTACTCGATTACTCGAACAAAAGCAAACCCGAGTAAATTGAATACCCTAGTACACACAGAGAAAAATTTCGTCATTTGCCAACTGAAATTCGGTTGCTATGACTGAAATCGGTAGGTACAACTAAATATTCATTATCACAACAAAATTCGGTCAATACAACAGAATTTTAGTTGGACCAAACAAAATATTCTGAAATCACATTTGAATATGGTTGTACCAAC
Source organism: Delia radicum (assembly GCA_021234595.1). Taxonomy (NCBI): domain Eukaryota; kingdom Metazoa; phylum Arthropoda; class Insecta; order Diptera; family Anthomyiidae; genus Delia; species Delia radicum. The sequence goes on along the minus strand of CM037853.1, from coordinate 80,530,184 downwards.
CGAAAATTTTGGTTGTGGCCACCAAAATACACTTTTCAATTCGGTTGGTACTTTATTTTTCTGCGTGTATGTATGTATGTTTTTTTTCTTTTATGGGGAAACTTTATCCGGCAAACTTGCTCCTAATCCTGTTGGTCCGTGCCGGAATTGAATTAAGTCCAGGACCATGGTTCTACTCAGATTGCCAGCCTTAGTTGCTGCCTAGCGGAACATCAGTCAGGTGCAACAGCTACTGACGCCGATTACGGTAACCCCTCTTTAGTCCCAACAACAAATACAACAGATACCTCAAATAACACCACAAGTTGTTGTACTCCGACCTGAGGTGATCATCCTAATGCAGTTTAACTGCAACGGCCTCCAAGGTAACATCACTGAGAAACCCGATTCATGCAGCTTCACATAGTCATGGTTGTTGCGGTCGAGGAAACTTAGCTAAACTCCACCTGTAGCTTGCAGATCTGTAGCAATTACAACACTCTGCGTAAGGACCGGTAGAGGGGGTCTCACATTCATTATTGACAACACCGTGCAGTAGAGATCTATCTCACCTAACCCGAATATACGTGACCTATACCTAGAACACCAGGGTATAGCATAGATATTACAATTTCGAGTGTAGGTCTGAAAAATTAAGCCTCCTGACGACCGATATCGTTGGCCTCAGACCACCTCCCCATAATTATTACCCTCGAAAAACCTTCTAACTTTATCGTCTCTGAACTCCGCACTTATATCAACCACAAAAAAGCCAACTACTTAACTCACTTAATGATATACACACCCCAACCCACGTACGCTCTGTGGAAAGGAAGTTCAGTGAAATCATCAACGCAGCGACTGCTCTCTTTATACCTGCTGGAAGGATTCCGATCGTTATACCGAATTTCCCAGCAGAGTCGGCAGAACTCGAAGTTGAGCGGGAAGAGCTTCGTTCGAACCATATCGGACACGCAAAGGAAAAATATGGTTAAGGAAACCATATTCGAAGAGCATAATAGATTTTTGGATTTATGATTACTATAACCATGTTACTATGGTTGTGACAACCATACTCTTATCTGCTTCTGTATCATAGTATGATTATTAGATTGCCATATTATGGTTCAAAATATATCCTAATATTATCATATTATGGTTCTGGAAATTTTTATGAATTATTTCCCAGCATTCTGTTGAAGATAGATTAAAAAGTTATGCGTATTTTTAATAGTATATTTATTTAATAATTCACATATTTAAATAAACTTAGGTGTAAAATAATTTAAGTAATCAAATTGTCTTTGCTCTGAAGAATAAGCTTTGTGAAATATTGTGTCAGCTATACATGTGATTACAGAATAAAAGACGCATAAAAATATTGGTTATAAACCATATTATAGTCCTAGTTATCATATTATGATCATGGACAAGAATTTCGTCATCATTTATTACCATGTTACGATTATTGGTAACATATTATGATTATTTCGTACTATAGACTAAAACATTTTTTTTTTCTTTAACAATTTTTTATTTTTTATCACTTTTTATAATAAACAATAACTTTATTTATTTGCCTAGACTTCCAGAGTAGACCTGGTTGAGACTACAACTTGTTACTTCTTCTACAAAGTTTTGCCTAGACTTCCAGGGTAGACCGGGTTGAGACTACAAACTTATTCCCTCTTCCGCAAAACAGGTCACAATTATAATTAACACCACTACGTTTTTTGTCTATTTTTAATGTCTTTTTTTTAATATTAGTTAATTTATTGGGGCTGACTGTTTCTCACAACTTCTTTTCACAAAATCTCAAACAAGAAAGAAACTAAAAGAGCGATTGTAGACAATTCAATAATATGATAACTGAAAAAAAGAGGAATTATTACTAGAACATGATAAAAGCAACCATATTATTGCTGAAATATTATTGATATTATTATTGAAACAACCATTTATGGCAGTTTTGTTTCCACAATCAAAGTGCAAACACTTTTTTTCACTGCGTGGGCCAAAACAGCACCCCGAGAGAGACAAGGCAAAAAGGAGTATCGTAAGGAAACTTCACGATCTCCGAGTCTTTGACGAACCACTAGCTTTTACGTCAACATATGTTGCACAAGCTATCAAAAGTGCCAAACCATCTAAAGCATTTTGACCCGACGGAATCTCCATGGTTATGCTCAAGCGCCGGGAGTACAGTACCTGTCAAAAGTCCTCAATTTGTCTTTATCAGCCCTGATTGTCCCGAGGTCTGGAAAATGGGCAGGGTGATCCCGCTTCTTAAGCCGGGAAAGACCGCAGACCAGTGAGCATCTTACAGGCCAATCTCCATATTGTCACTAGTCGCGAAGACTATTGAGTCACTACTCCTCCCCAGCTTAAAACAGCTCTTCCAATTCGCCCAAAACCAACATGGATTCCGTAAGCAACACAGCACAGCAACAGCTTTAGCCGCCATTACCACAAAAATAACCCACGGTCGGAATCAGAGCCGCCCTTGTGAAAGGACGGTTCTAGTGGCGTTAGACCTATCAAAGGCGTTTAATACAGTCAGCCATTCAACCCTCTTCAGAGATGTTGCCGACTACAGTCTCCCATTCCTGGAGGTTTATAGTCAATTATCTGTGTGGCTGCCAGTCGTTTGTGGAGTTTCCAAACAAGAAGTCAAAGCCTAGTAGAATTAATCAAGCAACCCCCAGGGTAGAGTCCTCTCCCCGATCTTGTTTAATTTATACCTTTCGAAACACCCGGCACCACCGGAAGGGATGGAATTGATAACTAGCTAGCCGACAGCTCTTGGGTTATGGACAAAGAAGACTTGTTGGCAGAAAACTTGTAGCCCAGAGCCAGTGAAACCTAGTGGAGAAAACTACAAACCTGCCAAACTCAGCCTTAAGGACTATAAATGGATGCATAAATATGTCCTGAATTCAACATCTACATGAAGAAACGAAGGTCCTTGCTGTTAAGGAACATAGTCAAATGCTGACGAAACAGTTCCTGCTCGGATGCCATCGGAGGGGTCGTCCGAATTACCACCATACGGAGTTAGAACCCCCAACCCAAGACATGTCAGAGATGTCCTTCGCATCTTGAGGGCGAAGGCCAACGGTACCTGAGGGATGAAGCATCCTATATGGCAGGCTGATTTTCAGCAAAAGATTTGCCTGACATTAAAAATTTTTTTGAAAGCACCCTCCTGACTAAAATTTTGCTGACTCAGCAACATTTTTTGCTGATTTCAGTAACTTTATGTTTTGAGTGAAGTGCAAGAGTTATTCTGGCACAATTGCGTCGGGATGGTGTTCACGCCAACATTTTTATTGGTTTCGGATCGAGCCCACCATCCCGTACAAGTGCAACGCATGTCAAAGAAGCTCTCATGACGTCAACTACCTCTTTAACTGCGGAGCTAACCCGACTCATCTAGTCCCAACATCACTCTGAACCCTTCCGGTCGAAGTAGCTCGGTCCTGGGTCTGGAACGAATCCGCAGAACATTATGAAGAAAAAGAATAATAATAATTAAACCTATTACAGGTCAAGTTGCTACAACAATAACAACTAACCTTAAATTAAAGGATTAAACATAAAAACTAGCAACAAAACAATAAAAACAATAAAAACAATAAACATAAAACGACTACTCTAAGTTGTAAAAACTACTGTTTTTAGCAGTTATTTTTTCGGTATTTTAAAAATAGTTTTTACTAAAAAATATATTCTAACTAAATATATAACAAAAAAATTAATGTTTTTCTAAACGAGAATTTTTAAAAACTCGATATAATCTTCTATCTTTGAATGACTAACAAAAATTAACTGTTTACTGCAAAATTACTGTTTTGGTAGTTGTTTATTAAAATACTAAAATAACTACTCAAAACAACTGTTACTGAAGTACAGTATTTTTGGTTAGTTAAAATGACTGTCTAAATTAGTTGTTTTTAATTTTCTCATAGAAAAATGACTACGATAGCAGTTAAAACAACTACTACAGTTTACTAAGCGAAAGACCATGTAGTTGCTGTAAGAATATTCTGAGTGTAGTCATATAAATAATTCGATTGAATGAATTTATTTTTAGATTTAATAAATGTGATTAATGTTTGTTAACTATTTAGCAATTAAATGTAAATTGGAAATCAATATTGCATGTAATTACAAAAAAAAAAAAATCGAAATGTTTATAAAAACGTTACACTTGTGTTTAACAAACTTTTTTGCTGTTATTAACCCATTCATTTCATTTTAAATTAAATTTAGATCGTTTCCGTATGCAACAAATTAAATTTTTTAGTGAGTAAACGTGTTAATTTAATTTTATTTAGTTGTGTTAAAAAGGACGTCATAGTCTTGGTTTTTTATGGGTAGAAAAAACCGTGGATAGAAAAAACTGTTTATTTTTATTAATTTAGATTTTATTGTTAACACGAAAATAAAAAAAAAATATAATAACTACAAGGTTAATTTCTTAATCAATTTGAAAAGTTAAATATTCTTTATTTTTATATAGAAATTATAGAGTATGTTAACCCATTAATGCCCATTGGCAACTTAAGTTGCCAGCAGAGTTGTTACAATTTAGCATGCTCTGAAAAAAGTGAGTGTTCAAAAATTTTGTCTCAAAATAAATACAAAAACGTCTGGGCATTAATGGGTTAATAAAAAGATCTGAATTTTTAATATTGTAATAACAATACATTATTGCTATTAATTTTCGGAACGCTGAATCCTAATCTGGTTAAAAAATCTTTGTATTTGATTTTCAAAAAATCACAAAAGTAATTTCAAATTTACAAATCTAATTCAAAAAATTCTATTTGAAATTTAAAAAATATCAATTGAAATTCAAAAACCTCATTTGTAATTAAAAAAATACCATATGTTTTCAAAAAATCACATTCGTTTTTAAAAAATTCAATAAAATTCCAAATGTGATTAAAAAAAATACGATTCAAAATGGAAAAAAATACCAAATGTTAATCACAAAATACCAATTGCAGTTCGAAACAAAAAAAAAAAATCCGTAATAAAAAACACAATTGAAATTCAAAAAATACCAAATGTAATTAAAAAAATAACAAATGTGATTCAAAAATGTCTAAACATATATACTCTAGACATATGTTTGCATCAAACTTGGAATACCCTTAATACACTCAATTAAAAAATTCAGTAAAAGTATAGAAAAAAAAGTAATTTTACAGAAAAATTAACTATTTTTGGGCCAGCAGACTGTTTAGCTAATTTTAGCAAATCGTGTTCGTAATGATTAGGTTAGGTTAGGTCGAAAAGAGGATTCGGAGAAGGGAAAATACTTCCCTAATCCGACTCAAGTCCCTGAGGACTTACACTTAAGCCAGAATGTCGGCTTGTTGTGCGCTCTAAACAATCGGTTCTATGTCACCTTTCTACCCCAGGAACTCCGTCGCACTGACGAAACTCCTTAACTTCTTCCATCCTATGCCCCTAAGATCCCCCAATGTGGATATTGGGTCACTGGATAGTAATTCGACCTGGATCCCGGCAAATGCCGGGCATTCACAGAGATAGTGTTCCAAGGTCTCCTCGTCCTCCCCACAGGGACGTAATCATTACGTCCTCGTAATGATTAGTATAGTGATTTGTCGGATGACATTAATGAATGTATGCATTCTGTTAAAATAAAGAAGTCTTTAGCAAATCTCAGTGCGCCCCGGTAGGCTAGTTGGTAGCGTGCTGGCTTAACAGTTCGAGGGTCGTGAGTTCAATTCCCACCAGAGGTCTGTTTTCGCTACAACGCGCCGAAAGTCATAGTAGCTAGTGCTCGGTTAGGGTAATAATAATAATTTGTAATTATATGATTATTAATTAATAAAATAAAAATATAAAAAAAGAAGTCTTAAGCAAATCTTAAATGAACGGAGCAATACGTTTTAAAGGAACCCGAACAATGCAGTTAATGTTACATAACAAAATGTCCACTGTTATTGCTGATGGAGATTCCCAAGCCAGCCCAGCCCTTGCAGTATTTGGCGTTCTAGGATAAAAATGCTGTTATAAAAAGTATCTTCTTTTTCGTTAAATCTAAAATACTAGCCAACAACTCTTCCAGAATTAGCGTTCAGTAAATTTTTTTTTTTAATTCGTATATAAGTAAATTTTTTATGTAAATAAATATTTTTTATGTATATAATTGATAGGTTTGCATTTAAATGAAAAGCTAATAAAAAAAAACAATCTACTTTCAAAAAAATTCTTTTAATGACAAAAATATATGAAAAATAGAAATGCATGTATACAAATACGACATAATTAATGTAAATATACAATCATAAATATACATATTACCTCAATTTTCGTTAAAGTTCATAAATGGTATCATATGTGATCATCCATACATAGTCATAAACTAAAATTTAAAAATTTTAACTAAAAATTTTGAACGTGAAATTTTTTATAAGTTTTGGGTGGAAAAATAAACTTTTTGTAACATGTTACTTTTCTATTACAAACCCTATTATTTTAACAAGGGCATGTTCATCGAGACAAGTACTTACATCCCAGGTAGAAAATGTCAACCGCACCAAAAAAAAATAGTACTGGCAAACCACTACAATTTCTGTAAAACCTACTGTGTTAAAAATTACTAAAGTCACAACTATTATTGTACTAGGAAAACATTACTTTCTTTGAAAAGCACGTGCTTTGCCAGTACCAGCCGCAAAATGCTTTGCCAGAATTGTTTTTACCAATATTACAATCAACTGAATGTCAAGATTGTAAAACCCACGTTCTGCCAACGCATAACTGACGGTCGACGACGCTTTGCCAACACTGTGCCTATTGTATTTTTCTGCCCGACATGTTACTTCTCACTTACAGGTGAAGAGATGTTAAATATTTTTTTTATTTAAATTATAAATTTTTAAATCGAATATTATTATTTTAAAATTGTAAAATTTGTAGAAAAAAATTTAATTATATTTAATTATGTATAGAAGCAAACTAATTATACCATAAAAACATTTAAACATGTGAATTTGGGCAGTCAGTAATATCAAATTTCTCTGTGTATATCAAAAGTACACACAGAGAAATAAAGTGTCAACCGAATTGAAAAGTGTATATTATTGGTAACAACTTATAAATTAAGTTAGTACAACGATATTTACATAAGGTTTCTGAATATTTTGCGTGTTGCAACCAAAATTCTGTTGAACTAACCGAACTTTGTAGTGAAAAACTAATGCAACGTTTTGCCAACTGTCTGAAATTTTTAATAACCGAATTTGAGTCGTAGTAGCCGAATTTTTTCTGTGTGTAATACAAGAGTAAGGAGTTTAACTTATTACCAGGTAACATGTTCCGCAATACCAACCTATTACCGAGGTTTTGCTGGGATATTACTGTACCAATGTTTTATTATGCTTTTTACTTAAAAGGGGACATGACATTGGCCGTTTTTTGAAATTTTTTGTATTTTAGTAAATATTCTTAAGATTCTAAGAAAAAAATTTCATGGAAAAATTCCTACGGGTTCAAAAGTTACAGCCGGATTAGTGAGAGCGCATTTTTAATTTTCGCGCTACCTATGTACGTCGCGCTACCTATGTACGTCGCGCTACCTACGTAACCTTTTTTTTCTTTGTTCACAAACTTTGAACGCGTTTATCTCGAAACCATGTTTTTCGTACTGGTTGCGGCACTAGCGGGTTCATTTTTTGACGATTTTTTTTTGGATTTTTTTAAACTTGATTCGCTATCGTATGACACGAGCTTTTTTTAATTCTCGATGTATATAAAAACAAAAAACTAATAAAACTGTGAAAAACTTATTGTTTTGAGTTTTTTAATTTTCTTAATTATTTTTATTTGTTGTTTTTTTTTAAACAAAATAAATATGTTTGAAATTTCTTTAAAAATAAAAAAATAAAAAAAATCCTTTTTTCTAACAAGGATTTAAATGTATTTATTGAAAATTAAATTGCCTCTCGAAGTTCCTGAATATTACAACCTGCTGTTACCGTCAGTTCTGTCATTCCTTGATTTTTGTTGTTTGGTTCTGAGGTCCGATTAAATAAAAAACTATTAAATGATTTTTATTATAGTTTATTTAATTTTTATTAAGCAATAAAATAGAATAAAAATGATTTAATAGTTTTTAAATCAAAATCAATATATAAAAAATATTTAAAATATGAATATATATGACACAAAATATATGGTCATGTATGAGCCATATATGGCCATATACCTTTAGTTTTCGGATCCAATCATATATGACACTTTATATATGATAATATATGATCATTTTTACATGGGTACATACATAATTTTTATTTCCCTTTTCATTTAAGTGTGTATTGTATTTTTTGTATTTTTCTACGTAACAAACAATAACATTGTTAAAATGTTTATATTGAATTATAATTTTGGGCAAAATGCCAATGTCATTGTTAGTATGTATTTAAATAAATAAGTTTATTTATGTACATTTAATACTTTTTTAAACAAAAATTTATAAATTTAAATTTATTTTTTTCTAATAATTTGTTCTCTCATTTTTCATTAAAAAGTGAAAATTGTAAAGCTATTTAACTTTTTAAGGCCAACAAAACGTTATTGTGACAGTTATTTTTAACCAATGCCAATTTAGTAAATGGACAATTTTAAAACGCTTGTAATTTAAAAACTAATTATTTTTTTTGAAAAGTTATTTTTATTTATAACACATTATAGTTAGACTATAAATAATAAAAATTCACTTTTTGTAGAGAGCCAACGGACCGCGATCTTCTATTTGTCTTATTTTATGCTTGATATACAGAAAAAACTATTAACCTGAAATATCTAATAAAAGATTTGAATTGAATTAAATTTGTTTCTAAACAAATATTTAGTTGATTCAATTAATATTTTAATTGACCTGTAAATCTATAAGTACATATTTTATTTTAAACATAATTCTCAAATTATTTTTTCATACACTGTAGCTTAAATAGATAATTTTTAGTATAAAATACCAAATGCATTTGAAGTTTACCAACAAAACAAGTACACACACAAACAAACAAACAGACTCAACATTAACAAAAACACACATACCAACGTATCGCTCACACATTTTTTTTTTTTTTTTGTTTTTTGAGTATCATAATTTTTTTTTGTAGATACATAGTTATTTATAGCTTTTTTTCTTTTTAATTTTCAATAAAAGTTTTAATTAATATTATCATTGCCGTGACAGGTGCAAAATCAATTAAAATGTTAATTAATTCAATAAATTCAATAAATAAACCCGTTTTTAGTTTTTTCTGTGTACTAAAAACGCAACCGAATTTTTTGCCAACCGAATTTTTGTGATTCCACGTACTATCACTATTATTAAATTTTTTTTGATCAATGGTGATAATCTTTATTAGTTCTCATTTAGTGAGGAAACTAGTTTATATGAATACTTGATGTTTTGCATGGGATTGTTATCTCTTTCAAAACGTGTTCTGATGATGGGAAACTAGAAAATTCCCGAAATAGATCTAGTAACATATTCTTGAAAGGGTTAATTAATAAATTTGAAAACAAAAACTCTATAGAATATTTGTCAGGACAATATCCTAATAAAGAAATATAGAGTATAGCCTCGAACTTGAATAATTTTCATTAAATTTTAATACTATTGGAATAACCGACATTTATTTACAAATTTCGAATTTTTATTGTAATAATTGAATATTTTATGTTTATGGACTATAATATTCTATAAAAAAATTCAAATGCGTTCAACAAAATTGATTTTATTAATATAAAAATTGTATGCATCGAACTGGGCTCTAACCGGGGATCTTCCGTTTGTCAGGCAACTAAAGGGTCCGCCATCTAACGTTTTTTTTTTCAACTAGTGCTTATTTCGTGAATGGTAACACTTAGCTCATGTCTGATTTGACAGATAATTAGTTTTATCCTTCCGCTGAACGAATATGGTTGTGTATACGCTTGAACAACGCTGGGAAATATTGCGACATTACTTTGAAAATCATGGTAATGTTGCAGAATGTGTGCGAAAATTGCGTACGGATTTTGGAAGAAGAGAAGCACAGTCAGCTCCGTATGTTCGTTATCTTGTGAAAAAAGTGAAAGAAACTGGCATCCAACGCGTGAAAAGCCCAAAACAGTGCGTACACCCGAGAATATTGCTGCTGTGGCAGAAAGTGTGCGTGAAGCGCCATCAACATCAATTCACCGTCGTTCTCAACAATTGAACATTTCGGAGACATCATTAAGACGAATTTTGCATAAAGACCTTGGTATGACGCCATACAAAGTCCAATTGGTTCAGGAGTTGAAGCCAACTGACCATCTAATGCGCTTCGCTAAGTGGGCCTGCGATCGACTTACAGAAATACAGCTGCACACAATCGATAATGTGCTTAAAAATTGGACCGATCGTGTAGGCTACTGCATGGCCAGCCAAGGCAGCCATTTGAATGAAATTATTTTCCATTATTAACCGGAAGGATTGTACTTTCAAATAAAAAAAGAAATTTGAGAAAATATTCAGTAGTTTTTTTATAGCATTTTCAAAAAAAAAAAGTTATTTGGCGGACCCTTTACTTTACCTCTAGCCTAAACCCAATTTAAATTTGGAAGATGACAAAGCCAATTGTGATAGTATTTTGTTGTTGTTTTTGTTTTTTCTTTGATATTTTAAATTTTGAATCACGCTCCTAGACGAGGACAAGAAATTCTCATTGAGTTTGTGATTTAACATAAAAAATATCTCTAGAAATTCTAATAACAAAGTCCCCTGAAGATTTCCTTGGGCAGGAATGAAATCCGGATAGGGACAAGCCTACAGTAGATTGCTTTCACAATTTGTTAAATAAGTTTTGGGACTTTAGCACATTTAATTACTATAAATTCAATTTAAATATGTTTATTTAAATTTCAACCTTGAATATTTTCTAGTTTCAAATTTAAATATGTTTGTCTAAAAATAGATTTGAATGTACAACAGAAATTCGGTTGCTGATCTCAATATTTTATTAAACTATAAAAAAACTATAAAAAAATTAATTCAAAATTATTTTATTATAAAAAATTCATATGCCGCGAACTGAACTCGAACCGGCGATGTCCTGCTTGTCAGGTAATTGCTTTACCTCTAGCCCAAACCAAACCAAATTTGAATTTGTATTTTCAAATTTCTTCCTTGAATATTTTTTTTCTTTCAAGTTTAAATATGAATGTCTAAAAATAGATTTGTATTAACAACAGAAATGGGGTTGCTAATCTTAATATTTTATTAGTGTTACCAAAACCTGTTAAAAAACTTTATATTATTTTAAAATTTGTAACGAAAACTTATATTTTCGAGAGAGTGATTGTTTTTTTGCAGGCGAAACTAATATTCGATTTTAACTGCAAATATTTTATTCAAGGGATAAAATCTCCGAAAAGTGGTATTAAAGGTAATGTAGAAAATAATATTTTTTCAATATTGATTAGGAAAACCAATATTTTGAATGATGTGACTGTGTTTTGGTTAATTTTATATATTTTCTGTTTACAATATATGTAGTTTAATTATTCTGATGATAAATTTTAAGTACTTACAATTAAAATTATTAAATATTGACTAAATTTTGTTGGTTACAATTTAATTCCAACCAATTTATTTTCTGTGTGTGTAAATTTTTTTTATACTGCTTTAATTTTTGCATACGACCCAAAAGTCCTCAATTATACGTGCTTTTCTCAAGTGCAAATGCAAATATTCTATCATTTGCAGTTGATTCTAGCTATATAATTTATAAGAGTACTAATGATTTTTGTTTAACATAAATGATAATTGGATTCGGTTATTTTCAAACAAAAATATATTGAGTTTGAATTTTAACGTCTTTTTCAGACAATTGCAATTAATACTATAATTAATATGCAATTTTTTTTAATTAATTTAATTTTAAAAGTAAATTCAGATTCACACTCACAATTCGTGATTCACGTGAATCACGCAAAATCTTAAAACAAAATCAAACAGAAAAAAATTAAACTCAAAAATTAATGAATTGTGAATATTTAACTCAAGACTGCTCTAAATATGTAATTTTGTCATTTATTTCGTATTTAAAAAACCAAAAACCGTAAATCGGCGAAAAAATTAAAATTTTTTTTTGTTAAAGTCTACTCACGCACTCAAGCAAAATTTTGGCTCACGCACACTCACTCACGAAAATTTCCTTTCTACTCACTCACGTGAGTAAAATTAGTTTTCACTCAAACTCTCGAGTGGTTCACGCGTTATTCACGTAAATCCCGCAAAAATTCTGCGCACGTGACCATCTCTAGTCTGTACTCGTATAAATAATTTATTTTATACAAAACAAAAATAATTGAAATAATTTATTAGCTTTAATAAAGTAAACACAATTTTATCACGTTACTATAACGTGTAAATTGCATAAAAATTAAAAAAAAAAAAAATCAAGTGGTTTTTAAAAAGGGACGTGTAAACACTTTTCCCCTTTTTGCTGTTTTTATTTGAAAACTGCATGTAATATTTAAATTAATTCACTAAACCATGTGAGATGCTGTAAAATATTTGCTGATGTATGATGATATTTCAACAAAGCAAATATTTACAATAAACATTTATAACAAAATGTGTAGAATTTACATTTTATTATAAACTAAGTATTAACAATTTATAAAAAAATTTATTTTATTAAAAAAAAACAAACAAATTGTTTTCAAAATAAAACAAACTTTTTTTTACAAACGTTAAATTAAAATAAAATTATAGCTATTTCACATAAAATCAACACATTGCAATATTTCACATTTTGTTTTTTGTAGATGAATTTAAAAAATTATATACATGTTTAGAATTTTCATATGTACATCAATTAAAGTTAAGAATACAAATTGAAGTTGAAATTAAAAACTACACACAGAGAAAAATTTTGCTATATACCAACTAAAATTCGGTTACTACAACTCAAATTCGGTTATTACGAATTTCAAGCGATTGGTACAATTCAACATTAGTTTTCAAAACAAAGTTCGGTTAATTCAACTGAATTTTAGTTGAAACACCCAAAACATTCAGAAATCTAAGGTAAATATCGTTGTACTTACTAAATTTATAAATTGTTACCATTAAAATACACTTTTCAATTCGGTTGGTACTTTATTTCTCTGTGTGTACAATTATCCATTTAAAAAACTTAAAATTTTATGTTGTATTAAAAAAAAATCTATTTCAATTTAAGAACACATTATATAATATTTAATTGATACTTCAGAATTTTAAATAATTTCTGGTATCGCAAATGCCATTTTCTAAATTTCAAACATAATATAAAAATTGCAATAAAAAGCTAAAATTTATTACAACAAAGTTTATGAAACTTCCCAGCCAGAAAAATACGAACGGCAAAGCATTGGCCCAGTGCTTTCAACGGTGGTATGAGCGTTGGCAGAGCGTTGGATATCTGAAGATTTAAGTGCTTTGCCAACCCCAAAATGATAACACCGGGCAGGGCTTGGCCGTTCCTTTTTTAAAACGTTTGCAAAGCACTGGCAATGAGCGCTTTGCCAGTACCAAAACAATAATTTTAAAACGTTGGCAAAGCATTGGTAGAACAACCAATAAATTGCTTTTTTTAATAATAAAATAAGTGCTTTGCCAACCCCAAAATGATAACACCGGGCAGGGCTTGGCGTTTCTTTTTTAAAACGTTGGCAAAGCACTGGCAATAAGCGCTTTGCCAGTACCAAAACCAAAAACGATCAATAAAGTCCTACCTAGTAATTCACTTCAGTAAAGAGTTGTATTAATTCTTATTGAATGATTTTGGCAATTTGAACAAAAATAACAATAGGCTTGCTTCAGCAAAGTTAATTACAAAATAACTGAATATCTTTTTTTATCAAATTATTTTTGTGATAAGTTAGCACGATTTTTTACTACAATTTTACTAAAGAAAGAAATTTGAAAATAAATTTCTTAAGTAAAATTTTAGTACAAAATCTATACTTTGTGCTGACTATACTCCTATTATATTCTTAACTTCAAATCATAAATTGCAATTTAGTTTTGAATTTTTCACTTCTTGTTGTGAACAAGGGATGTGCCACAGTTTTTATTAGGTTAACGGTTGTAAATTTTGTAAATAAGTACTGGCAATGCACTTTTTGCAAATGTTGGGAAAGCGTTCTAAGTCAGTACTGTGCCAGTGCTTTTTTATTTTTACGGTTGTAAATTTTGTAAATCAAGTACTGGCAAAGCACTTTTTACGAACGTTGGCAGAGAGCTCTAAGCCAGAGCTGTGCCAGTGCTTTTATTATTTTTACTGTTGTAAATTTTGTTAATTAAGCACTGGCAAAGCACTTTTTACTAACGCTGGCAGAGCGTTGTAAGTCAGTGCTTTGCCAGCACTTTATTTGTTGGATCATTGGCAAATAGTGCTCTGCCAGTGCTTGATTTTTCAGATAAAGCAATTTCTGGCTGGGTTGTTTATGAAATAATGACATAGGCCTTCATTATTTCATAAACAAGTTTCATAAACTTTGTTGTAATAAATTTTAGCTTTTTATTGCAATTTTTATATTTATCATAAATTTTTATGAAACTCTTCATCACATTTATGAAATCTTCATAAAAACTATTAATAATTGATGACAACCGATTTATGAATCAATATTATCAATAAGATGAAACCTTTTTCCCCGAGTGTACATTATGGTACATTTTTGAGTTTTCGCCAGGAACTAGGTCAAAATTAAGTTTAAAAATGGAGAAGATGGGCTAGCCAAACCTCTGAAAGTATGAACTGGAAATTCGGTATGCTGGTTCCTCTTCTAGAGTAGATTTCCGTTAAGACGGTATTTTTAAGAATTACCAAGTGGCCTGGAAAAATGTGCAACGAGCTTTGAAGTGGTAGAGAAATAATGAAAATGTTCAGTAATCGCATGAGAATTTTCTTGAAACTAATAAAAACATTCATACTTTTTATTAACCCTTAACCCGCCTAAGATTTTTTGCAATGAAATTCGTGCAATGTGTTCTTGTATTATAATCTTAAAATAATATTGCAAATTTCCCCACCAAATTTTTTTAACTTTAAATTGTGTTACGAAAAAGTGATCCTATTTTTTTTTTGTCCGTAACTGTATGAACATACATATATGAACTTTTTTACCGGGTAGTTATTCGTAAGTCCTTATTATTTCTGTTTAAGTAATGCAGAGAATAAGGTAGTGTTATTACTGGCAGTAAGAAAAGTAATGACATGATGTTATCGTTTCTACACTGGCTACTATCCCAAGTCGAGTAAAAACGTTTGTATATAATAAAAAATTATTTTATATACACTTATAAGTTTTTCTCCGCCAGTGTATTTAACCGGACATAATTATATAAATTCATATATAAAATTAATTTCTCGTAAAATTTGAATATGATGTCATATATAGTTTCGTCTTAGCGCATCTCAATCAATATATAATTGTATATTACATTCAGGACAAGATAAAATTAACCCAACTAAATATGATGTTATATATACCTAGACATTGCGAAATACAAAATATATTTAGATATTACATATATCATATTTAGGTTAGGTTAGGAAGGGTTATGTGCCCAAGGGCACATCTCCACTCGGAGACCAATACGGTCCATTGTGAATCCCTTCAGTGAAAAAAACAAAAAATAAGAAAGAATAGAAATAGACAGATAGATAGATTGAAAGATATATATAAAGAAAGATAGAAAGGATATATACTCCCCAGAACCAGCTCCTATCGTCCCCTTACTAGAAACAGCCGTCCTATTTCCCTGACAAATCTCAGCAAATCTACTGGATTGCATTCAGCGACACACCCAAGTTCGTCGTGAAATCTATCTCCTAGCCGTTTCTGTCTGAGACCCTGCAACCTAGGACAGTGGCACATTATATGCTCAACTGTCTCCAGCTCATCAACGTCCTCGCACAACTTGAAAAAGTCCGGTATGTCCCTGTCCCATCTGCTTGTGAAAGCCCTGACAGAACAATGACCGGTCAGGAACCCCGTAAGGGTCCTGAGACCATCCCTGTCCAGTCCCAAAAGAACCTTGGTTGCCCCTGCGTCCAATGCGGGCCATAACGCCCTAGACACCCTGCAATCCATTCTGTCCCTCCATGACTGGTTAACGGTTTCTCGGAATCCCTTCCGTATCACCTCAAAGTAGTATTTCATATTTAAAAAATCACAATTTCATTTTGGATAAAATTGTATATTACCCGATGCAGAGTCAAACTAGAAAATTTGTCAATCACATTTTGGCTCTAATTATATATTACATCAATACGCTAGCACAATTACCTATCTCATTTTGTGTATAATTTTATATGGGAGCTTTTGACAAAACTACTTAAGTCGAAGGAAATTTACCCCAATTTTTGTTTTTTGAATACGTATATTGATTCCTTTCTGGTTCCTAAATTTCTACACCTTATACTCAAAAGATGTAGGAAACCTAAAAAAAGAACTTGTTTCATTTGTAATATTAGGAGTTTTTGATTTAGTGGTAGATTTGTTTTAATTCAATGTAAAGAGCTAACTTAAGTTTTAACGTTTTTGCCGCGTTTTTTATTCAATGTTGTGAGTTATTATTTTCAATTTATAACGAGCTTTCAACCTCCGTATATTTACAAAAATAAAGCAAATCAAACATATTAGCTAGGTTGATACTAGTATTTCGATCTGGCTAAAGATCTCATCAGAACCCGAAGTTTTAGAAAAGCTAGAGCCTCCATAATAGCCAGAACTTTTACAAAAAACCTATTAATAATCAATTTTGCTCCATTCTTGTCTTCTTAGTTATTAAATTCCATAAAATCTTCATTTGTTCATTTGTATTTTAGGTAATTTCAATAGAATTTTACAAAAAAATAAAAAATTCCCATATGTAAAGGAATTCGCTACAAATTTGTGTACAAACATTGTAAGGTCCGGGTTCAAATTATAAAAAATTATAAAATTATTATAGAAAATTATAAAAATATATTTTTATTAAA
This sequence comes from Delia radicum, assembly GCA_021234595.1. Taxonomy (NCBI): domain Eukaryota; kingdom Metazoa; phylum Arthropoda; class Insecta; order Diptera; family Anthomyiidae; genus Delia; species Delia radicum. The sequence continues at coordinate 80,513,151 of CM037853.1, read as the reverse complement.
TTTAGTTTTTTTTTTAACTAACTTTTAGACTCATTATTTGTGTACATTCTGGTAAGCATATAGGAAAAACCATATTTTTCTATTTTTTGTAAGGTGTTTAGTAATGATATCATTATTTTGAGCGACATCCCTTTATAAAAGTAATTAGATTTGTGATGACAATTGTAAGTACTTGCCTTTACCAAATATGTACTTATATAATCTCTTCTATGGTAATGCTTTTTTACACTGGGATGTTTTTAATTAAAACAAATCCATTGTACGAGAATATACAAAAACCAATTAGTTTTAAATTCAACAACATGTTGTTAACCGACATTCCAAAATAATCTGCATTTTCATTAACCATAATATATTCACTCACAAAAATATGACAGTTGCTTGTGCAGTAATCAGTAGGAGTTGTTTTTTAAGTGCAATTACATTTGTTTTTCTATGAAATAATACAACACAACTATTATGCCAGTTATTTAAAAAACACAATTGAAGAAAAAAACTGTATTTTTGTAACTGTTGTTTTAATAAACAACTACCAAAGCAGTAATTTTGCAGTAAATAGTTAATTTTTGTTAGTTATTTAAAAATTGAAGATAATGTTGAGTTTTTAATAGTTCTTGTTTAGTTCATATTTCTATAATATGCATTTAGAATTTTAAAATATGCAATAAAAATTAAAAAATATTCACTTATTTTCTTTTCTTAAATTTACTAGCAACTAAAACATAAAACATATCGTAAAACATAGCAAAAAAATAGTTTAATTCAGTCTCATTGTCAGTTGACTAAATAGGATCCAAGCTGCATAAGCCCGGTTAAGTGTCCTCTTACATTTTATATGCAAATTGCGATGGTAACAGATTCAATACGGGTATCGGTAAGGGAAACGCTATTTTCTTTTATTTCGGTAACGGTATTTTAGGGGTAACGATATTTTGGCTATTTCGGTAACGTTTGTTTAGCTTTAACGGTTTTTTACTTATTTCGGTAATGTTATTTTAGGGATAACAATTTTTTAGTTAACGATTTTTTAACGGTAACGTTATTTCAGTGATTCCGGTAACGTTAATGCGTACCGATATTCTTAGACGTTTGTACTTTGTCACCATATTGCTTGCTCTAAGAAATGACTACGAGAAATTTTGGTATAAACCCGGCTAGAAATAGCCGAATTTCAACAGAGTAAAATTGTGAGATTTTTTAAAGATAGTTTTTTACTAATTTGCAATAAACTTTAATTAAAGATATTGAAATTATAATAAGCGTTTTTTTATTAATCATTTAACTAGAAATTATTGAACCGCGTTAAATCTGAAAATATTAGATCTGCCTAGATTTGATCGGATCTAATTAGATCTCAAATTTGTCCCCATTTTTTGAGATCTAATTAGATCTGATCATATATGCTATGAGATCTGGTCAAATCTGGTAAACAGATATAATTAGATCTGGTCAGAATTGATCTCTTTTTCACGGGTGCCTCTCTTTGCACGTTTTTTGTTACTTTGTTTCGAAACTCTTTAAATCCCAGTTTAGCTTCTAAAAATCCACGTTTTTACATTTCTGTATTGAAACATTTTAATTTAAAGGAGGAAATATCCCATTTCCCTCCCCCTAGATCCGCGCCTGACGTGAAAAGTGCTTGGTGAAATATAAAATCAAATTGAAGTATTTTTTTACGAAAAACTAAGTAAATTTAAAAAAATATGAATTTAAAGTAAAAATATGCATTTAGAGCAAAGTATGCAAATATATTGAAAATATGTAAAAATATGGAATAAAAATTTGCATTTAGAGCAAAATATGCAAAAATATGCACTAACACATCGATGATATTTGCATAAACTTCCGGTTCTTGGTTATTATAAATATATTTATAGATTGCAAATAATAATTTCATTGTATCCCCGGTTAAAATATTTTTTTTAAATTAGATATAATTAGATGCTGAAATTGGTTCTGTATAATTGAATTGAATTAAATAAAATAATATAAAATAATATAAAATAATATAAAATTAGATATAAAAATATATCATTTGATTCGATTGTTTCGGAGTTTTGATCTAATTTTATCTCACTAATCTAATCTTATAGGAGTTCACATAAGTTAATATGGTCACATATGTTTAAATGCTGATCCAAATAAGCCATATAAGCAATATCAAATAATATATGCTACAATATAAAACTGTATTGGTACATAAATAATCATATAAAATTGCATTAGTGGAAATACTAAAATATAAATTAATTTTTACGAGCGTTTCCAATGCATAAAAACGTAATAACTATAGTACCGCTTTAAATGTTGACTACATTTAAAGTAGGCTGTAGGATATAAAAATGATCGCTTTAATTGCTTTAATTAAAATATTAACAAACTGTTACTATTGACATAATGTGTATTGGCATAACGGGGGCAGGCGGAACCTGCCCGACGGATGCCATGGGGGTTATGCTGGAAATACCACCATTGCATATTTCTGTAATGGAGGCTGCCTGCATAGGATCCTCCAGACTTAGAGAATTCGGTGACATGAGGGGAGGTGATCTAAAGGGTCACATGAGGATCGCTAGAATCCTAATTGATGACCCGATTACAAAGGTTACGGATAGGAGGTCACCGGAGTACATCTTTGATAGGAACTTTAAAGTGATGCTGTTCGACAGGGCCATGTGGACCAACAGATCCTGGAAGCCAGAGCGGGGTTCTCAGATATGGTTCACAGATGGCTCAAAGCATGCGAATGGTGACACTGGTGCGGGTGTCTATGGACCAGGTTTCCAACGGGCCTTACCCATGGGTAGATACCCCTACATTTTTCAGGCAGAGATTTTTGCTATCTGTGTCTGCGCGGAGGAGTGTCTACGAAGGGGCACTATTAGATCTCGCATCTACATTCTTTCTGACAGTCAGGCGGCATTAAGGGCTTTAATGTCCTATGAGGTGTCATCTGTCATCTGGTCTGGTCATGGAATGCATTCTGGCTCTTAACCGACTTGGCAGGCGCAACTCGCTTACCTTAGGGTGGGTTCCTGGTCACGAGGGGCATGAGGGCAACGAGAGGGCAGATTGTCTTGCTAATTGCGGGGCCCGAAGGCCCTTTATTGGCCCTGTGGTATACCTTTGGGGTATGTTAGGGAGAAGCTCGGGTCGTGGAGGGAATCAGAATTCTCTCTCTATTGGGAAAACTCTCTTGGCCAACGACAGGCTAAGAGATTAATTTCTTTTTCCAGTGCAGGATCGAGGAGACTCTTGTCCCTCGGGAGGGGTGACTTGAGAACCCTGGTGTCTTACCTGACTGGACACTGCAATCTCAGATACCACCTGCGCAAAAGGGGTCTTTCGGACACGGATGAGTGTAGGTTTTGCGAACTGGTAGCTGAGACATCAGAGCATGTTCTTTGCTAATGTCCGAGGCTTTGTGAAAGGCGTGCCAAGTTTCTTGGCAATCGCTTTGTCTCCCCTTCGGACATTATGAAGATTTTGCCTAATAGGATTATTGGCTTTATAGGTAGCTTGAATCTTTAGGGTAACTTTAGGCAGCACAAAAGACCTAAGTTGGCCGCGGTGCATAGTGCCATATAATATAATCTAACAAACTGTTAAAACAGTAGTTCACATTTTTTTTCTGTTGTTTAAATTTTTTTAAAAAAAAACTTGGCAGTTATTTTTACGGCATTACTTTAATTTTTTTTACATGTTATTTGTTGTTTAACAGTTAAAAATACCTATATTTTAACGGTAGTTACCTTTGTCGTCCTTTTAACTGAATTTACAGTACTTTCAACTGCCGTTTTCAGTAGATTCTACTGTGAAACAATTTTGGTTGTACTTTTAAGTAGGATGTAGGAAAAAATTGTTAGTGGTAATTGCAAGAAAAACAAATTATTATTAAATATTTTTAAAATTCCGAAAAAATAACTGTTAAAAAACAGTAGTTTTTGTTAATTTTTGCAGTTGTTTCAAAAAATTTAGTAAAAAATTTTCAGTTCTTTTAACGAAATTGTTAGCTATTCTTTTTTGCATTTGTTAGTTGTTTTTCAACAATTAAAAATAACTAAATTTGTAGTTATTTTAACGGTAATTACCTTTGGATTTTTTGTTTTTCTGAAAGTTATGTTTTTGTAGATAGCTAAAATTGAATATATCACAACGGTATGTAATAAGTGCTTAAAAGTGGAATACAAATTTAAAAATGCATATTTAGATAGTTTGTAAAAAGTTCAGTAAACTTTTATCTAAGAATACTTAAGACGAAGAAAATTATATGAATATGAAAACAAAATACACATTGTAATTATATTAAATTCAATTCAATGTCACAAAATATGAACGCAATACAAAATATAAAAAAATAAAATAAAGACATAAATTTTATAATTCAAAAACTACAAACATTATCTTGATAAACCTGTGAGATTACGCACAATTTAATTTAATAATCAGATAGATTAGCCAATAATCTTAAAATTAGCACACAATTTTTTACATCTTTGTATTTTTACTGCTACTTAAAATAAACGTTGTTATTTTTTTGTATCTTTTGCATTATTGTCTATTAAAAAAGTTAAAGAAAAATGCATCGAATACCTAAATTAAGCGTTTACGATTTACAACGCGAATAACTGGCATGTCATATCTGCAAGTCTTTTCTGAGTGTACACTATCATTTATTTTCACTGAACTATATAAACAAATGCAAGAAAATTTAATACACATACAAAATGTATCTACATTTCAAATTAACATTAGCATAGAAGTAAACTCAAAAAGTTTAAACAGTAGAATCTACTGGAAATTACAGTTAAAACGACTGTAAATTCAGTTGAAAATGTAGTTGTTTTTAACTGTTGAAAAACAAATATCAAATGCAGTAAAAATAACTAATAATGTCGTAAATATAACCGACAATTTTGAAACATCTGCAAAAATTAATAAAAATTAAAAATATTAATAAATTAATAAAAACAACTGTTTTTAACAGTTATTATATACATTCTTATACAATTTTTTTTTTCCTTTTAATTACAAATAAACTGCAAAGTCTAAGAAACATAAACTAAACAAAAACTCAATGAAATTTTGTATTTTTCAAATAACTATCAAAAATTAACTGTTTACTGCAAAAATACTGTTTTGATAGTTGTTTATTAACGAAATAAAATAACTTTTTTCAAACATACAGTATTTATCTTAATTAGTTTTTTTAAATAACTGTCATAAAAAGGGACAGGAACTTCATGCACTAAAAAAGCGCCTATAAAATGCATTAAAAATCTTAAAATATGCACTAAAAATTAAAAAATATGCACTTAATTTTTTTTACTTAAAACAGAAATATAGCAACAAAAAATTTTTATAATTCAGTCTCAGTTGACTTAAGAGAATCCAAAATGCTCAAGCCCTTTTCACTGTCCTCTTACATTTTGTATGCAAATTGGGTTAAAAAACACAGATTTTAGTGTTTTTTAAATGCGTATTTTTCAATATAGATTGTACAATTTTGTGTTAATTCTACACAATGCATGCAGAGAACATATTGAGAAGCACAACTCTTAAAATATCAGTTCAGCTTCTAAAAGGATAAGTACGTGGATAGTGCTTGGTCAATATAAAATAAAATTAAAAGTATTTTTTTCCGAAAAACTAAAAAAAAAATGCAATAAAAATATGTATTTAAAGCAAAATAAGTAAAAATATGCATTTAAAGCCAAATAAGTAAAAATATGCATTTAAAGCCAAATAAGTAAAAATATGCAATAAAATTATGAATGTAAAGCAAAATATGCATTTATAACAAATTTGCACTAACAAATCGATGACATTTTAACGCAAATTCTTTGATTCTCGAAGACCCTGATCTCAAACTAAAGGACTAAAACATGCATCTGCATGAACTTCTGATCCTTGCCCATAATAGTTGTTTTTGTATTATTTCATAGAAAAACAACTATAAATGCAGTTAAAAACAACAACTACTGTTTATTACACAGACAACTGTCACATTGCAACTGTCAAACTTTTTTGAGTGTGAGTAAAGGAACAGGCATATTTTTAAATAAATAAATTTTGAATAAAAGAAATATTGAACAAAAAATTTTTTTTTAATTTGACATAATCGGTCAATCGAAAATTGGAAAACTCAGCAAATTTTTAGAGATTAAAAATCATCGGGTAAATCTAATTTCTAAAAAGTCAATAAATTTATAAAGGGTCCGCCATCTAACGTTTTTTTTTTCAACTAGTGCTTATTTCGTGAATGGTAACACTTAGCTCATGTCTGATTTGACAGATAATTAGTTTTATCCTTCCGCTGAACGAATATGGTCCGTATGCTCGTTATCTTGTGAAAAAAGTGAAAGAAACTGGCATCCTCATCGATAAACCAAAGCGTGAAAAGCCAAAAACAGTGCGTACACCCGAGAATGTTGCTGCTGTGGCAGAAAGTGTGCGTGAAGCGCCATCAACATCAATTCACCGTCGTTCTCAACAATTGAACATTTCGGAGACATCATTGAGACGAATTTTGCATAAAGACCTTGGTATGACGCCATACAAAGTCCAATTGGTTCAGGAGTTCAAAAAAAAAAAGTTATTTGGCGGACCCTTTATTTAACCCATTAACGCCCAAATTAAATCTGGTTTAGATAATCCAGTGAAAATATGTATTTATGATAGGATGTATATAAGAAAATCTAAATTGACAAAAGTTTAAAGATATTCTTGTAAACTGCCAAGGAGCAAAAAGTGAAAAATTGTCAACAGGTTTAATTAGGGAATGATAAAATAATAAACATTAATAATACACATCATATTAATAAATTTTGCTAAATTTTTCTATTTTTCATTTGCTACCAAATAATGTGAATTTACAGTGGTGTGAATTGAAATAGGGACACTAGCATGCAACAAATTTAAAGTAGAAATGGACACATAAATCTTAGGGAAAAATTATCAGTAATTGTTATTGTACAACAACAATAACTTTTCATTTTAAGTTAAGTTTAAATTTAGTTGTTGTAATTTAGAAAAACAACATTAAAAAATGATATAAAATCTATTATTCGAGTGTGAATTGAAATAGGGACATTAAGCAAATTGTAGAAAATAATTTAAATTTCTACCATTTTTTGTTGGCAATATAATATTGGGCATTGTATTTAATATATACATTTTTATTCTGTATCATAATTAAGTTACCCAGCAAAATAAAGTGGAAGTAGTGCTTTAAGAACCTCTTTAACTTGACTTCCATTAGCATACGCACATTTTTTACTTTGATAGATGTTATTGTTAACAACTGCCAAATATGTTAAATTAAAGTTATTTTAAACGGCATTTACATCACCATATAAATTAATTGCTACCTAAATTAATAACATCCTAAGAAGTACTTTTTCATTAGTTCATATATTCTTTTTTTATATGGAGGTTGAGGTGGTAAGTGGTTGGATTTGCAATCAGAAGGTTGCGAGATCGATTCCGGGCCTAGGAGATTATTTTATTTTTTTTAATTCTAATTAATTTTTTTTAGTATTTTTTATTTAATTTATTTTTTTCTGAGTATTTTAAGAGAATTAAGTAATCTAAAAACGACCCAATAATTAACATTTTGACTTTAATCATAAAGAAATTTTTTTTTAGGAAATTGTTATCCAGAGTGGACAAATAATTATTTTATAAAAATCTATTTTTTTCCTTTGCGATGGAACTTTTTGTAAAACTTATTTAAAAATATAAAAAAACCTAAGGTTTTATATTTTTTATTGTTATGTTGATAAGAAAATGAAAAGATGTATTTCACTGCTAAAAATGAGTTTATCGAATTTTTCATATTTGTTTTAAGATATACTTTTTAGGTGTGCCTTTAAACGGGGGCAGTATTCAAAAAAACTAGGTTAAAAATCCATTTGATTTTTTAATTCTATTGTTTCGGATCGCAAAAAATTAGCAAAAACGATAAATATCGAAGCCAAATTTTGAAAGCAAGTTTATTAATAATAATAATTAATTAGTAAATTAATTAATTAATAACTTTTACTTAATTTAAATATATCACTTTAATTTACCTATAGAGTTTTTACCGATCTCTTTTTCAAATCTTTAGAAAAAAATACAGGAAACATTAAAAGATCTTACGTTCCAAGGCACACTCGTTTCATTGCAGGCCACTTTTCCCTACCTGTAGTTAAACTACTTCTCCAATATTTTTTTTTTTCTCATTGTCATTATCTTATTAAAGACACTTCTCGTCAAATAAATTATTAAAAAAAATATTTTTAAAATATGCAATGAATTCAAAATTGTTAAAGGAGCATTTTTATTATTTCTTAATATTTTTTTTTAACCTCATCAAAACTTAAAAATATTTTAAAAATAATTTATATCTCAGTGATACGAAATCACATAATAAAAATGTTTTAAAAATCATAATTTTATCTTTTTTATTATATATTTGTGTAGCATATTTTTCTTGTTTTCATAAAAATATATCAATATTTTAAACTTAAGTTCGTTTTAAGTTTGTTGTACTGCATAAGTAACTTTGGTGCAAATGGTAGAGCGGTCTACTTTAATACAGCAGATCGTAACTCGCTGGCACCAAAAGATATTTTTTTTTTAATATTTAAAGAAACATCCCTAAAGTATGCTGCACATTTTTATGAAATTCAAATGTTAATATATATTTGAAAAAGACCTTCCATGAACTATTGAAAAATAGCATTCATGCACTGTTTAAAATGCTATTAAAGAAGTAATATATTCACTCCATCCGCCCAATGACACGACAATGTTAAAATCATTAATGATTCACCTAAGTTTGCACCACATCCAGATCAGTAGATGTGGTGTTTTTACTACTTCTTTCTCAGCTCTTATTTTGCTGGGTAAGAACCTAGAGTCAAAAATGTCTGCAATAAGAAAAATCGCAAAAAATTGGAAAAAAAAGAATTTTTAGCATTTTTTTGTGTCAAGCTATTTTATTGGTTAATTGGTTATAAAAGGTAAACAAAAGAAGACATGACCACTTTTAAATGCTTAGAATGATGGCTTGCTTTCGAAAACCGAAAATTTTTGAGATCATGAATAGTTTAATTTTGTTTATTGGGATTTTTTAATCCATATCCCGAATTAAATAATGACATTAATAGTTTTATTCCACGATTTTATTAGTATATATTAGTTATATTAGTTACTTTGATACAATATTCGTAGATCCAAGCAACTGGATAATAAATGATGCAATTAAAGTGCAAATGATCAAATAACTCACATGTATTATTTTTTATAAGCACATAAATGAGACATTTAAATATTCAATGCGTTTAAATCGAATTTTTACATCACCACAATTTTTTGTCTGTTTTCATACTTTTATTTCCAACGTCTGAAAAGTAAAAACTGGGAAAGGTAAAATGTAAACATTGATGACGCCAGTTTGTATAACATGTCTACTTTAACTTAACAAAAATATTGGTTGCAAAATTGCAATAAATGAAGTTAAACTAGGGATTATCCTAAAAATATCTAAAAAAAAAATTCAGATTTTTGAAAGTCAGCTTTTTAAGAATTCAAAAGGGGTCATAACTTTTTTTTTTCTTTATCTTAGAATTGATAAACAACTTCAACAAAATAGCTTGGCACAAAAAAATAATTTTTATTTCGCAATTTGTCGAGATTTTCCATATCCTAGACATTTTTGGACCTGGGTTCCAAACTTCGCACAATTATGATACAGACATAAATATATCTATCAAATGCACTTAAACTTACTTCCAACAAAAAATGATAGAAATTTAAATTATTTTGTAAAATTTGCTTAATGTCCCTATTTCAATTCACACTCGAATTAAAGTTTTTATATTTGCAAGTTTGTTATAATTTTTATTAAAAATAAAAATTATGTTTTTTCGACCTTTAATTGTGCAATGAAAATGAAAATTATTCAAGTTCGAGGCCATATACTCTATATTTCTTCATTAGGATATTGTCCTAACAAATAATCTATAGAGTTTTTGTTTTCAAATTTATTATTTGACCCTTTCAGGAATGTGTTGATAGATCTATTTCGGGAATTTTCTAGGTTCCCATCATCAGAACACGTTTTGATCAATGGTTATAATCTTTAACTTCAAAATCATATGTATATTAGTTCTCATGTAGTGAGTAAACTAGTTCATATGAATGCTTGATGTTTGACATGGGATTGTTACCGCTTTCAAAACGTGTTCTGATGATGGGAACCTAGAAAATTCCCGAAATAGATCTATCAACACATTCCTGAAAGGGTCAAATAATAAATTTGAAAACAAAAACTCTATAGATTATTTGTTAGGACAATATCCTAATGAAGAAATATAGAGTATATGGCCTCGAACTTGAATAATTTTCATTTTCATTGCACAATTAAAGGTCGAAAAAACATAATTTTTATTTTTAATAAAAATTATAACAAACTTGTGAAAAAAGGCAAAGTACCGCCTAGTTTACTTCCCCTGTTTTGTTTACAAACTTAACAAAACATAAAAAGGAGGAAAAAAACAAAAACGTGTATTGAATATTTACCAAAGGTAGACATACACACAAACAAGTTTTCAATTTATTTTTGATCAATGGTTATAATCTTTAACTTCAAAATCATATGTATATTAGTTCTCATGTAGTGAGTAAACTAGTTCATATGAATGCTTGATGTTTGACATGGGATTGTTACCGCTTTCAAAACGTGTTCTGATGATGGGAACCTAGAAAATTCCCGAAATAGATCTATCAACACATTCCTGAAAGGGTCAAATAATAAATTTGAAAACAAAAACTCTATAGATTATTTGTTAGGACAATATCCTAATGAAGAAATATAGAGTATATGGCCTCGAACTTGAATAATTTTCATTTTCATTGCACAATTAAAGGTCGAAAAAACATAATTTTTATTTTTAATAAAAATTATAACAAACTTGTGAAAAAAAGGCAAAGTACCGCCTAGTTTACTTCCCCTGTTTTGTTTACAAACTTAACAAAACATAAAAAGGAGGAAAAAAACAAAAACGTGTATTGAATATTTACCAAAGGTAGACATACACACAAACAAGTTTTCAATTTATTTTTGATCAATGGTTATAATCTTTAACTTCAAAATCATATGTATATTAGTTCTCATGTAGTGAGTAAACTAGTTCATATGAATGCTTGATGTTTGACATGGGATTGTTACCGCTTTCAAAACGTGTTCTGATGATGGGAACCTAGAAAATTCCCGAAATAGATCTATCAACACATTCCTGAAAGGGTCAAATAATAAATTTGAAAACAAAAACTCTATAGATTATTTGTTAGGACAATATCCTAATGAAGAAATATAGAGTATATGGCCTCGAACTTGAATAATTTTCATTTTCATTGCACAATTAAAGGTCGAAAAAACATAATTTTTATTTTTAATAAAAATTATAACAAACTTGTGAAAAAAGGCAAAGTACCGCCTAGTTTACTTCCCCTGTTTTGTTTACAAACTTAACAAAACATAAAAAGGAGGAAAAAAACAAAAACGTGTATTGAATATTTACCAAAGGTAGACATACACACAAACAAGTTTTCAATTTATTTTTGATCAATGGTTATAATCTTTAACTTCAAAATCATATGTATATTAGTTCTCATGTAGTGAGTAAACTAGTTCATATGAATGCTTGATGTTTGACATGGGATTGTTACCGCTTTCAAAACGTGTTCTGATGATGGGAACCTAGAAAATTCCCGAAATAGATCTATCAACACATTCCTGAAAGGGTCAAATAATAAATTTGAAAACAAAAACTCTATAGATTATTTGTTAGGACAATATCCTAATGAAGAAATATAGAGTATATGGCCTCGAACTTGAATAATTTTCGTTTTTATATTTGTTTTAATGTTATTTTTCTAAATTACAACAACTAAATTTAAATTATAACGTAAAATGAAAAGTTGTTGTTGTACAATAATCTAAAAATAATATTGATAGTTTTCCCCTAAGATATGTGTTAATTTTTACTTCAAATCTGTTGCATGCAAGTGTCCCTATTTTAATTCACACCACTGTATATTACAAATAAGTTTTTAGGTTAAATTAATTTTTTTTTTAAATTTCTGAATTTTGTGTGGCTATCAGAAACATATTTTACTTAAATTATAGGACAAATAGTGCCAGAGAAAATCGCAAAAATCAAGATGTCCTCATATGTCGCCATAAGTGAGCGTTAACGAGTTAAACGTTTCTTTTCGCATTTGATGAAGCACTGTTAATATAATTGTTTTTTTTTTTAGATGTTTCTAATAACATTTTTATAGTGTACTTTAGGCCGGGTCGATTTGTATGGAGGCAAAAAAATCGCTCAACCTTCAAGGAAAATCGTATTCTAGGAATCAAAATAAGAAACTTTGCCGAAGGAACCATACCTCTAAAACGAATTCTGACGTCCCGACTTTTGACCCGTAGGGTCAAATTTTGAAAAATTCCACTTTGATCCATTTAGAGTGCCCCAATCGAATCCAACCCCAATCGAATATAATTTATACATGCATCTGATAGAGCGTCTTCCGGAGAAGAAATAGAGACCCTAATATTGGAAAGACTCCTCCTACTTTCTGAAATATCTCTATCCCAAGATTTGTACATTTTGCTATAAAAACACGGTAAAAAGGCTCTCTTTCAACTTAAATTTTAACCCCTTAACGGTCACCTAGAATGATGATTTATGAATTAATCTGCTAGCGCGTCTCCCGGAGAAGAAGTAGCTCCCATAATCTTGGAGAGATTCCTCCTACTTTCTGAAATATCAAAGTGTGCTTTTTCAAAATTTGACCCTACGGGTCAAAAGTCGGGACATCAGAATTCGTTTTAGAGGTATGGTTCTTTCGGCAAAGTTTCTTATTTTGATCCCTAGAATACGATTTTCCTTGAACGTTGAGCGATTTTTAAATCGACCCGCCCTAGTGTACTTATTTATATCATGTTTATGTTTATCATTAGTTTATAAAAATATAAAATATAGTAAATTCGATTAAAATATCAACATAGATAACAAAAAATGCACATAATATAAACAGTGTTATAAACTTTAAGACAACTGATATGAAAAAAAAATATATGTTAGTTAGTAACAACAAATTAAATATAGACAGCTGTATTCATAGCTCTAGACCAGCTCTGTACCTATATGAAAATTATAAAACTACGATTCCACTAGTGGCATATGTCATCTAATATTATAGGATAAATTTTAAAATTCGACCTTTTAAATTTTGTTATATTTGTTCGGTATTTTAACGTTATTTTAACTTTAGTTCAAGATATTTTTTTTAATTGTCATTTGAGTATTGATGTAACTGTTATGAAAAGTTATTGAATGCCAACCCTGAAAGTTACTTTCCCAGTTTTAGGCTATTTTAAGAGTTTAGTACACTTAAGAATATTCAAATAATTACCCACACGCAAAGAAAAAACATAGTTGAGGGAACCATATTCGAAGAGCATCATACATTTTTGGATTTATGATTGCGACAACCATGTTACTATGGTTGTAACAACCATACTCTTATCTGCTTCTGTATCATAATATGATAATTAGATTGCCATATTATGGTTCCAAATATGTCCCAATATTATCATATTATGGTTCTGGAAATTTGTGTGAATTATTGAAGCTGGATTAGGAAGATATGCGTGTTTTTTATTAGTATATTTATTTAACAATTCACACATTTAATTAAACTTAGGTTTAAAATAATTTAAGTAATCAAATTGTCTTTGCGCTGAAGAAAAAGCTTTGTGAAATATTTTGTCAGCTATACAAGCTATACATCTGATTACAGCATAAATCACGCATAAAAATATTGTTAAGAATACAATTTCACAATACATTTATAATGATCAAACCATGTATGCAGCAATCATAATAATTGCATTACAGTACTTTTCGCTTATAGTCACATCTCTTAGTTGCACACAAGTTTTTTTATATGCCATTTTGTTGCCTATAAATAAATTGTGATATAGTCATCATAAAATGTTACTATATGCAATTTATTTATTATTATAACAGGTGGAAAATTTGGAATATAAAAACGATGTTTGAAACGATTCAGCTCAGTTTCCTTGTTCCAATTTTCGTTTTAGCCTCTTAAATTTTTAAATAATTTTAAACCGAAAAAAATTCAAGATTTCACAATTATATTAGAAATTTTCTGTATTGTGACTATAACTTAAATTATTTGCATATAAATTTACTTTTAGTAGCCAGAGTTTAGTGGCATATAAGCCAAATGTGATTATATCCTGAATGGACTATATCCTAAATATTTTGTATGCAATTTGATTTTAGATGACAGTAAAAGTGTAAAAATAGACTATATCGCTAAATGGACTATAAGCGATGTGACTGTAAACGAAAAGTACTGTATAAAGTCCTAGTTATCATATTATGATCATGGACACGCATTTCGTCATAATTTATTACCATGTTATAATTATTGCAAACATATTATGATTATTTCGTACTACATACTTAAAAGCACGTTCATTTTGTTTAAATTTTTCATTCACATTTTATTTTCTTTAACAATATTTTGTTTGCGTAATTACAAACAATTAAAAAATAAAGCACTTTTTATCACATTTTAATAATAAACAATAACTATATTTAATGGGTGCGCGACAATTAAACTTTTGCCTAGACTTCCAGGGCAGACCGAGTTGAGACTATAACTTATTCCTTCTTCCACAAAACAAATCACCATTACAATTAACACCACTATGTGTATGTTTATTTTTAATGTCTTTTTGTTTAATATTATTTAATTTGTTGTAACTGACTGTTTCTCACAACAACTTTTCACAAAATTTCAAACAAGAATGAATTTAAAAGAGCGAAGACGCTCATAAACAAAACGAGTGATCATCTTATAGTTGGCGCAACTATAATATGACTTTAGTTACATATAGGAATATGATAATAAATGCTTTATTATGATTGTAGACAGTAAAATAATATTATGAAAACTGGAAAAAATAAAATTTTTGCTATAACATGATGAAAGCAATCATATTATTGGTGGCATATGATTGATGCAACAATAATTTAATTGAATCAACCATTTATGGCTGTAGGGAACATAGTTGTGTTGCGGCAATTATATCGCAACCATATTTTTTCTCTGCCTGCAGGCAGAAAAATACAATCGTCACAGGGTTGCCAAAGCGTCGGCGACGGTTATACGTTGGCAGAACGTGTGATTAGTAATCTTGACAGCATCGTCCTGTTACCCGATTGATAATAATGGACAACCGTTGGCTAAAACGAACTGGGCACAGTTGACATAACGTTAATAATTCAATAAAATGTGTGCTTTTAAAATAGCTTAAATTAATTTTGAGAAATATGTCTAATAAAACACATTTAATAAGCAGCAATACAGTTCTGTCTTAGTATTATACATCATATTGATATGTTTGAAATATAATAAAATAAAAATGCTTCTAATTAGTTGTAATATTTTTAAAAACAATATTGTCAAAAAATGTTCCTGGTGGTACTGGCAAAACACATGCTATGCAAACAAGAAAGTGTTTTGCTAGTGCAATATTAGTTGTATCTTTGGTAAGTTTTATCGCGGTGGGTTTTACAGAATAGCAGTAGTTTGCCAGTATTATTTGTTTGGTACGGTTGGCAATTTCTACGTGGGTAATTTCGGAGGCTGACAATCAAAAACTATCAATGATAAAATAAAAACATTGATGGCGTCAGTTAAGTAAACACGAGCACTTCTAAATATAATCCACTAAAAATCCAGAAATTGATTGGAAACTCCCAATAATTCAAATTAAACTTCGGATGCTCTTTAAAATTCCCTCATAACACGATTTTAGCAAAAAAAAATTGCTAAAAAATAGTATACCTGATTTACAAGACGTTTTACTAACTTTTGTACTAACTTATTTTTTTGAGTGTACTACTGTTTACTAAACGAATGACCTACATGCAGTTACTGTATGAACATTCTGAGTGCGAAGACAAATATTACATCGCATAAAGACGGACTTGTGACAGAAATGATTTGGAAAAATAGCGTGAAGTGGGAATAATTAAAGTGATATTTTATGTAAATATACCCGGGTATACATACGTGAATAGCCAAACTACCGTATGTACAAAAAATACATCATAGTTGTCGCCAACTCACAAAATGTGGGAAATAGTGGAAATTAGATTACATATGATTTTCTAACAATTGTGAATTGTTGTGGTGTTTGTATCTTCTGCAATTACAATTAAATGTAAAAATCGACCACGTATAATTGAAACTGGTTTTAAGCCACAGCAAAATCGACCTGACTTTAGCTCAAGCGGATAAAACGCCTGTCTAAAGTGTAGTGCGAAGTGCATGTGGCAAAGAAAGCAGGTTCAAGCCAAGGTCAGGATTGCATTTAATAAATAAACATTTCATATAGATGCAATCAAACAATAAAAACCATAACAAATAATTACAATATTGTCAAAAAGGATTACTGATGAAGGTTGTGTTACCAGAAACTGCGCAGTCTAATTCAATAAAAAATTTACAATGTAGTTATGATTTTTAGAAAAGTATGCTTAATCTTCTCTACCACGCCTATCACAAAAAATTTTAAAATTCAGTCTAATATAATTATATCTCATTTAATAAGATCCCATATATAACCACATACAAATTAATTCGAAAAATTGATCATCACCTGTATCTAACTATATCAAATAGATATAATTTAATACATTTTTATCAGAAATTTGTTTATATCCGGAACGTTAAAAAATATGTTTCTACTTATTTTTAAAATGCGGAAATTACATCTATAATGTTGAAATATTAATTTAAATACGACAATTTTATTTAAACTAGAATCGCATTCACTTTAATAAGATTAATGTTTAATTTAAAAATGTTTGTAAAAATCTATGATATTAATTTAAATATGAAATAATAACACAGGCCAACACTCAATTTGCTTCTTTGAATTTATCAATTGATTCTAGTTAATTTGGGTGCGCTGAACTGAAATCTGTAATCAGTTTGTCTCTATCAGCTCTAGTTTTCATGATATAGCTTTTTTTTAAGTAAAGGGTGGTTAAATTTCAAGGGCCGATGTTGATTTTGAATAAAACACAAACTATTTAGGAAATTATTGTAATTTTATTTTATTACGATATATTGGTATTACTCAATTATGTATGGAACAAAATATCGGCCAAATGGGCGCCGCGACTACGGCGGCACACCTCCATCCGTTGGTCCAAATTTTCGATGACGCTGAGGCATAATGGAGGTTCTATGCCGTTAATGTGCCGAATTATCTCATCCTTTAGCTCTTGAATTGTTGCTGGCTTATCGACGTACACCTTTTCTTTCAAATAACCCCAAAGAAAAAAGTCCAACGGTGTCAAATCACATGATCTTGGCGGCCAATTGACATCGCCATTACGTGAGATAACACGGCCATTGAATTTGTTGCGCAAAAGAGCCATTGTTTCGTTAGCTGTGTGGCAAGTGGCTGAAACCACATATCGTCCACATCCATATCTTCCAATTCGGGCCATAAAAAGTTCGTTATCATCTCACGATAGCGAACACCATTCACAGTAACTGCCTGACCGGCCTCATTTTGGAAAAAATACGGCCCGATGATGCCGCCAGCCCATAAACCGCACCAAACAGTCACTCTTTGTGGGTGCATTGGTTTGTCGACAATCACTCTTGGATTCTCATTCGCCCAAATGCGGCAATTCTGTTTATTGACGAATCCACTGAGGTGAAAATGTGCCTCATCACTGAAGATGATTTTCTTCGAAAATTGATCATCCACTGTTGCCATTTCTTGCCACCATTCTTCCCATTCACGACGTTTGGAATGGTCAAGAGGCTTTAGTTCTTGAGCCAATTGCACCTTGTAAGCGTGTAAATGCAAGTCTTTATGCATAATGTTCATCAACGACGAGCGTGAGAGGTGCAATTGTTGGGCACGACGACGAGTTGAGGTGGACGGCTCTTCAGCCACACTATCGCGAACAGCAGCAATATTTTCTGCAGTACGAGCTATACGAGCATGCACTGGTGTTCTCACATCTTCTACAGACCCGGTTTGCTCGAATTTTTCCACGATTTTTGCGATTGTACGCACATTTGGACGATCAAATTGACCAAAAAAATCACGAAGTGCACGATATGCATTTTGATTTGAACGCCCATTTTCATAATAAGTCTGGATAACTTTAACACGTTGTTGGATTGTGTATCTCTCCATGGTTCAAATTGAGTAAGTCTGAAATAGAGAAATGTCAAATAAAATTCGGAAAAAAACTTGGCGTTTAGGTGTGGTTCACATTCAACATCGGCCCTTACAATTTAACCACCCTTTATTTAAAAAGTAAAATTTTTCCATAGGAATTGCCGTATTTTGTAAAAGTAACAATGAGTGGGATGGACATATCTCAGGAAGTAGGAGGAGCTTATCCAAGATTATGGTATTAATCTCTTCTTTGGAAGATTCTATAGCAGATTAATGCATCAATCATATTTGTGGGTGGGGTTTAAGGGGTTAATTTTAAATTTCAAAATAGTGCTATTTTGCTATTTTTTTTATAAAAATTAACCCATTAAACCCCACCCACAAATATGATTGATGCATTAATCTGCTATAGAATCTTCCAAGGAAGAGATTAATACCATAATCTTGGAAAAGCTCCTATTACTTCCTGAGATATGTCCATCCCACACATTGTTACTTTTACAAAATACGGCAATTCCTATGGAAAAGTTTTACTTTTTAAATACTTAAAAAAAGCTATATACTTAAAAAAAACTAGAGCTGATAGAGACAAACTGATTACAGATTTGAATTCAGCACACCCAAATTAACTAGAATCAGTTGATAAATTCAAAGAAGCAAAAATCTTTTTTAATTTTGTCGGGCTGTGTAATTGATTTAACTATGATTTTTTTCTCTGTGTACATGTTATAAAACAACATTTTCTATATTTTGAACCAATTAAGATATCGAAAAATGATTTGTTGGGTTGATGTGTGTGTGGCCATTGGGGAAATCGATTGGTGCTATAAAAAAATCCAAAACCTACACATAATTAGAAAAAGAAAATTTTTTCATTAATGTTGTTTTTTTTTGCAGATCCATCAACCAAAATTTTGTACATATTCAAATACAAGAAAATATTTCGTGTCAATCTATGTCCGCATCTTATCAAACGAAACAGACGGAGTTCGCTCTGCGGATGAATCAGGTGTTAATAACACTCTAACGAAAGACTACGTAAATTTTTGAGATTAAACCGGCTGGCCATAATCGAAAACCAAAATAGTGAAATATTTAAAAATGTGAGATTGTATCAACTTGTCTTTGTTATCCATTTATTTGCACTAAACTTTTAAATAAAGTATTAAAATCAAAATACACTCTAAAAAATGATTGTAAATTTACTACTATAAAACGAGTAAAGTTTCATGTATTATTACGCAAATTCGGTAAATTTATACATAAAAATGCGTAAAACAATTTTGCGCACACTTTTATATACAATAATACCCACTTACAGTATTTTTACCAATTATTACAATTACAATTAAACACATTATGCCTAAAAGTAGTATTATTTTGTTAAATAAAATTTTTACGCACAAAGTTTGTAAATATACTAACTTATAATAGTAATAAATATTTGTGGTAGTGTTTAGTTTATAGTTTATTTCCAAGTGTTTGCAGCCTAATTGTGGAAAAATATTTTCAAAATATAATATTTGTACAGAGCTTTAAGAATAAAATTCTTCATTCGATTTATTCAGTCAGTTTTTACTCAATCGATTTAAAAATATCGCCAATATTGAAAAAAATTGCCAAAATTGAAAAAATCGCTAAAATTGAAAAAATCTTTTAAAAAAAAACGTTAAAATTAATAAAAAAAAATCGGTAACATTAAAAAAAAAAATCTCCAAAATTTAAAAAAAAACGCTAACATTTAAAGAAAATCGCCAAAAATTAAAAAATCGCTAATATTTAAAAAAATCTTAAAAATTAGAAACATCCCTAAAATTAAAAGAAAATCTGCAAAAATTAAAAAAAAATCGGTAAAATTAGAAAACCGCGATCTAAGAAATTTAGAACCGGTATTGGGGTTGAGTTTTGAACACCGATCCAATTCCAGTAGCTCTTTTATTTTTTGAGTTCTGGACAGTTTTTATTTAGTCAATTTTTAAAAGGTACATTTTCGAAAACTAATGGATCTGGAGGAAAAATGGTTGCACCATGGTTCACAACTTAACCCCATTACATCTACATAGATCCCAAATTTCGATTTGATTGGCTGAATTCGTAAATCGCGTTTTTCTCGAAAAGTATGCATCGCAGATAAAAAAGAGTATTTATTTGAAACATCGCCTATGTTTCAAAAACTAACAGAGATATATAAATGACACAGACAACCTTTTCCAATTTGAGCTATTTTTTTTTATTTATCAATTATGGTGACTTTTAAATTTTTGTGATTTTTTACTTTTGCCGTTTTTTAAATTTTGATTTTTTTTTCATTTTGGTGATGTTATCACTTTTAGCAATTTTTCTCATTTTTGGCGATATTTTTTATTTTTGGCGATTTTTTTTTTTTGTTTTGGTGATTTTTCAATTTTGGCAAATTTTAGTGTTTTTTTTTTTTAATTTGGGAAATTTTGTTGATTTTTTCAATTTAAGTGATTTTTTACATTTTTCAATTTTGGAGATTGTTTTAAATTTTTGGGGATTTTTTTCGTTTTAACGATATTTTTTTCAATTTTAGCGGTTTTTTTCAGTTTCGCTGATTTTGGCAAATTGTAAATCGATTGAGTAAAAAATAGATTGAATTCCCAATTATTGAATTCGCAATGATTGAATTCCCAACAATTGACTTCCCAATGATTGAATTCAATAATTGATAATATCGAATTAGCTAAATTGATTGAATTCCCCACTAGTGAATTCCAAAAAATGAATTCTCTGCGATTGATTAAGAAAAAAATCATTCGATTAAAAAAATCCGATCTGATTTTTTCAAAATAGAATTCAATCTTTGAAGCTCTGTATATGTACAACTACATATATACAAATATTTATATTATATTTATATTTTATATTTATTATTATACAACACATTAATAAAACTCTTTCTAAAAATTAATTCTTTGTTTTATTTGAAACAATTTTTGGTCTGTTTTTCTTTCTTACGCATTTTATCCGTATATTTACAAGTAAAGCATGTTTTATTACTCAAAAATTCAGTGAAATTATTCATTTATTTCTTAATTTAATTATATTTTTACGCACTTGCATAGTACATTTACACGATTTTTGTTGACCAACTTACACGTCATGTGTGTATTTTTTTCATTTACACAGAGTAAAGTTACCCAACTTATAGTAGGAGTATAGTTTCCTACTATAAATTGGGTAAATTTCAACAGAAATTAATTAGAGTGTACGTATTTTTTTTTAATAATTTTTAGCTAGATAAGTTTTAAAGGTATCGATCCACTTCAAATCTAAAAATATCTGAGACCAAAAATGGCAGTTATTTTGAAAGTTCGAAACAAAAAAAAAGAATATACAGGTAAATGTCGGAGAACTGATTCAAGTATACCACATTGATCCTAGGGGAAAAGTAATCCATAAAATGGTATTCTTTTTAAAATTAGGATTTTTATTTTTTCGGGCGAATATAAAACTGTTTTATGGATTTTTTTTTTTGGGCAATAGAAGTTTTTTTTTATTGTTTTACTAAAATGCATTAAAATAAAAAAAAAATTATTTTAAAGAGTTTATATCAATCGCATAAATCCCTTCACGGGGAAAAACAAAGTTTCTTAAAAACACAAAAATCAAAAAATTACTTTATTTTTGCAAAAAAAAAAAAAAAATAAATCAAAACCAAAGAAATAAATTTCAAAAAATAACTTTTATTTTCGCCCGAGAAATAAAACAATAACTTAAATTTGTTCAAAAAAAATTTAAGTCAGAAGATAAAATACCCAGATTTAATCAGTTCTCAAATTTTTCCCCAAATTTGGGATAAAATTAGATCTTATCAGATATGCCATCAGATATATTTAGATATGGTAAAACATATCTAATTAGATCTGGAATTCAAAACGAGTTGGCACGCAATTATATATACTTGGCACCCCTGTCAATCTGCCTAATAAGCAAGAGAAGAAGAGCTTAACAAACCATACATAATAATAATAATATGATTATTTAAATTCTATGATGTAAATTATTACACTTTTACGAGCGACATAGAAAAGAAATTACAAAACGTGTAACATTTTTAGTGGCATCGCGTGGTTAGAAGCGTTTAACATTAAAATGTTACAAACAAGAATTACAAGGAGGTATGCAATTAAAAATTATTGGTCTAGTGCTAGTGTGCCCTAAAACATTAAAAATTGTTAACAGTTTGATGGTGAAAATAAACCACAACCCGATTTAAAAAAAAAAAAAAACTGATATGAAGCTTTATATAGTTTTATATAATTTAATATGACCCCATAGTTAATTATATAAGATTTCATCCGAAATTGGCCTAATTAAATTGTATCAAATTGAATGCAATTGTATCATATTAGATTAGTTTAGACACAATTAACGAGAAGTGATTTGATACAGTTTAGTCTGAATTTTGTCCTCATCCAATTTTATCTTACTTAATATAATGGGATATTTTAAATGTAAATAAATTACAAGTTTAACTTGTAAATATATTATATTTTAGTTTTTAACCCAAAAATGAGTTTTTTATATTAATTTACGATTTCAGTTGAAATTAAAACAATTTCAAATACATTAAAGTTTTTCTATGTGTAATGCAAAGCATTTGCAATTGATATTGAGAATGAGAATGAAGTTATACATTAATTTAAGATTTCTTTTAAAATTTGAAATGATAATGCGAATATTCAAATTGAAATTAAGATTTTCGTGTTTTTTTAACGTTTTACTTAAAATTTTCTCAATTTAAAATAGTTAAACACAATTAAATGTTTTACTTTTAAATTTTAAAATTAAAACCAAAAGTTTATTTTTCGATCTTTTATCATACATTATGATGTGAGCAAGATTATTCGAGTTCAAGATCATTTGTTTTTTGTTAAACAAAAAACCGTGCAATGTTTATTTATTACTCAAAAAAGTTTTTGCCCGCTAACTTATAGCAGACTTTATCTACTGACAGGTCCTTACATGTTTCATTTCGCGTCACCGAAAATCATCAGAGAACCAATGTAGAAGGGCTAGAATATTCTACCCAAATTTTGAAGGAAAAAGATCAACGCTTTACCCGTATTGTTATATTTACTCGATGAGAAGTAAAAAACAAAATTGGAAGAATTGAACTAATTCAATTAATTTTATAGTTCACAATTAATTTTATAGCTTTTTTCACAATTAATTTTATAGTTTTTGCAAGTTCTAATTAGGGAATGCAAAATCCCGCCCTTTTTAATTTCCCATGAAAGCGGATTTTTTTTTCTAAATTCCCGGCATCCCGCTCGAAAAATAAATTATACGATTTTTTATATCAAATCATATTTGTTGTATGCTAAATGTCTTACATCAGATTTTTTATAAAATAAGTCTCCATTATAAATTTGAGGTTTTTGTCAGAATTTTAAGTTTTCATTAACTTATAATAAGTTTGATTAAAAAATGTTTCTGATAAAAAATTGTAATCCTAAAGTTATGAAAATCAGTTCAAGAAAAATGGATTAACTAAA
Source organism: Delia radicum (assembly GCA_021234595.1). NCBI lineage: Eukaryota > Metazoa > Arthropoda > Insecta > Diptera > Anthomyiidae > Delia > Delia radicum. Next base: position 80,489,325 of record CM037853.1, on the reverse strand, counting down.
GTTTGGCCCAAAACGCCTTTTTAGACAATATTTGGTAATTGAAAGTTTTTTGACAAATTTTTATATTGGCAAAAATTTGTAGTAGCTATCTAGACCAGGGTTATCAGATATGGCGATTTCTCGCCAAACGTGGCGATTTCTCGCCAAACGTGCCGATTTTAAAACTCGTTTGGCGATTTATTTTTGGAAATGATGACGGGCGATTTTTTATAAAAAAAATCCCTACCAAAAAATTTGAAATATACAAAACATGATTTTTCACATAAATTATTTAAAAACTTGAAACATTTTACCAAAATATAAATTTATATTGCTAAATTTTCGCATATTGCTTTCGAAATACCTTGAAAAATTGATATTTTACAAGTTTGTTGGTAAAAATTTTTTATGTGTAAGTAATTTGGAGATTTTTGAAAAAAAAAAAACTTTAGAAGTGGTAACAAAAAAATTATTTGAATTTTTTTTAGCAAAATTGAAAAAAAAATTTCAAAAAAAAAAACTGTTTTTTAACCAACTATCTAATATTTCTAAAAATTACTCACCAAAATCGGTAATTTTTTTGTGTTACAATTCGACCAAGAGCTAAGAAAATTTTTTTTTTTTTTTTATTAATTAATAGTCATATAATTACAAATTATATACTATTACCCTAACCGAGCACTAGCTACTATGGCCTTCGGCGCGTTGTAGTGAAAACAGACCAGTGCCTCTGGTGGGAATCGAACCCACGACCCCCGCACTGATAAGCTAGCACGCTACCAACTAGCCTACCGGGGCGCACCTAAGAAAATTGTTTTTGGCGATTTACTGGGACTTTTTCAATGCAAAAATTGAGCTAAACATTTTTTTTTGACGATTTTCATTGCTCTGTTTGGCGAATAACTGCAAAATAAATCTGACAACACTGTTCTTGAGTGACTTTGAATGTTGTTAACTCTTAACTGTTGCGGTGAAGGTTTTATAGTATCCATTAAAAATGTGTTTAAATTGCTAATTGCTGCCTTAAAAATGCAGAATATTTAACTTTTTTGTTTGAAAATGTATTTTTAAAATCCCTCGATTCCCGAACTAAATTCCCGGAATTGCTTAGTTTCCCGGGCATCCCGGAAAACTTATAGAACAATATATTAAACTTTTTGCTGAGATTTTAAATAGAAAAATTACAAATGAAAATATCGTTTTTAGAATTTTGTTTACTCAATTTTATTTGAAATTGTCTAAATTTTTAATGGCAAACCATAATTTAAATTTAAAGATGACATTTGTAACTTATATAGAGGTTTATTAAACTAACTTTATATCGTCAACTAAAGTGCAAAAGGGCGTAACTAAAAATAAAATAAATAACTAAAAATAAAGAAGCAAAAACATTGTTAGACATTTCAAATTTTTTTTTAATATACACTAAAATTTCTATAAATGTCACCTGCTTTAAATGACGATACGCTTTAAATGTCAGCACTTTTTCAAAACTCGATATAATCTTCTATTTTTAAATAACTTAGCTGATTACTGCAAAATTACTGTTTTGGTAGTTGTTTACAAAAATACTAAAACAACCGATTTAATCAACTGTTAAAAAATAAAGTAGTTTTCTTCCGTTGTTTTTTAAAATAACTGTCAAAATACAGTTAAAAACAACTACTACTGATTACTACACAAACAACTGGCATGTAGTAAATGTAAAACTTTTTTTAGTGTATATATTTAGATATTAATATGTAAGAGACCATATCAAAAATTTTCGAAAAACCAAATCCAAGATAAAATTATAAGTGATAATATATATCCATAACATGTATCCATATTAAGCTATATAAAACTATATGTTTTTATACAATATTATATTAAATAAGATATGATGGTTTTTACTCGGGATGTGTTTCTCGGTTTAAGCTTAAAATCTGAAGGATTTCCTATGAAAATAATTTGTTCCAATTTAAAAAACTTTTATTTTTGTATTTACAAAAATGCTCTATGACACTTGTTTAATATTAGGTCCGGTTCACACACTGCAATTTTACTTGTGCAAGTATTGAGTTTATAGAAGAGGGAGGAAAAGAGAATGGAAGGGGGTACAGACTTGCCCGTACTCCAATTCCGTTTTGTTTTGTCATCCGCAATTTTTAACACGAACTAAAGAAAACGAAAACTTTTCCTGTGTGAACACAAAAGCAAGTTCAAAGGAGAATTGAAGAAAACTTGCGCAAGTAAAATTGCCGTGTGTGAACCGGGACTTACAAACAGAATTTTGCAATTTATTTCTGAGAATAGTACCGGTTCTTTCCTCCTACACTGAGAGCATAATATGCATGATATTAATTAATTTTTGCACTACATCTATGAATTGTCACTGGAACTCGTAAATTGAAACTTTTTCATTAAATTAATGCAGTTTTTCATCAAATTTAATGAAAAATTTCATATTATTTATTAAAAATTTCATACGCCCCATAAAAAAGTTCCTTTAAAAGTAGTTTCATTATAACTATGAAACTTTGTTATGGAGTTCAAGAAGTTTTTCATTCAGTGTAAAAATTTCATTAAAACTTGTCCAAGGAATTCTCTCTGTGTGTTGTATGTAATGTAATGATCTGGCAACCACGAAAACGTCAATGTTGATCGTGGTTTTGTGAGAGGAATTGAATTGTACGCAATAAGAAAAACTCTGAATAAATAAAACTTTTGTAATTAAATTAAAACTGAAAGTTAGCTTTTTATTTTGAAAACGTTTAAATATAACATGGTGTCAGGTGATTGTTAGAATCCAATAGCTGAAAATGACTGATAAGGAGTTTATAAACCAACAAATGCAGGTGATGCAACAAATGATGCGGCAAATGGCCGTAATGCAGCAGAGCATTGCAGCCTCTGCTGACTCGCAGTTGCCGTTTCCGAAACCACTACAGATTACTGGTAATGTTAAGGATAATTTTGAGTTGTTCAAGGCGAATTGGACATCATATACTGAGGCGACAGGCATTGCAGGATCGCCTGCGGAAAGCGAGCCGAAAAAGGTTAATATTTTGTGGTCGATGGTTGGAGACGACTCAAAATTAAAATACAACAACTTTGGTGTTAACGATGATGATAAATCTTCATGCGAGTTACTGCTTAAGAAGACTGAATCATGTGTTTCAATAAGCAGGCATACATTATTTGAACGATGGTCTTTTCACGCATGCAACCAAATGGAAATGGAAACATTTGATGAGTACTTGTGTAGACTAAAAAAGGCCGCAGACAGTTGTGATTTTGATAAGATTCTGCAGAATGATATTAAATCGACAATGGTTCGTGACAGGTTGATTTTTGGTATTAATGACGATAACTTGAAGAAGGCTTTTTTGAAAGAAGATCTGTCAAAGTTAACTGTGGATGATGTAATCAACAGATGCAAGGTAAATGAAATTACCGAAACGCGGTATAATGAAATGGAGAGTTCTTCTGAAAAATCTATACATAAGATGAGGGCAACACAATTACAGAAAAAGTTATGTAAATTTTGTGGGGGCTCACATCCGTTTGTGAGTGGCAGCTGCCCAGCGTTTCACAAAAATTGTAATTTATGCAAAAGGAAAGGACACTTTGCTAATTGCTGTTATTCGAAAAACCGAATTAAGGATAAATCGAACAAGGTTCATGCTGTTGTGGCCAACGCCGATGAGGACACCACTGCTAGTTTCGAGTCGTCAATATATCAACTGGGCAATGTAAAAAAGCATAAAAATAATATTAAGGCTGTATTGGAACTTATGATTCGCGGTTTTTGGAATGAGTATGAGTGTGACATGGACACTTGTTCTGATGTGTCCGTAGTTGGTATTAAGTTGTTACGTAAACTGCTACGGGAGGATAATCCAAAGCTGGATACTACCGATTGTTCTTTAGAAGCATTTGGCGGTTTTAAGGTTAAAGTTTTTGGAAAAATACGAATTCCGTGTCGTCACAAGGGAAGGAAATACATTATTCATTTCCAAGTAGTAGATGTTGATCATGGATTTTTGCTGTCGGAGAATGCTTGTTTGGCATTAGGTTTGGTCAAATACTGTCGATCGATTTCGGCAAAGCAATGCTATCCGGAAAAGGTAAACTTACTCAGATTGGAAGCTGGAAAAATTGTTAATAAGTTCGGCGAAGTATTTAATGGTTATGGAAAACTTCCTGGTAAGGTCGCGTTAGAGATCGATAATACGGTGCAGCCAATAATTCAAAAGCCAAGACGAATACCCGTGGCTCTAAGCAACAAATTAAAAGATGAACTGAATAGATTGGAGGCAGATGGTATCATTGCCAAAGTTAATAATCATACTGAGTGGGTGAGTAACATTTTATTGGTACAGAAATCTGATTCGTTTCGTATATGTATTGACCCTATACCACTTAACAAGGCCCTGAAAAGACCAAATTTACAATTCACAACGATCGACGAGATTTTGCCTGAGCTGTCAAATGCTAAAGTGTTTTCTACTGTTGATGCAAAAAAAGGGTTTTGGCAGCTGGAGTTAGAAGAGGAAAGTAGCTTGCTTACCACATTTTGGACTCCTTTCGGCAGGTATCGCTGGAATCGTTTACCTTTTGGTGTTTCTCCTGCCCCAGAATTGTTTCATTTAAAAATCCGGGAAATGACCCAAGATTTGCAAGGTGTTGAGATAATGGCTGACGACATGCTAATATATGGTTGTGGAGACACTTTAGAGGATGCTATGGTAGATCATAATAAAAAGTTGAAATTTTTATTGGAACGTTGCAACAAATGGAACTGCAAGCTAAATAGAAACAAAATGTCTTTATGTAAACCTTACGTTAAATTTTATGGTCATATTTTGTCTGATGAGGGTATTAAGCCGGATGCGTCTAAAATCGAGGCTATAACTGATTTTCCTTTGCCGAGGAATAAGGCTGAATTTCAGAGATTTCTTGGCATGGTCAATTATCTTATCCGGTTTATTCCAAATCTAACTATGAAAAATGTTGAACTGCGTAAGCTTCTTCTAGATAGCACTCCATGGATATGGTCAGACCTGGCAGCGTATGAGTTTAAAAAACTAAAGGAACTTATAACCAACATTGAGGGCTTAAAATACTACAATATGGGAGAACCTTTGGAAATCCATTGTGATGCTTCTTCTATTGGACTTGGTGTCGCAGTTTTTCAGAATGATAAGCCAGTGGCGTTCGCTTCAAGACAGCTGTCCAAGGCCGAGCAGAATTATGCCATGATTGAAAAGGAACTTTTGGCCATTGTCTTTGCGTGTGCTCGATTTGATCAGCTGATTGTTGGCAACCCTTTTGTTACCATAAAAACGGATCACAAACCGCTCATTAATATTTTTAGGAATCCTTTACTTAAGGCCCCAAAGAGGCTCCAGCTAATGTTGATGATACTTCAACGTTATACGTTTGATTTGCAGTTCGTAAATGGCAAAGAAAATATTATAGCGGATACGTTGTCGAGGGCAGCGATGAATTTAAATGATGACGAATTTAGAAAACAGATGGATAGAAATAATATTTTTTCGATTAGGACAATTGGTGAGCAGAAGCTTATAAAAAGCTTGTCGATATCTGATAATACCACAGAGCTGATACGTAAAGAGACCGCTAGAGATGAATCGTGTAAATTGTTAATTGAATATATTGTTAACGGGTGGCCGGCGAATATAGGTTATGTTAAAAATAATCTTAAAGTTTTTTTTAAATTTAAACATGAGTTGACGATTCAGGATGGCCTAATTTTTCGGTTGAACAAAGTTGTGATACCGCCTAATTTACGCAGATCAATGACTGATTAATCACATGTCAGCCATACTGGCATTGAAAACTCCATTAAGTTAGCTAAGGAGAATATTTTTTGGCCGGTTTGTCCTGTTTCAAGGCGGTATTCACCAAATCAAATTTATCAAATTTATACGCTCTACTATTCTTGCACACTGGCAACTTGTCAATTTGGGCACGGCTAAAGCTCGCGGGCATGGGCGGGTGTTCGGCGCAAGAAATAGTAAGCTGACCAATGACGTAAATAAAAATGTACCAGTGCGAGTTAAACCATTCCAAATACAAAAACTAGAGAAAAACGATTCGTCAGATTTCAATACACTTGAGTTAAGGATAGACTCGGATGGTAAGGTCTATCGGGCTCCCTCCCTCAGTCCTAGGACAACCTGGTAATACTAGGCCCTATTCTTTAAGATTACCCCAAACCTTCGCTTCACCAACGAATACCTACCTTTTCGTCCCTAGAGTCTATTCAAACATAATCAAAAGATAATAACTTTTCGTACTTTTACAAAAGTATTGTTAAGATACATTTATTCTGCCCCACTGGGCCTTTATTAATTCCAAAATATTAATGATTAGATGTAATGCGTTATTATGATGTATATAAAACGTGAATTCCAAACTTAAATTAAATCTAAGTCATTACGACTAATCTTAGAATAATGAAGCTAGTTCATTGAGAATTACCGAAAAAATTCAAATCACTTCAAGTAAAATAGCTTGGATATACTTAACGTATTTTAAAAATTAAATTTACTTTTAAGCTTTACGTTAAAAATTATTTAAAATATTTATGAGCTGAATTGACTCAGAATTTTACTTTAAACGTGGGCAAATAAATTCATACTAAACGCTCAAGTAATAAACTTATTTGTAATTAAATCTAATTACGACGCTATAATTGGCCTTAAATACTTACAATATCATAATTGCTAAGGGTTAGTTCTCGTAAAAAAAATTAATAAAATACAATAAAAAAATCAAAAAAATTTAAAGAGAGCAAAAATGTTAGTACGATCGAAATTTCCGTCAAAAAAAGTTCTTGTCATTTAATCAGATTGTATTACGGCGATTAAAACCGTTAGGAACGACAATTTTTATTTTGTTTACTTAAAGGGGCTCTACATTGCGACGAAAAACCTAGACCAGATCAATAGCGCTATTGTGGGGACCAAATTTATCGGTGCACTTAAATGCAGGGACCCTTAAATATGTATACCGTCACCAATTTTGTACGGTGGTTATGAATATCCCGGTGGAAAAATTTATTGTTTCAAAACGATTAGTGTATGAATTTCTAAATCATAACAAAATTATTTTATACACTCTTGGTGCCTTTAGGTTTACGGTGTATAACTATACGAAACTACCAATACGAGGTTTGTCACGCAGTGTCAAATTTTCCAAGAAATGGCTATGAAAAAGGATACCCGGTGTGCGCGGCGTGAACGTTCAATAACGAAATTGTTTGTACTGAAAAAAATACGTTGTCTGTTACGTGGTGTAAAAGTTTCTCAAAAATATTTCGTACAAACATTTACGAGGAGAACTGCAAAATGAAAAATCTTTCTTAGCCAGATATTTTAAAAATCAAATATTTTGTACCAAAGTGTACGTTGAGAATTGCAAAGCAGTTAAATCTTTATTAGCCAGGTACTGTACACCAAACAATGCGTAGTTAGTTACGTGGTGTAAAAGTTTCTCAAAAATATTTCGTACAAACATTTACGAGGAGAACTGCAAAATGAAAAATCTTTCTTAGCCAGATATTTTAAAAATCAAATATTTTGTACCAAAGTGTACGTTGAGAATTGCAAAGCAGTTAAATCTTTATTAGCCAGGTACTGTACACCAAACAATGCGTAGTTAGTTACGTGGTGTAAAAGTTTCTCAAAAATATTTCGTACAAACCTTTACGTGGAGACGTTTGGTATTGCAAAAATGTCAAAATTTTCTTGGCCAAATATTTTACACCAAACGATACGTCGTTTGTAACGTAATGTAAAATTTTTCTAAACGCACTCTTTGATACGGCAACTATACGTTGATTGTTACGCGGTGTTTAAATTTTTATCGACAAAATATCTCACACTCGTTCTCGACGAGAACTCTTTTGTTATTAAACGCAAGGTTTTCCCGAAAATACTTTCGTTTTGAAACACTAATTTTTCTTTAATATCGGACTTAAAATTTCGATTTACACAAAGGTTTTCTTTTTTTTTTTTTTCTTTAGGGGAGGAAAAATCAAAAATTTAAAATAAAAATGGGATATAACTTATAAAAACAATATTTAACGTGGTTGAAAATTTTAAACCAACTGACATGTCTGAATGAAATGGAAAACACGGTCTGTCAGGGTTCCAGTGTATAAATACCAATCTTTTAAATTTTTCTACTTATCTGCCTTTTAACGCCGAGTTGTAATTGTTGTCTTTCGCCTTTCGCCGTCGCCAACACTTCGCTTGATTATGTTCACGTCGGTACCCCTTTAAAATAAAGTACCAAATTTGTACTCACACGTCCAACAAGAGTACCCTGGATACCAGCACGGAAAAATGTTGACAGCCAATGCCGATGAAGAAAAAATATAAAAATCCGTCGTATCAGGCTTTTTGGGTGTTTGCCTAAACACAAAACGTTCATATACCCGCAGATATTGTCGGACCGGTCTTCTCTGGTATATTCTTACCAAATTGGCAGCCTTTTGCGGACAAAGCGGTGGGAGACCTCTGTGACATCGGCGGGTTTTTTTCCGTTGCTGTCGCAAGTTTCCTTGTGGGCATAATCTACCCGATGTCCTCACTTAGATGTTGTCCTCCCGACCGATGCATGAGTGGGGCCTCCTGGCCTTACGATATTGGTATACCTCCGGGTTGAATGTCGCTCGATGGAGTAGTACTGGCCCGATTTGTCCAACTCTGCTACCAGCTACTCTTTTTCACGCTGCAAAAATTGTGGTAAAAATTTGTGTGCCCAAATATTAAAATAAATTTTCATTTTAATATTATTGCACCACTTACCTCCGTGGATTCAGCCAAACAATGAGGATTACCTCATAAAAACCCAATTAAATTTCAGTGGTCAAAAACACGTCACGCCCTGTTGGCTGCCAAACCGGAAAGAAAAATTCATTTCGGCCATGTTTGACAATTCACAATAGCGATCCTCAATTTGACTGCAGCCCACTTCAGCCTGCATAAAAATACAACTCTAAGCGAAATACATTCCTGTGACACTGGCGTTGCCAGATTGCCCACTGACGTTTACAGTGGAACATCACACACCTCCTTTCGTGGGGTGAATTTCTTTATCATATTAGCAAATGAAATTTGCTAATATGATAAAGTGGAATTCCGAACCCAGGTCATGCCCTTAAATCCTTGGCATGGAATACACCCACAGGCTTTCCCTGTAGATTCTCCACCTCATATAAACAATTTCCCACGACTCGCGATACTCTGCACTTTAGGAACTTCTTGCACAGTTTTGCCGATATTCGCCTGGCAAAGTCTGACAACTGGAAATTCCTTCTAAATATCTCTTGTCCTACTCGAAATTTCGTTGGTCGGCATCGTTGATTATATCGCTTCGCGTTGGTTTCATAACACTTATGTAGCTTTTCACGAACATTTTCTCGAACGATCTCCAAAAACTCGTGTCTGTTTTCAAATCGGTTCTCCGGATCTTCCATCAGATCCAACCGCCTCGCAAGTTTGTATGCAGATGCATGCGTTACCATATTAACACCAAAAAGTGCGAAATATGGCGTCATGCCAATAGCCGTGTGAACCGACGATCTAAGCGCACACTCGATTTCGCATAAATGCAAATCCCATTCTTGTTGGTTAGCGTCCAAGTACGAACGTATGGCTGCTAGTATCGATTGATTAACTCGTTCGGAAGCGTTCGCCTGAGGCGCGTAAATCGCTGTTCTCAAGTGGTCAATACCAAAATTCTTCATCAAATCCTTAAAATCCTTGCAAACAAACTGCTGACCGTTGTCAGATACTAACGTCTCTGGGCAACCAAATTTATAAAACACCTCACGTACCAAAAAGTCAATGACGTTTTTCGAAGTAGCCTTCGTCATCGCTTTTAGAAGAACGAACTTGGAAAAATAGTCCAATACAATAAAAATAAAACAATTTCCCCGTTTAGAACGTACGTATGGACCTAAAAAGTCGATATGTATTCTCTGAAACGGTCTTGAAACCTCAACCTCTTTCCCCATAGGCGGCTTAAGTACGAGATTTGACGGTTTCGACTCTTTACACGTATCGCAACGGTTTATAAAATCTTTAATTTGTATGTTCATATGTGGCCAATAAAAGAATTCGCGGACCCTTCGAATGGTTTTCCCGATTCCTCCGTGTGCACTAATTGCGGGTTCATGCGCGTTTCTTATCACTGTTTCGGTCAAAGCGTTCGGCACCCAAAGCTTCCATGCGTGATCCTCGTGTAAAATGTCTCCGTTATAAAAACTTGTACGTTTGTACACAAACCCTTGTATAACGCGAATATCCGGAACGCTTTGCTTCTCGCTTTCGACGATCTTTATTAATTCTAAGTAATCTGCGGATTTAAATTCCTCCGAGTTTAGGTCGATTAAAGCCTGAGTTTCGGACTCGATGCTGTCTAAATCATAACGAGACAATGTATCGGGTACGATGTTTTGCGTTCCCTTTCTGTGTCGAATCTCAAAACTAAACCCCTGGAGCTGTAAGCTCCATCGCGCTAAACGTCCGCTGAGATCACGTTGGTGCATCAACCACTTAAGGCTGGAGTGATCCGTAATCACGACAAACCTCATTAATTCGATATATGGTCTAAAGCGTTGTATCGCGGCGACTACCGCCAAACACTCCCTTTCGGTGACCGAATAGTTTCCTTGGGCCGGCGTTAATTTCTTCGAGAAATACGCTATGGGATGTTCTCCCCCTTCTTCTTCCTCCTGAAACAACACCGCTCCAATACCTACGTCAGACGCGTCGCACTGAATATAAAAGCATTTATCGAAATTAGGATGTGTTAAAACCGGAGTCGAAATCAAACAATTTTTCAAGTGATCGAACGCTACTTTAGCCTGTTCCGAAAATTCAAATTTCTTCCCCTTCCTTAAAGTCTCACAAATAGGTGCAGTAATGGTCGCGTAGTCCTGGATAAACCGTCTGTACCAGCCGGTTGTACCCATGAAGCTACGCACCTGTTTAGGAGTAGTCGGATATGACATGTCCACGATGGCCCGAATTCCCGTCGGATCAGGTCTGACCGAACCTTCTCCCACGATATATCCTAAATACTTTAATTCTTTACAGCAAAATTTTGACTTGGCGACATTGATGGTTAACCCCGCATTCTCGAGACAGGAAGCCACTTCACTCAAGTAGTCGACATGATCGGCAAAGTTGGAAGATACCACTAGCAAGTCATCGAGGTAAACAAACACCTTTTCCCGCAATCGCCCCGGAATCACCTTGTCCATTAAACGACACAACCTTTGGGCTGCATTGCACAACCCAAAAGGCATGACCGTGAAATGGTACAAGGGTCTTCCAGGCACAGTGAAAGCAGTTTTTTCACGACTTGACTCTGCTAAGGGTATCTGCCAAAATGCGTCCTTTAAGTCTATACTTGAAATGAAGTGGGTGTCGCCCAGACGACTTAGAAGTCCTTCTATGTGTGGAAGAGGGTAGGCGTCTTTCACTGTGAGTTCATTGAGTCGGCGAGCGTCCAGGCACAACCGAACTTTTTCACCCTTTTGGACGAAAGTGACTCGGTTATTCCATGGACTCTCGCTTGGCTCAATTACTCCCAGCGAAACCATCCTATCTAATTCCGCATACATAAGCTTCTGAACCGCTGGCGATACTGGATAGTGTCGTTCCCTCACGGGAACTGCTGTTCCTGTGTCGATAACGTGGGTTTCCAAAATAGTCCTGCCTAGTCCCTTATGAGTAAAACAAGGAAATTTACTAATTACCTTTTCGAGGCTTCGCTGTTGTTTCGGCTCAAGTAGATGTTTTCGCGGAAAGACATTTTCCAACTCATCATCTAATTTAGTCTCATTAGTAGATAAACCATTAACTTCTAACCTTATTAGATTGAACATCTTCATGAATCCAGCTCCTAAATAGAGTTTATATTTCAACGTCGGTACGAGGAAAAAATCTATCGGATGTGACATCCCATTAACTGTTATAGTGGATCTAACACGACCTATTATTCTATTCGGATGACCATCTGCTACACTAATGATGGACCTATATGGGTGAATTGGCAATTTAGCTTTCTCAACAAAGTCCAAACAATCTTTTCCCAGGCACGTCACCACCGCTCCGCTGTCTAGCATTCCTTCAATTGGTAACCCGTTGATTTTAATCGTTGTATATATTCGGCCGTCTTCTCCATCGTATATTTCCGAAGATGCTATGTCTTTCCGAATTTGTTTCCTTTTTTCGTATCGCTGCCTTGCTTTCTTTATTTTGTCCGGAACTTCTCCAAAGATACGGTTTCTAACTTCTGTGTATTCTTTCATGCGAATATGCCAGGGCTTTCTGATTGGAATCTCAACTAGGGTTTTAATCGCTGTTGGTGACGGTTGCTTATTTTTCAAAACGGTAATTTTCTTGTCGATGGATTTTTGCTCATTTAATCGATTATCTGTTGGAACATCCGGTAAAATCTGAACATCCGGTGAAATTTGAACATCAGGTGGAATTTGAACGTCAGGTGAAATAACTTTGCGAAAATCTGGAATTATTGAGTTGTCTGTGAAGTTTGGGTCGTTGAGTTTCTGGAACGGGCCTCCCACCCTGTACGAGGACCGTTCGCACTCCTGTTTCCCTGACAAACTGGACATTTAGGTGTAACCGTATTGTCATAACCACACTTAAAACAAAATAATCTCCTTCTCTCGGATGGGCAATCCATAAACATATGGCCATCTTCCTTACAGTTCCAACAAACTAGTTTACGATCTTTTGTCAACGCATTTAACTCAAATAATTCTTCATCAACTTCAGGTTCAAACGAAAGCTCATTTATTTGTCTATTAGGAAACCTTGTATTAAAGTTCCGCTGGTTATTTAGCATATTTTCGGCTCTCCTAGCCTCTGCCCTAAAATGATCTAAACCAAAAGGTCTTACGGCAAAAAGAAGTTGCATCATAGTTTGCTTGAGATTATTTTTCATTATGTCGACTAAGTCTTGTTCCCTAATTGGATTGCTTTGTTGATTTCTTAAATGGAGAACTGCGTTGCAAAACTCGTCGAAAGATTCGTTCGGCTGTTGACGCCTATCCAAAATCTTTCTCTGTATATCGAAATCACTTTCGAACCGATGAAAATACTTCACTAAGGCTGTCTTAAAAACCGTCCAATCATAAACATTTGGATTCATTCTCCTATAATCCCATAACCAGTCTAAAGCTGCTTTTTTAAGAAAGTGGTGCATATTCTTAAGAACGTCAGGCCAAGAAACTCGAAAATATGACTGAAGTGTTTCTACCCTAAAGACAAAATCTTCTACACTAAGTGTTTTAGTTGTGCCATCAAATTCCAAGCCCCATTTATCGATTCTTCTAGATGTGTCCGAAAAATGACTTGGATTTTCATTTTGACGTTGATAATTCCAGTGGTGTGTGTGAATATATTGATGGTGTCGAGCTGACTGAGTATTGAAAGATGGAATTTGCTGATTCGTTAGTGGAGGTGGTATACTTTGATTTGGATTTGACTGCTGTTGAGTTGTCATCACCGGTGGATTATTAAAGAAAACATCCTGTTGTTGAGCAGGCCTTGGTGGCGGATTACTAAAAAATAAGCCATGTTGGTTAATGACGGAGGTGGATTAGAAAAAGCAATTGGTGTTGTTTGAGTTGTTCCCGTAGGTGGATTGCTATATTCGGGCGTACGTAGCTGAGGCAAGTGTTGTTGAGAAGTATAAAAACTAGGACGATGTGGATTCACGTTGGGGGGAGGTACACTTAAATCTGGAACTTGATTGTTACTAGGTTGGTTGTTTTGACCAAGGGTTGCCCCGACATTGTTTTCCTGTGATAAAACATTTATGGTTGCCCTTACGAGTCTCGGAATTAATGCCTCTATTCTTTCCTCTACAGTACGCATAACCTCCATTTGACCTAGTCCCCTCAACGCTACTTCACGCTGTCGCTGATTTTCAACACTAACGGTTCCCGCATTTCCAGTTGTCACATTACTAATCTCCGGATAATATACCGTTGAGTTACCCGATGCTCCGTTTTCCCTGTTCAATGTTTGCTCAAAACCGTGGAAATCCGACCCCTCTGGTGAAAGGTTCAACCCACTCTGACCAGCCGTAGTTGTGGTGACTGTTGCAACTGTTGAGGTTCCCGCAGTGGCGGTTGTTGTACTAGCCGTTGTAGTCGGGGCTGCTGCCGTAGCAGTTGGTGGACTCATTTCGTTGTCCCCAGATAAACCGAATGAAAATTACAACTAGCTGAAGGAAAACCACGAATAACTCGTTGAACTCGATAATCTCAACAGAAACTTTAATAATTCGAACCCAAACCAGTTTGACCAACCTAACTACAATTCCATTGAAATGTGGAAGCTGTTAAATTCCGAATCTAAGTGGAAACCAATCATAAAAATAAAAAACAAAAAATTAACGAACCCCTACGGGTTGATAGTTTACCTCTTAGTCCTACTCAGGTAAACCCGGGACGAAGGAGAGTCTGAGTTCTGATGGAATTTCCTCAAAACAGATCTCGGGTCCGTTTCAGTATACCCTTAGTTAAGAATAAGACTGCAAATCTAAAGGTATAAAGGGATATCGACACGCTGAACTCACACTGTCCTGCGGTAAAAGCACCAAAGGGCACAAGCCAGCGAAGGCAATCCCCGTTTATCACCTCTTCCGAACCTTTGTGGAGGGTCAGATTTAGCCTCGAGACCGGATCTGTCCCCCAGCTCGTAGGAGTGAAATAAACAGGCTGTGTACGCCCAAAACGTACGTAGCAAAACGTCTCTTATTTTTACGTAAAAAAAAGAGTTTCCCAAAAACGTAAAGAGGACCTCTACACCAAGGGTTTAATTCCTCTACCGACTTATGCGGATTTTTCTCCTAAAAACGTCCATAAAGTTTCCAGAAGCATATAAAATTTCCCTTTGCGTACAAAAATTTTCAATCCTCAAAATTCAAATACATCGGCTATAGGAGAATAGCCAATCGAAATCCCAAATAGCAATCATATACTTGTCGAATTAACTATAGTCTCGGCAGGCGTTTCAACGGAAAGTTCAGATTCTCAAAAGATGGTATTTTTTTCTTTGTACACTTACCAGTCTGTTTGAAATATGAATATCACAAATATTTACCCAATATTCCAATATTGGATCTCTACCGAAACATTCAAACTCAAACTTGACTAACCGCAAAGTTTCAAAACCCAAAACAAAAATATTTCAATATAACAATATATTGGTATAAAGATAAGAACTCTATCACCCTCGAATCCCTGAAATCTGCGTCAGCATCTGCCAGAAACAAGACTCTCAAATATCCAAAATTTTTGGGCGGTTGATTACCTTTATTCCGAGTTACCAATACTAAACTTCACAAATCCGCGGCCAACAAAATACTTTTCTTACTATAGGATTACGGTTAGTATAAAATTTTCAACTTGTAATTAAATAAGAACAAAATATAGTTAAAATGGGGTTAAATAAAAATTTATAAAATAAATGATAATAATACAAACTAACCAAAGCGATATTATAGGCCACGAAAAATCTTGAAACGTGGTTTATTTTCCCGATAAAAGGTTTTTTTTTTTTTTTTTTTTTTTTTTTTTTTTTTTTAATTAGAATCAAAAACAAAAGCAAACTATGCCAAAATACAGCAAATGATTTACCTTAGGTTCTCTTTAAACGTTATCGATAATTTCAGTCTTAAGTATCAATAAAAATTATGATCTTTGTATGCATTCAGACTCTAGTAGGTATTCGTTTGGTGAAACAAAAGTTTTTTTTTTTTTTTTTTTTTTTTTTTTTTTTTTTTTTTAACTTTCAAAATTACAAATGTATTAAATGTGAGGTAAAGAAATTCCTGTGATCTGAAATGAGTGTACACTAGAAAGTCTCCGTTGTATCTTATCTACCAACCTGACAAAGACTGCGTTGCTATTATCCGCTTAATCCTAAACAAATAAGCCTAATGCTGACCCGTCAGAATCCACTAAGCACTTTCCGTGTAATCCCAATAGCTATGCCAGTATCGTCGCATGTATCTAGGCTCTAAAAACCTCCGATAGGACTTACGCTACCCTTACAACTATATTCAGTCTAAATTCCCAAATGGCATGCAAAACCCTTAAGTTTTCCTACTCAAAGCTTTGGACTCACCAAGAAATAAACTGAATTCTCGGACATTACACTCATGACTGAAAACTAAGACTTCTACTCCCACGATCCGTCGAAATCGCTCGGGCAAAGCACGAACGCTTGGTAGGTGTAGAAAATCGCCGCTCTACACAATCCCAATGCTGCTAATTCCTCGCCCCACGTTGGGCGCCACTTACTTACTGTCCTGTTTCAAGGCGGTATTCACCAAATCAAATTTATCAAATTTATACGCTCTACTATTCTTGCACACTGGCAACTTGTCAATTTGGGCACGGCTAAAGCTCGCGGGCATGGGCGGGTGTTCGGCGCAAGAAATAGTAAGCTGACCAATGACGTAAATAAAAATGTACCAGTGCGAGTTAAACCATTCCAAATACAAAAACTAGAGAAAAACGATTCGTCAGATTTCAATACACTTGAGTTAAGGATAGACTCGGATGGTAAGGTCTATCGGGCTCCCTCCCTCAGTCCTAGGACAACCTGGTAATACTAGGCCCTATTCTTTAAGATTACCCCAAACCTTCGCTTCACCAACGAATACCTACCTTTTCGTCCCTAGAGTCTATTCAAACATAATCAAAAGATAATAACTTTTCGTACTTTTACAAAAGTATTGTTAAGATACATTTATTCTGCCCCACTGGGCCTTTATTAATTCCAAAATATTAATGATTAGATGTAATGCGTTATTATGATGTATATAAAACGTGAATTCCAAACTTAAATTAAATCTAAGTCATTACGACTAATCTTAGAATAATGAAGCTAGTTCATTGAGAATTACCGAAAAAATTCAAATCACTTCAAGTAAAATAGCTTGGATATACTTAACGTATTTTAAAAATTAAATTTACTTTTAAGCTTTACGTTAAAAATTATTTAAAATATTTTATGAGCTGAATTGACTCAGAATTTTACTTTAAAACGTGGGCAAATAAATTCATACTAAACGCTCAAGTAATAAACTTATTTGTAATTAAATCTAATTACGACGCTATAATTGGCCTTAAATACTTACAATATCATAATTGCTAAGGGTTAGTTCTCGTAAAAAAAATTAATAAAATACAATAAAAAAATCAAAAAAATTTAAAGAGAGCAAAAATGTTAGTACGATCGAAATTTCCGTCAAAAAAGTTCTTGTCATTTAATCAGATTGTATTACGGCGATTAAAACCGTTAGGAACGACAATTTTTATTTTGTTTACTTAAAGGGGCTCTACATTGCGACGAAAAACCTAGACCAGATCAATAGCGCTATTGTGGGGACCAAATTTATCGGTGCACTTAAATGCAGGGACCCTTAAATATGTATACCGTCACCAATTTTGTACGGTGGTTATGAATATCCCGGTGGAAAAATTTATTGTTTCAAAACGATTAGTGTATGAATTTCTAAATCATAACAAAATTATTTTATACACTCTTGGTGCCTTTAGGTTTACGGTGTATAACTATACGAAACTACCAATACGAGGTTTGTCACGCAGTGTCAAATTTTCCAAGAAATGGCTATGAAAAAGGATACCCGGTGTGCGCGGCGTGAACGTTCAATAACGAAATTGTTTGTACTGAAAAAAATACGTTGTCTGTTACGTGGTGTAAAAGTTTCTCAAAAATATTTCGTACAAACATTTACGAGGAGAACTGCAAAATGAAAAATCTTTCTTAGCCAGATATTTTAAAAATCAAATATTTTGTACCAAAGTGTACGTTGAGAATTGCAAAGCAGTTAAATCTTTATTAGCCAGGTACTGTACACCAAACAATGCGTAGTTAGTTACGTGGTGTAAAAGTTTCTCAAAAATATTTCGTACAAACATTTACGAGGAGAACTGCAAAATGAAAAATCTTTCTTAGCCAGATATTTTAAAAATCAAATATTTTGTACCAAAGTGTACGTTGAGAATTGCAAAGCAGTTAAATCTTTATTAGCCAGGTACTGTACACCAAACAATGCGTAGTTAGTTACGTGGTGTAAAAGTTTCTCAAAAATATTTCGTACAAACCTTTACGTGGAGACGTTTGGTATTGCAAAAATGTCAAAATTTTCTTGGCCAAATATTTTACACCAAACGATACGTCGTTTGTAACGTAATGTAAAATTTTTCTAAACGCACTCTTTGATACGGCAACTATACGTTGATTGTTACGCGGTGTTTAAATTTTTATCGACAAAATATCTCACACTCGTTCTCGACGAGAACTCTTTTGTTATTAAACGCAAGGTTTTCCCGAAAATACTTTCGTTTTGAAACACTAATTTTTCTTTAATATCGGACTTAAAATTTCGATTTACACAAAGGTTTTCTTTTTTTTTTTTTTCTTTAGGGGAGGAAAAATCAAAAATTTAAAATAAAAATGGGATATAACTTATAAAAACAATATTTAACGTGGTTGAAAATTTTAAACCAACTGACATGTCTGAATGAAATGGAAAACACGGTCTGTCAGGGTTCCAGTGTATAAATACCAATCTTTTAAATTTTTCTACTTATCTGCCTTTTAACGCCGAGTTGTAATTGTTGTCTTTCGCCTTTCGCCGTCGCCAACACTTCGCTTGATTATGTTCACGTCGGTACCCCTTTAAAATAAAGTACCAAATTTGTACTCACACGTCCAACAAGAGTACCCTGGATACCAGCACGGAAAAATGTTGACAGCCAATGCCGATGAAGAAAAAATATAAAAATCCGTCGTATCAGGCTTTTTGGGTGTTTGCCTAAACACAAAACGTTCATATACCCGCAGATATTGTCGGACCGGTCTTCTCTGGTATATTCTTACCAAATTGGCAGCCTTTTGCGGACAAAGCGGTGGGAGACCTCTGTGACATCGGCGGGTTTTTTTCCGTTGCTGTCGCAAGTTTCCTTGTGGGCATAATCTACCCGATGTCCTCACTTAGATGTTGTCCTCCCGACCGATGCATGAGTGGGGCCTCCTGGCCTTACGATATTGGTATACCTCCGGGTTGAATGTCGCTCGATGGAGTAGTACTGGCCCGATTTGTCCAACTCTGCTACCAGCTACTCTTTTTCACGCTGCAAAAATTGTGGTAAAAATTTGTGTGCCCAAATATTAAAATAAATTTTCATTTTAATATTATTGCACCACTTACCTCCGTGGATTCAGCCAAACAATGAGGATTACCTCATAAAAACCCAATTAAATTTCAGTGGTCAAAAACACGTCACGCCCTGTTGGCTGCCAAACCGGAAAGAAAAATTCATTTCGGCCATGTTTGACAATTCACAATAGCGATCCTCAATTTGACTGCAGCCCACTTCAGCCTGCATAAAAATACAACTCTAAGCGAAATACATTCCTGTGACACTGGCGTTGCCAGATTGCCCACTGACGTTTACAGTGGAACATCACAGGTTTCAGATAGATCTTATGTTGTGGAGGTTGATAATACCCCATATAGAAGAGATCGAGTTAATATAAGGCAGACAGCTTCTGCCGATTCCTCAACTGAGGATTTGAGTTCCACCCAGCCAATGGAATTACCATCTGACCAATTTTTATTACCAGATAATTCGCGAAACTTAATTACGGAAGATGTTGTGCAGCCTCCTAGACCAGATGTACTAACACAACGACCTAGAAGACAAGCAGGTATGCCGAAACGATTAGCCGACTATGACTGTTCCCAGGACTAGTTATTTTTATGGTTTGATTATGGAAAGGGGAGGATGTTGTATGTAATGTAATGATCTGGCAACCACGAAAACGTCAATGTTGATCGTGGTTTTGTGAGAGGAATTGAATTGTACGCAATAAGAAAAACTCTGAATAAATAAAACTTTTATAATTAAATTAAAACTGAAAGTTAGCTTTTTATTTTGAAAACGTTTAAATATAACACTGTGTATTTTGTTTTGCTATTGTGATTTGTTTTCTTTTTACAGCGATGGATAGAAATCAGTTCGTATTTCATTCTGCATACATTATATGGGACTTATAAATTAATCCAATTTGAATTTTGCTGGTCATAATTATATTATGCCTGGAATAAAATATGATTTTTATAATAGTCCTATCCATACATTTTATGAAAACAGGAAAAATTCTTTAACAATTTAAAAAATATAGTATTATCTGAAACACTGCAGATTGTCACGTAATTTATTGTTTATGAAAGTAAACTTAAACAAAACAACAGGAAAAGAAAGAAAACTATAAAAAGTGATGGAAAATGGATGGTTGAAGGGCATTTTAACATAGTCGTAGTCATAGTGTAGTCGATAACATGTGTATGTCAATGATGACCTTTTATGGGGCATTTAATTTCATAGTAAACAAATAAAATAACACGAAATGAATAAAAGCTGTGCGGGTGGAAGAAACCCCCTCGTTTAAAATGCAATTTTATGTTTAAACTTGACCATGAATGGTGTTTCACTTAATATCTTAATGTCTTATGTATGACACCTAAACACAATATCCATGAAAACATTGATATAAATATGTTTCCCACATGTTAGCAAAGAACTAACAAAGTATTGAAAATATTTAACTCTTCCGTAAATCTATTCAAGTGCAAAATTATTTTATGTTAAATAAAAAATGGTTTAAAAATTTTAAACTCAATTCAATGGACAATATTATATACAGTGGCAAGCATATATTGATGAATGTTTGTTATTGAAAATAGTTCGAACAATTAATAGTTCTGATATTTAACATAATTTAATGTGATGGAACGAAAAGCAAGTTGTGCCAAAATTTGTATACCCTACATCCATACAAATTTTGAAATAACATCTTTCTCTCAAAACCTTCAGGTTCTGATAGCTTTTCAAATGAAAAACTGTTATATCTATAAAACTTTAACACAAGATTGAATTTTTATTCCACTTTATTAAAATGAATTTTTAAAAAGTCTTGAAAAAACTTATATTTAGAGTTGTGTTTAGTAAAATAAAAGCTGAAACATAATTGACTTAAATGACTTAAGTGTGGTATTGGTATGAATCTAAAATTCAATTTTTTTTTTAATTTATAATTGTACTTCTAAATTTTAGTTTTATACCAATACCTGACCTTAGTCACTTAAGCCAATTATATGTCAGCCTTAAATGTTTAAAAATATTCCTGAATTACAAGTGATCCTGAATTGTATTATTATTGTGAATTGTATAATTATAATTTCGTCATCACGTATTTCACACTGCTGTTGGGGTGTATTATACCCCAGTGTGAGGACGGAAGGTTAAATAAAGGGTCATTTTTTAGCAACTTTCTTTTTGGCAACACTGTTTTTGGCAGCTCAGTTGTTTTCGTGTAACATAAATCGACTTACAAAAGAACAACGCTTGCAGATTATTGAATTTTATTATCAAAATTCATGCTCGGTTAAGAAAGTGCATCGTGCACTTCTTCCAATTTATGGTCAGTTTGGGCGACCTTCTGAGGCTGCTATCCGGAATATTATGACTCTTAGATTATTGGACATTAAACCACCAACACGCATACGTAGAGTGCGGAGAGAGAAAATATCGCAGCTGTATCCGCCAGTATTGTTGGTGACCGTGAATTATCGATTCGTCGCCGTTCGCAGCAATTGGGCCTCTGTTACTGCACTACGTGGAAAATTTTGGGGAAAGATTTGGGTGTAAAACCTTTTAAAATACAGCAAAGTTGGATGAAGATCCACTTTTTTATCGGAAAATTGTGTTCAGCGACGAAGCTCATTTCTGGTTGAATGGATACGTGAACAAGCAAAATTGCCGTATTTGGTGTGAAGAGCAGACAGAAGCATTGCAAGAACTGCCAATGCATCCCGAAAAATGCAGTTTGGTGTGGATTATGAGCTGGTGGCATCATTGGACTGTACTTTCTCAAAGACGACGAATGCAGGACCGTTACTGTGAATGGCGAACGCTACCGTGCGATGATTACAAATTTGTTTTTGCCCAAAATGGAAGAGCAAGACTTGGGTGACATGAGGTTTCAACAAGACGGTGCCACATACCACAGCACGCGATTTAACGCCTTTAGACTTTATTTTGTGGGGCTATGTTAAGGCTCATGTCTATTGGGACAAGCCCGCAACGGTTGACGCACTGGAAGCCAATATTGAAGAATTTATTCGTGAGATACCGGCCGATATGTTTTAGAGTGTATGCCAAAATTGCACCCAGCGTATGAACCATTTTAGGCGTAGCTGCGGTCAACATTTACATGAAATCATCTTTAAACATTGAATTATATAGACCGTTCTATCGACTCAAATAAAGATTTCATACATTTCTCTAAATTTAATGTTTTTTTTTTTAAATCAAATCCGAAAGCTCACCCTGTATTTGCATTTTCCTATTTTAAAAACCCCAGGATTTTCCGGCAATGTTCAAAAGCAATTTTCGATACCAGGAAGTTGAATAAGGTCGAAAGTTTTAAAAATATACACAAAATGTATCATCGTTCTGTAGAAAATATAATGAACCAATTTAAAGATCTTGATGTTTCTGAAAACTTGAAGGTTTGGGCCATGGCCTACTCTCATGTCCAAAATTTATAAAAAAACCATAATTTTTTTTACTTTGGGATCACCCTATTCGTCTCAGATTTTAATTAATACATGATGGTGTGAACTGGAAGATGTTATCATCTTGTGTCGATACATACATATCGGTAAACCTGGTGATGGTCACGAATGTTTATTACAGTTCAACTAATTTTCAAAAATCATATCGTTGGCTTTGTGAGCAAATGTGCTAAGTCCATTATTTTCATTTTTCAGGAGGGACAAAAAGCTTCAAAATTTTTTTCATTGTGAATATTTTTTAAATCTGTAAATGCAGTTTTCTTCTTTTGTTCGTCCTCTTTCATTGAAAAGCTGTTGCAGACTTATAGGCTGTTTTGTGTCTTAGCCCATTTGCACTTTATGATTTTATCTATTTAATGTGGACTTAGGACATTTTCTTTCAACATGGTTTTTTTATGCATTTTTATTGTTAAAAGACTTTTTTAATTTAATTAACAACCTAAATAAACTATTAGCAATTTTTCTGCAAGGATCCTCCCAGCAAAAATGTTGCTGACTTTACTGACTTTTTTATTTTAGTGCAGAATGTGTTATTTTCAGCTAGACTTGACACGTTCTGTTTTGTTTTATCCTGTTATTTGTAGACTTGCAATTAAACTGCACAGTGTTGAATCCTCAGATTTGAATGAAACTAGGATATGTTGTAAAGGATAAAAAATATTTGACACGTATTTTTTTTAGGTGCGCCATCTCAAGTTTAGAGGTTAAAAAGTGGTGTTGACACCCAATTTTATATTTTTTTAATATATTTCGTATAAAAGTAATTTAACGCTTTGGCCTTGTAGGCTTATTGTATTACGAATAAATAAATAAATAAAATAAATAAATAAATAAATAAATAACTATAAGCAAATTGGGTATCAAATGAAAGCTATTTTGAAGACGTATTTACTGGTGTTTATAAAGCTAATTTTTCAAATACCTCATTTGTATGGAAAGTTGTTGTTGTTGGTTTGAGCTCAACTTAACATACAATAATGCTTATTTAATTTAATTGAGATGGTGTCTGGGCTTTTGCTAATTTCCGTAATCATTCGGTTTTAATAAGACTTATCCCGAAGAGCTTTTATAACCCATATTTTAAATATTTCAAATAAGTGGCAAACTTGGGCCCACAGCATATTCAATATGGGTGTAAAAATGTTTGTTTTCTCGAGGACTTTAATACTGCGTACAAAAAATTTGAGTTTTTTTTTTAAATTTTAAAGATGTTTTCATACAAAAATATTTTAATTGCACACCTAAAATAAATATGTATCTAATATTTGTTCGTACTCAACAACATATTCAAGTTTCATTTAAATCGCCAGATTCACCACTGTGTAGTTTCCTCGTTAGAACGATAGCGGTAACTTTTTTTGGAAATTATTTCTGTATTTTGAGTTTGGCTATGTTAGTGCATGAAAATCTCAATATCCATAAAAAGTTAACGTTTGCACACTATGAACAATGATATAAAAAATCGATCTTTAAAAATTTTGTTTGAATAACACAAACTTGACTAAATTTATATCAATCGATTCAGTTTAACCAATGTTTAGGGCTTAACCATAGTTATGAATGTCAAATTCATATAAAAATATCTGCGGTTAAAAGTTAATCTCTGGTTATTTATAGAGAAATTATTATTATTATTTAAAATTAAAATGTTGCAAAATAATGATATTTTAAGTTTCGATTTCGAAATTTTTTCTTGATAAGAAGGGCTTATTGTAAAAACACGATAAGCCACATTTGTTGTTTTATAAATTTTCGCTGTTTTCTTGAAGTCCATTGATTTATATTTGATAGGGATCTTGCTTAATCAATTATAACAAGTACCTAGAGTATAAACGTCATATTTCTTGCATTCTTTCAACATTTAAAAGGCGAAAACAAACTAAAAATGAAATGTGGTTTATCAAGTGTTTACAATAAGCCCTTCATATGTATTTAATTATATTTTTAAAATAAAACAATAAACTTACCTCCTCCTGGTTGATCAATTGTGGCTCCTTGTGACATTTTGGTTTTGTTGTTGTTAATATTTAATTCCCCAAATGATTATTAATGTTTGTATATGGTTTATTTTTTATTTAAATATATAAAATAGTAGGAACAAAATGTTGTTGAATTTGTTAATTAAATTACATACACAAGAACTGGCAAGTTTGTGTATTTTATTTATCTATATTTTCGGTTGACTTTAAGAACACTACTGAAATACAAATTGTATAGAAAACACAGCCGCCGACAATAACGACAATATCGCTGGTCATAAGTTGATTGCTCAAGTATTTGTAATTGAATTTATGCACAACTTCATGGTATTTTTTTTTTATAAACTTTTTTACTATCAAATATTCAGAAACAGAATCTTTGCCAAGTAAAGTAATTGGTGGCATATCAACTAACAAGGTTTTTTCGCATAAAATGAAAAATAAAAAGAAAAAATTAAAAACTTGCCAAAACCTACACCTGCTACACCTTTTGCAACTGTTGTTCAGAAAAAAACTTCAATTGAATTTCAGAATTTACATTTGAAATTTAGAAAACATCAATTGAAAATCTGAATTTCAGAAAATATCATTTAAAATTTAGAAAATAAAATTTTAAATTCAGAAAATATCAATTGAATTTCAGAAAATATCATTTGAAACTCAGAAAATATTTATTTAAATTGAAATGAAGTGTTTTCTGAATTTCAGTTGATATACAGTGCACTCGCGATAATGTGAACACTGCATTACGTGAACACCGCTTAATGTGAACACATTTTATTTTACATTGACTACTCTAAAAGGTGAACAAAGTACGAAAGCCCTATAGTGTGAAAAGAAAAAAAAAGTCAATGTGTTAGTTGGAAATGCGTAAATACGTTAAGAATTAAATTTTTTCCAAGTTTTGGGATTTCCCTATTTTAACTTTTTCACTGCATTAAGGACAGAAGATACATAGAAACTATTTTAGTTGCTATTTTTATTTTTATTTATTTTATTTATATACACATATGTAGTATTTTTACAGAAATCTTCATACAAATGTATGTAAATAATTTTCTTAATAAATCATTTACTTTCTTTTATTCTAATAAAATATCAATTATTATTTTAATACGTATAATAAGTCTAAAATTATGACTATTGATACATTTTGCCTTAAATTTTTGGCATTCGGAAAGGTGAACAGCTCATAAACGTGAACACTCCCGGTTTTAATTAGTTCACGTTATCGCGAGTGCACTGTATTCTGAATTTTAGTTAATATTTTTTGAATATTAATTGTTATTTTCTGAATTTCAAATGATATCAGGGTGTTTTCATCTGGTCTGGTCTGGTCTGGTCTGTTTTTTTTTTTTTTTTAAGAGAAGCAACACTCAGGAAATTCTTCCTATTAATTAATGTGTTGCTTTCTTTGGAAAGGGGATAGTGCAGAGATGAAAGGTGGGGAAAGATGAAGGGCTTCAAACATGGCAACACTGTAATTGCGCAAAATGATAAGTCTTAGAACAGTTGTTGCTCGCCACCTGATGTCGAGATGGTGAATTAATTGAAGCTTTTTGTTTCATAGCCCTGATTCATTATTTTACTTCGGTGGGGTTAAGTGCTATGGGAACACCGATGATGGGCGCAGCGATACATATAAGTGATAGAAAACTCATACATATTATTTTTCTAAATTGATGTTGTCGACACCGGGAATCGAACCCGGGACCATCTGTGTAACAGTCCAACGCGCTAACCATTACACCACAACGCCCACTATCAGCCATTATTCAGCGATAAATAAGGCAGATTGAGCCGATAATGGAAATTAAAAAAATAAAAACCAAAAAACTAAAGTTAAAACAAAAAAAAACTTATTATTTAATAATAATTTTACTAATAATTTAAACAGACAACCGATAATCTTAAAAAACAAACTTTTTTGTTCAAATATTTTTTTTTTTTGGTTTTAATTTTTTAAAATTTAAAAGTAAATCATTATTTTTTTTTTTTGTTTTACATTTTACAAAAGATGAAAAAAAAGTAATAACAAAGTTGAAAAAAGTTCAAAATAAAGTTCTTATCTTTTTTTCAAATGTATAATATTTATACAAATAAAATTGCAAAAAAACAAACATTAATGCACTGAGGGGTAAATCTTTCCGCGACGTACATTGCGACAAACCCGTTCGATTTGTGGTGTCAACAATATCTCTAATTGTAAGTTGTGGTACAAGATATAGGCAACACAGAAAAGGGGACAGTCCGTGGACTAAATTTATTTGTAAACAGCATTTAAAAAACTGCAAAATAATGGCGGAATGCGAAAAAAACGCTTTGTACTATAAAACTTATCCCGTATATAAATAAAACTTATTTAATATTTGCAATTTTTTTATAAATGTTTAAGCAAGACTTTTATCAAATATTAATCAATGGATGCCTAGAAAACAGCAAAAATCCATAAAACAGTTAATGTGGGTTATCAAGTTTTTACAATAAGCCCTTCAATTGCAAAAGGTGTAGTTAATCTGATACCAATAACCCAGCAAAAACACACCTTACCAATTAATGAGTCTAGTAATCTAAACTCGAAGGTTTTTACGTAAAAGATACTCTTTATATTATAATTCGAACTTTTTTTATATGAAATGTCCCAAAAGTAGTGAGTTCTGTATTACTGGCAGGTTTACTTAAATACGAATTATAAGCTATTATATATTTGCATACAAGGTAATGAGTAATAAGCCAATAAAAGAAGAAAAATAATGGGTCTAAAATTAGATTCTGAAAAAATTACGTCTTAACGGGCGAATTATCTATACCCTAAGCCACCGAGGCATGTAATATTTGATAATTTAAAACATAAATGAATTGTTCTTCTATTTAAATTCGTTCAAGGTATACCTAAACTAACACCTTACCCTATCTATAGCTTACAAAAAAAAATAGGAATTATAATGAGTCTAAAAATAGAAAAACAGAAATAATGTATCATTATATTTTAGCTAAAAGTAATAAGATGAAAAACCTGTTACTGTTCACCAATTATTTTTTGTATAAGAGTAATGCATTCATTATACATTTCTGTTTGGTAAATCATTATTTTCCTATTTAAAGTAATGCAGAAGGTAATAAGTACGCATTACAAAGTAATGTATAAATAATGGCAAAAATTTACTTTATCGGGCACACCTCAAAAAAAAAAAATAAAAATTGGACCCTATCTGGAATAAAAAAAGAAATTTTTTTTCTTATGTGACGTTAAGGGCGCTAAGGCCCCTGGAGCCCCCCAGGGGGGAAAAACCTAAATTACCCTCCCCACCAATAAAAATGTATAATTCTATCTGGAATAAAAAAAGAAAATTTTTTTGTTATGTGACGTTAAGGGCGGGGAGGCCCCTGAAGCCCCCAGGGGGGTAAAACCAAAATTACCCAAAATTACCAAATAAAAAATGCAATAAAATCAGAAAAAATAAAATAAAAAATATATAATGGCCAAAATGGCAAATTATATATTTCTGCTGAGCAAAGTTTTTCTGCGTGACCGGCCTACGGCCGGGCTTAGGGGTTTTTTTCCTCCGTAGAACGCGGCAGGTGGCTTCGCGAAATAAAGTTTTTTCTGCGTGCGACACAAAAGAAACTTCAAAATACATGCCCTGGTTTTTGCTCCTAGCGGTTCCCAGGGGCCCAGCCCCAAAAAAGCCTCATAATTTTGTATTTTTTTACTGTATTTTTCCATTTTCCTTCATTTGAGCACCGTTTTTATATACGGAAATGTTTACTATTTTTGGGCCAAGCCTAAAGGGTCTAAATTTTACTAAAATGGCTCTGGTTTGGGCCACGTTTGTCGGATCTTGAAAAAAAAATACATTTTTGAAACCGTGAGGAGATTTTCTTTCATTTGAGTATCCACACTTATATGTTTGTACATGTCCCTGTTTTTTGCTCCTAGCGGGTCCCAGGGGCCCCGGCCCCAAAAACGCCTAATAATTTTTTATTTTTTTTTTTTAATTTCTGATCGAATAGTATTTTTTCATAATTTTTTTTGGTTGGGGGGGGAGGTAATTTAGGTTATAGCCCCGTGGGGGGCTCCAGGGGCCTCCCCGCCCTTAACGTCACATAACAAAAAAACTTTCTTTTTTTATTCCAGATAGAATTATATATTTTTTTGGTGGGGGGGGGGGGGTAATTTAGGTTTTTCCCCCCTGGGGGGCTCCAGGGGCCTTAGCGCCCTTAACGTCACATAATAAAAAAATTTTCTTTTTTTATTCCAGATAGTGTCCAATTTTTTTTTTTTTTTTTTGAGGTGTGCCCGATAAAGTAAACTTTAACCTAAATAATAAGTAGTTATTACTATGTTTTTGCTGGGAATCATTTTTTTTTTTTTTTGTGTTATGTAGCTCCAACTTATGACCATCAATATAATAAAAGAATCACTTTGCTATAACATCACACACACGCACGTTCAAGAATCCCCACACCAATGCAAGTTGATAGGCTTATGTACCGTAATATCCAAAAGTAATTGAGCCAATATTTCTTTTATTTATTTTTACGTTTATTTATATTTAATGTCAATTGCAGGCATTAACCCAGAAAAACGAAATTTTTTCTAGTCACCAGTTCCTGTTGCACCTCAGTCGGTTTTTGTGTTCGATTTATATATATTATGTTCTTTATCCAAAAACAATGTTTAAAAAATACATAAGAAGTCTTTTTTTTTAGCTATACTTAGCCAAGCCGCTTAGCTCAAGGTCGTTTTACTTTGTATACGGTTTCCAAAATAAACTTGAATTCTTTTTATTATTAGTCTCAAATTTAATTGACAGTATTATAGCAAAATGTTATTAGTTTATGTTATAAATTAAATAATATATTTAATTTTATTATAATTTTTTCAAAGCACTTGACGTTTAAAACAAAGCACATCCACAATCGCAGTCCACAATGTCAGAAATCCAATAAGAAACTAAAATGATTTGTTTTGGTAGCAGAGACCTGAGCCAAGCTAAATAATCGACGGCGGTTAGGAAAAACAATTGCGGCGGCTGCTCAAAGCCGAATGCAAATTGAAAACTGATCGGCTTTTCAACTTATTATCGACTATTGGTGAATCCTCAGATTTGAATGAAACTTAGTTATGTTGTAGAGAACAAAAAAAAAATAAATATAAAAATGCCTACACGCAAAAAATAAACTAGTGTAAGAATATCGAAGTCAACTTGGTAATTTCTTTTTATATAATAGTCAGAGTATAAACTACATGAGCTATGTATTTTGTAAAAAAAAAAACAAAGTTTCCTTAGTTGATGATAAGTACTATTGCGTTGTTCGTTCTCCAATTTTTACGATTTTGTATCTTACCTAACTTTCTAAAGTAAAATTTAAACAAGTTATCAAATTGGTTGGCATATAAAAGAAAACCTACAGTTAAGCAGGAAATCCAAAGGTTCAGCAAAAACTATATTGAAAGATTGAGCAACCATATAAATCCCTTAGCTGTTGCTCTCCTAGATGATAGTATAAGTTACCTAAGTTTATTGTAAAGAATACAACTTCAGAAGTTTTTCGACAAGTTATACAAACAACTTCGGTAAAAAGTTCTTCACAAAAACTTTGTTAACTTTGCAAGTACATATTAGTTTTATATAAAATTCCATTGTTCTACTTTATTAAATGGAACAATTTAATTTTGTTCATTTTATGTATTTTTATATGGCATATTTTTAATAATATTAATTTATTGGTACTTTTTGTGTAAAAAATTAAATAAATATAATAAAATGCCTAACTTACATCCCACACATTTCACAAAAACCAACTAAGCCTGTGGTATCAGACGCAAACATTCCAGCGGCACACAGTTTCAGGCAAGAAAAATCTAGAAAAGAGAAATCCAATAAAAAAAATTCATAAAAATTTATTGCAATTTTATATCAGCACAAATACATACCAATTTCAAATTATTCTCGGGCCTTTTATTACAATTTTTTAATTTTGAGTTTTTTATTGAAAAAAATATAGACTTTTGATGAAGTAATGTAAAAACGGCAAGCCGATTGAAAATATGACAGCTGATTTTTCTTGTCCAAACAAACCAGTGCTGCCAAGTTAGAGGTTTATTTCCATAAATTTAGGGCGTTAAGTTGTTTAAAAGTTTTTAGGGGCGTACAAGTTTGTTAGGGGGAAATTTTGGGGGGGGGGGGGTAAACAAATTTACTTTTGCTTTTATGAAAATAAAATTTTCTGTTCAATGATTGGTTTTGAAAAAATTTTCACGGTCTTTTGTTACATTTAAACTTTTTTTTTTAGCTTGTTGTTGAAATTTACGTCACTTTACTGTACTGCTAAATTTGAGATTTTTACTAAAAAATGGAGCAAACCAGTTCTAGTCTAAAGAAGTTAGTTTATTTTAACAGATTTCTTAGAAGAATTTGAAATTTTATTTATTTATTCCTGAAAGGGTCAAAGAATAAATTTGAAAACAAAAACTCTATAGATTATTTGTTAGGATAATATCCTAATAAAGAAATATAGAGTATGACCTCGAACTTGAATAATTTTCATTTTCATTGCACAATTAAATTTCGAAAAACATAATTTTTATTTTTTAATAAATATTATATCAAACTATTGTGCAAAATATTACCAGTGTTTATGTTAGACGGTTATATATACTATACTAAACGGTTGTACAATACAATGGAAAAAATCAAAAAGGTGTTGCTTTTTATTGTGCAACCAAGAAATGAGAAAAATATTGTATATTCCTCCACAGCAGAACAAAAGTATTGTTCATCTTATTGTACTGAGTAGGGCAAAATGACAATAATACTGACAATAGTATTACAAAGTGCGTGGGTACCTTAAGAAACTCCACCTCCATTATACTTTTATGTTCGATATTGCCATATCTAATAAATATTGCCACATTGATTTGTGTATGTTAATAATGTTTCCAAATTTCATCAATGTAAATTTTACATATCATGTTTTGTATTAATGAGCATTAATGTAAATTTTACACAGCATAAATTTTAATAATTAATAAAGAAAGCAACTTGTGTAATTAAACAAAAACGCAGTTTCATTCATTTTCGCAGTTATTTCAACACTAATTTCTAAAAGGAAATTCTTTTACAGAAACACACTAGTTTTTTTTTGTTTGTGTATATTGCATTTACAAATAGAAAAAATTAATCCAATAAATTATAACATTATATATATCTAGACCTTGCAAAATACAAAATAATATATATTGAGATATTTATAACATGTTAAAAAAACAAAATTTAATATTGGATCATCAAAACACTTTTACAAAAAAAAAAACGCTAAATATAGAACGAAAAGCTCTAAATTGTTACCAAAACAGCAAATAGGCTTTTCAGTATGCCGGCAACACTGACAGTATTGAAAACCACCTTTAAATGCTCCAATGCGCCAAATCTACGATAACGAAAATATTTTGTACTAAAATTCGTCTCAATCTGATGGCACACAAAAAGCAATTACTCAATTACAAAAATCTTGATAATATATAAATCTTGATATATATAAATTCATTCAAAAATATCTTAATTAACTTATAACATAAATCAGTGTCTAAAATAATAACATCTATATATAAAACAATAAATAATTGATTGTATTCTTAAGAATTGTTTTTAATTTTAACAACGACAATAAACTAAGTAACCGACTACCAAACCGACTATTTTGACAGGGTTGCATTTAAATGCATATAAGTAGCAAAGTTTTAATACTAATTTTAGCAACAAAGGTCGCAATTGTAATAATGGCTAGCCAAATACAAAATGGTTGCCAGTTCGTGCGCGAAGAAAAAAATTTTTAGCTCTTTGTTTGGAAAAGAAAATTTAGCAAAAAAAATATTAAACAAATTATCTAAAAACATAAACTAAGACAAGTGCCGAGTGTTTAGAATATAATTTACTAAAAACCTAATAAATTAACCAGTGATACACATAATAAAAAAGTTACAATACAATAAAAAAAAAAATCTTCAACAAGAAAAAGTCATTAAAAGAATGAGTGTATGAGGAAAAAAAAAATTGAAATGAAAAAATATATATGCAAAAAAATGAAGTGAAAAAATAGTGAATAAAATTAAAAATTTAGAATAAACGGCGGAAAATATCAATGAAATTCTAGTGCAGCAATAAAGCAAACAATTACATTTTTTTTTTAGTTATTAAGAGGTGAGAAATAAAATAAAAATTAAGAGGCGCTTAAAAATTAAAACACACATACAGACAGACTTACATTAAGTTTTTTTTTTCTTGTATGTTTAAACACACACGTATACATTTATATACAGTTTGTGCATATATATGGATGGATGTATGTAGGAATAACGTTTAAGTGCTTAAACCATAAAACAACAACAACTACTACTACTACTAAATAATGATGAAGAATATTTTGTACGGTGTTTCTCGTTTGTCTGTCTGTCGTTTGGTCGGTCTTTCGGTCGTCATTTTGGTGTAAGTGAAAAATCCGGAAAAAGATACAACTTCGTTTTTCTGCAACAACAACAACAACAACAACAACAACAAAAGTTTACACACAAAAAAAAAAAAACGGAAGACGAAAACATTTTTTAAGAAGAATAGGAATCATCATCCAAAACCAACAACAATAGTGTACAGCAGGGATGATTTTAGTACTTTGAAATTAGTACTTTTTTCAATGTCCATCGGGAACTCTTAACAAAATATTAATGGACAATTTGTAACGCCCCTTTGTACCAGACCGTTTTTGATAGACACTTAAGAAGCTTGACTCACACGCGGAACAAATCTAGTTTACGGTCATAGCTAAAAAAAAACGAAATTAGGGTTAAAGTAGGTAAGCTTAGAAAAAAAAAAAATTTCTCGGCATCATATATTTTCTTAGTTATAGGCCACTTAAGTTTGGATATTTCATTTAATGGATATTTATGTAACTTTGGCCTGCGTTGTCGGAACGAAATATCAGTATGTCATTAGAAAGCTTTTTTTTAAAGACCTTTAAATTTGGTATAAAAAAGTTTAAAAATATTAACCCAACTCATGATTTCCCTTTTTTTTTTTGAACTATTGCAAAATTTTCTAATATAAGGCAGGTTTAATGTAAATCTCAATTGTAGCCACGACTTGAAGCTTTATTTTAAGGTAAAAGATTTTAGGGTAACTTTTTTTTTATATTTTTATTATAATTTAAGTAATTTTGTAAATGTTTCTAATTTGCATTACTTGAAAAAAAAAAAAAAAAAATAGTTTCTTTAAAGTAAAATCGTGTAAATGTCATCCATAAATACGTTAGTGGCTTTGATGAGCAAAGTTTTTCTGCGTATGTCAAACCGGCTTCGCTGAGAAAACTTTGTCTGCGTAGAAGAACTCCATAAAAAAGTTTGTGGCTTTGCTGAGCAAAGGAATGAAAAAAAAAAAACAATAGAAAATCGCTCGATTTTTTCTTTTGTGTTTCTATCCAGATATGGATGATTTTTGGCGCACTCGCAATAATGGTTTGGAATGGGTTAAATTAATCTATTTGTTTTTATAATTTGCAATTTTAAAAAGCTATTTATATAGAGATTTAACAACAAAGTACAAAAATTAAGAAAATTTAATATCAAAAAATATAACTGTTAATATCTCCGGTGCAGAGAAACAAGCCGACCCTAAATTTTCGGCGGCGGCGGCGCAACCGACTTATCTAGGACGGCGTTTAGGTTAGGTTGTTATCTTGACGATTTTTAGATCAAATCTAGTGATATTCGCTATATTTTTCATCAACTCTATTTTCTTGTTAGTAATCAAAAAAAAAAATATATATATATATTCCAAGCTTATACACAAGTTTTTTTTTTTTTTTTTTTTTTTTTTTTTTTTTTTTAATTTATTTATTTAGCATTTATGCTATTAATATTATGTTATGTTATTAATTATAAAGATTTAATTAAATTGGGTTGGCTAATTGTTAATAAAACAAATAAAAGTTCATATAAGGGGTTCGCCAAATAACTTTTTTTTTTGAAAATGCTATAAAAAAAACTACTGAATATTTTTTCAAATTTCTTTTTTTATTTGAAAGTACAATCCTTCCGGTTAATAATGGGAAATTTCATTCAAATGGCTGCCTCGGCTGGCCATGCAGTAGCCTACACGATCGGTCCAATTTTTAAGCACATTATCGATTGTGTGCAGCTGTATTTCACCAATGGCTTCACGAATATTGTCCTTTAAAGCGTCAATTGTCTCGCGATTGTTGGCGTAACACTTATCTTTGACGGCACCCCACAAATAATAGTCCAACGGTGTCAAATCGCAGCTCCGAGGTGGCCAAACGACATCAGCTCTGCGGCTGATAATGCGATCTTCAAAAACAGGGCGCAAAACATCGAGCGTAGCTTCGGCTGTGTGGCACGTAACGCCGTCCTGTTGAAACCAAATGTTGCCAATATCCTCCTCTTCAATTTTTGTGAAGAAAAATTCGTTCAACATGGCCCGATAACGATCGCCATTGACTGTAACGGCAACTCCTTG
Organism: Delia radicum; assembly: GCA_021234595.1. Taxonomy (NCBI): domain Eukaryota; kingdom Metazoa; phylum Arthropoda; class Insecta; order Diptera; family Anthomyiidae; genus Delia; species Delia radicum. The sequence continues at coordinate 80,454,095 of CM037853.1, read as the reverse complement.
CTCACACATTCTGCAACATTGCCATGCTTTTCAAAGTAATATCGCAATATTTCCCAGCGTTATTCAAGCGTATACACAACCATATTCGTTCTGCGGAAAGATAAAACTAATTATCTCTCAAATCAGACATGAGCTAAGTGTTACCATTCACGAAATAAGCACTAGTTGAAAAAAAAAGTTAGATGGCGGACCCTTTATATAATAATTTTTGCTTTTCTAATACTTTTTTGTTTGATATTTCCAAATGCCCAAAATGGTTCCAGCATTCTGAGCCACTGATATAACTAACACTAATTTTGGCGTAATCTTTTACATTTTTTTGTTTGAATACTATCTTTTGATAATAATTTTGGTCATTTGAAACACCGAAAACTTCTTCAGAATCCGATTCTGAAGATTCAATCAAGATTTTCCATGCTTTTATTAAAATAAAAATTATAATTTTTTTTTTGCATTTTTTTCTTTATTTTAAATTTTTTCCTCTTTCTGCTAATTTTTGTTATTTCTTACACGTTTTACAACCAAATACGACTGATTAAAATGTTAACAATATTGGTCTATTACGGTCTAATCAAAAAATTGGCGGCAAATAAAAATTCGTCTGCTTCCACTTTAGCTGGCTCACATTTTAAGCAGCGACTGCGCGCAGCCGATTTTGCGCGCAGCCGCTGCCGATCAAAAAATTACGATCACGAATGTCTTAATTCGGCCCATGGTAACGATTTTGATATACAAAGCCTAGTTTACGAGATATGGTAATTTTTAAGATATTAGTACATGGTGATTCTAAAAAGGCAAAAATTGGTAATATGTATATGTTACTTTGTAATGTTTTATTCTTGAAAATTTTTAAATTTTTATATCTAATATTGAATAAAACATCTCAGAAAATTGTTAAAAAATAAATATATTTTTTATTTATTTTTTATTCCGACAAAATATGTTAACTCTGAATAAATCTTTGTTTTTTTTTTTTGATGTACTAAAATATGCTTCCTCAAAACAACAAAAAAATATGCAAACAAGTGCAAAATATGAAATTTTTTTGCGTAGGTATAAATTGGTAAGAATATTTAAACCATCCTTATGGAAGGTACATTGTTTATTTTTAACAATAATAAGCGAAATATCTATTTTTTTTAGCTTTCCTGAGAAGTTAGCGTTTATTGAATATAGGAGCTCGATATGCTCTAGTAATGACCTTTACACCCCTTTTTTAATCCTGCCTCAAGGTCATTCAGATTGACCTGTTACCATATGGTAACTATGGTCTGGGCTAGGGGACTGATTTTTGTACATAAAGGAAAATGTAATTTTCCCTTATCTAACAGTTTACGTACAACAATAAAAATATATTTTTTCTGCTAAAATTTTGAGAAAAAACCCTAAAATAATTATGTGTCCTAAACCAGTCCCCTAGCCCGACCATAGTTGTCATATGGTAAAACCAAAATTAGTCGTTAAAAAAAGTACAACAACAAATATCGTTTTCAGTAATTTAGAAATATTGGAGTTGTATTTTCAAATAAATAATGCTTTCTTTCAATATTTTGAATAAATATGTCCATTTTTAATACATTTACATCTAAAAGTCAATCTTTTCTTTTTTACATTTTAAAAAATTACAAAGTTTGAGGTTATTTATGTAACTTTAATAATCAATGAACTACGGTCTTAAAAGTTATTCTGGTGGAAAATATTACTACATATCGCTCATTTACTACAATAACGTCATAACTCAAAAATTTTGATTTAATAAATTATGGATTAAATTAATAACACATTAAAGGCAATTATGTAAACTTTCCAACCATACACAGTTTGTGTAGATCTGATCAGTAATAACCTGATTTATGATATCACTCATTTACTGCAAGAACGTCACAACTCAAAAAACATTAATTTTGAGTTAATGACGCAGAATCACGTATCATATTGTATAAAAAAGTCCTATTGATATCTTCTATACTAACCTCTTGAGAGAAATTATGTTGTTATTTTTTTCTTCAAGGTGGAAGTGGATTGAAAACTGTAAACTCGTAATATACAAAATCAAAATTTTTGAGTTATGACGTTATTGCAGTAAATTAGCGATGTGTATTTTAAGAGAAGTTATAAGAGACTACGAAATAAAGTCTTCTATATTTAAAAGTTTGTAAACGAATAATAATGTTTATTAAAAATTTTGAAACTTAAAATTAATACAAAATTCAAAGTTTATTTGATAATTTGAATTTATAAATATTTGAATTTTGTTGAGTGGCTGGTCGCCACATTACTCCCCTTCCAGTGATGACATTAGGCATAACGATTAATCAGGAAGAATTTGTTGGAATCCATTTATGTAGTTTGTTGGAAAGAATTTTAATTGTTGTTAACTTGAAGCAAGTGCTAGGCGACGTTAGGATTTACTATTCATATTGAAAATAGTTGTGTGAACGTTGCAAGTTGAAACAAAGCTGTCGATTATAGACGTGTCGTTGTGACTAAAAGCCTCCAATCCGGCAATAAGGAATGCGATTAATTGAAAAGTAGACGAACTTTTCGTGGAGCTGTAATTAAAAACAGGGCTGTTGGTCGTTGCCTTGGCATTGTGACCGGCAGGCCTCCAAAACCGACCAAAGTTTTTTAGTGTATTTTTGTTGTATTTCGCTGATGATTCTCGATCAAGTGACGTTTTTATGTGATATGCCTATGTACTAGGTGGGTCTTGTGAAAATCCTCTTAGATTGTGGAGCTAGTAGTACAACAGCATGGCATTGTGGACAGTTAGTTTGATTGAAGATGATGATGATGCTGTTCGTTGGATTTGCATCGTGCCCGGATTTTTTTAAAACCATTTTATGTATACATGCGTTCAAAAAGATTCGGATTTATTCACGAAAGAATTGAAGGAAAACAACGATTTAATAAACACCACGAACATTAATTGCGCGTTCCTCAGGAGTTTTGTTGAGTGGCTGGTCGCCACAGCTGCATTCACTATAAAAAGCGACGTCCTAGACTTGTGTAGTTCGCGAACGAACTAGTTCAATTGAACTACTTACCCAATTGACCGATATGACCTAGTTTACCGTTATGCGCTCTTTTAATTCAATCGTTCATTTCGTTTGTTTTTACTCATGAGACAATTTTATCTCTTTTTAATAGTGTTTTCAACAGCTACCCTATTTTTTAAAATTAAATTTGAAGTCCATATTGAAAATATTATTTTTTACCAAAATCGTTTTTCTTAATTTTTCATTTGCAGTAATATAATTTCATTAAATTTATTTCATTCACATTTAAATTTTTTACATTATTAATCAATAACAATAAAAACATATGTGTCAACTGTGAATAGTTCGTTAAAAAATTATCAAACAAACGATCCGAAAAGTTGTCAAATGAGCTATTGAACGAAATTGGCAATGAGCGATTGAACTAGAAGAGCGACCTAGTTCATTCAGATCAATCGAACTAACTCAAACGAACAAGATTGCCCAAGTCTACCCCGCCCAATAAAAAAATGTGGCTAAATTATCAAAAGAATTATACATTTAAAATCATAACATTTTACCATTTTTTTTTAGGGGCAGGCAGTTAAGCTTTAATTTTTTCCAAAAATTTTTTAATTTTTGTATTAAAAATACAATAGTTTTTTCGACTTTCTATATTTGCATATATTTAGTTAGAATATTGTTCTACCAGAAGACCAAAATCTTATATGATATTGTCATATTAGATTTTACAGGGTGTCCGCCGGGAAGGTATACTACTTTTTTTGTTTATAATTTTTGATTAAATGAAAGAGAATGGATCAACATCGCCATTTCTTGATTGATTTTGATAATAAATTTTTTTCATAATAAATTTGCCACGTGTCTACTTCACGACTGCCAAATATGAACTGTCAAGACTAATGTTTACCAAAATGGCGCCAAAACAAAGCAGTATACCTTCCCGGCGGACACCTTGTATTTGTTGCTTTTCAAAAAGTTTGATAATTTTCATGATAGACAATACAATTGTTTCATAGGCATCACCCTAATCTTAAGTTGCCCGCAAATAAAGACGATAATAGTTTTTTTTCCCCTTTCACAATAAAGCCAACAAGTACAAAATTATAAAAACCCTCAGTTGATATTCGTCACAGTATATGCAGTAAGGAGTCCCGAATTAAAAAATCATTAGGTACATCACTCAATCGATGCGTATTAAAATATGGGAAAATAAGTAAAAAAATTTTGCCGAGGATCTTCAGTTCTGTACCAGCGATTGAAGTTACCGATTGTGGTGCATTTTGACAAAAAAAACACAGGCTCAAAAGTTTCAAATTTTTGTCATATTAACGATTTTCAAAGACCAGCTAATTTAGGATCAAACTTTGGGAAAACATATGTATCTATTTACAGCTATCTTTTTTCCGATCTTTTCTTTCGGTAACGGTATTTCTTTTTTTTTAATATAATTTATTTTAAAGATAATGCTATTTCTATTATTTCGGTAAAGGTATTTTAGCAATAACGATAGCCAGTTAAAAATGTTTTGACTCGTTAATGGTATTTTAGCGGTATACCTGCCTGTCATCCCAGTCAAAAGTAAAGTTTTGATATTGTAACGAAATCTGGTGTAAAATTATCCGAATGATTATAAATAATTAAGGTGTTGTTTAAATATCACATTTCCCTTAAGATGAGTGAAAATACAATAACAAAATACATGTTATCACTTGTTCGTCTAGGGACGAACGTAATTGGAAACCCCATATAAATCCTTTTTTAAAGGGTTTAGAATATTTTTAACTGTAATTTTGCTTATTTGTGCTTTGAAATATGCCAAAATAATGTAGAAAAAGTGTTGCCATTACACAATTACACACAAAGTCCATGTGTCATGGACGGAGAACGAAGCCGATCGGCTAATAGCCAAGGCTAAGCCGCCGCCGATCACTTTTCAGGTACTCGAACCGTCGCCGACCTGAGTGGCTAATTTCGGCTACAAAATATTAGCCGACTATATCAGCTGAGCCGACTATAGCAGCTTAGCCGATATTTTTTTATCTAAATTCATTTTAACAAAAAAATCATATTATTTTAAGAATCCTCCGCCTTCATCCGGCTTTTAGTACCCACCAATCTGGCAACCATAGGTTTTCACTATGAATTCTCTAGCGTTTGCAAAATGTGCCGTTATATTGCGCTTCAATAGAAAAAGAAAAAGTAAATTTTCCAAATCTTACAATGGCTCAAAAAAATATAAAAAACTTTTTTAATACTACGCAAGCTAATCCCACAATTTCATCTGATTCTGATTCTAACTCAGATGCTTCTACTGATGTAAATACATTTATTTCAAAATCTGCCGATATAGCATATTATGAAGACTTGATTAAAAGAAAAGATGATATAAAAAAATGGCAAAGGTTAAAGTTAACCTAACGGGTTTATCGAAATGTTGGAAGCATTTTGGTAGTCATAAAAGATTGACACATATTGGAAAAGATGAAATTTTGTAAAATTTGCTTAGATTACAAATAAATAAGTGAATTAAATTATAATACATTTTTTAACCATCGGCTTAGTCGATTTTTAGTCGCCGATTTTTCTTATTTAAAAGAAAAGATGATATAAAAAAATGGCAAAGGTTAAAGTTAACCTAACGGGTTTATCGGAATGTTGGAAGCATTTTGGTAGTCTATACATAAAAGATTGACACATATTGGAAAAGATAAAATTTTGTAAAATTTGCTTAGATTACAAATAAATAAGTGAATTAAATTATAATACATTTTTTAACCATCGGCTTAGTCGATTTTTAGTCGCCGCCGAGATTTTTTTTTAGTTTAGCCGCCGCCGACGAATATTGTTCGGCTTTAGTCGACTTTCAGCCGCCGCCGAGTATATTTTTGATTAGCCGCCGCCGGCGACAATTTAATGTCGGCTTCGTTCTCTGGTCATGGATTAATTTATTTATAACCATGGTTGGCAACCATTATCTTTTTATTATAATCCTCGTTGCCTACCACCACTCCCACATCAAGGCCGATATGAACATTTTAAAACAACGTTTCGAATAGTGTCATGTGTCTTCTGAGATCACAGGGTTTATTTCAAAAATTCTACCATTTAAATTTTGTTTAATGTTTTGACTTTAGATCAAGATATTTCCAAATCAAACAGGTAAACTAGCAAAATTAAACCGGTTTTAACAGAAGAAACATGTATTTAATGGACTCGCATTTTTAAAATTTTCATTTGGGTCTTAATGTTACTGTGGTAGTAGCCATCTACCGTTATTATACGAAATTATTGAATGGCAACCCTGTTGATAACTTTGGTATATTTTATATGTAGAGTATTCAACACTCAAAGATTCTAAGGATAGTTTTATATAAAAATCTTTAAAAATCGTTAGGATTTTGAGAAATTGTTTTCAGAAAGTTTTTTTCTGTAGAAAATCTCTTACATTTTTAAATATTTTTAATAACAGGGCAGTGACTTTCAAATGCAAATGCATGTTTGTAGTCAGTAGCCCAAAATCGATTTTGACCAAATACTTTTCGGAATCAAAGAATTTGCAACAAAATGACATCGATTTGTTTCTGCATATTTTGTTATAAATTCATATTTCGACATTTTTTGTTGCCTATTTTCATTTTAGTTGCATATTTTTATCCCGTCCCGGGAAATCCCTAAGTCTCTATGTATGTACCTAATTAAATGATGACATTTTTAAAATGAAATTGATTTATTTTACTAATTTTTTTTAGATTAGATTCATAGATTGCCAATTGTTATCCTTTCCACAAATGTTTACCTTTAATCCTTTACTGCATGATTTTTTTTTTTCGTTTTGTACAAACAGTTAGTTGTCAAGTTGTAGTTGTCAAAATTTCTATTTGTTTTGCAAATATTTCAATAAATATTCGATGTTTTTGCTACTTTAATACGAAATATTTTTTGTTGAGTGTTTAGTCTAGTTGTAATAGAATCCTAAAAACATCCTTGGATATTAAAACAAATTATTATACACTCAAATAAAATCTTAACTTTAGTAGATTTTAAAACTTCATATAAAATGTTTTTAACATTATAAGTTATAAGTTAAATGAAAATCAAAAAGTTTTGATATCTCGAAAACTAAACGTTCGATTTTAAAACTTTTGCAGTATTTGATATCAGATGTATGCGAAAATGATGTACTGCAAGAGATCCTTCCAAAAATTAAAATTTTACGAATCCTGCTATATGTGTAATTTAAAATTTTTTTGTGTAATTTTAAATTTATCTTATGGCAACACTGTGTACAAATAACTGCTAAAGCTTTTTGTTGTAATTGTTGTATTATATATTTCCTTCATCTCCATTTACTACTGTAATACAAACGAAAAAAATTAAGACTGAAACTGTTCTGTACAGGGCTGCCAGATGCCTTTGGTAAAAAATCGGTGAACATTTTACGATATTATTTGGAAAAATCGTCTATCGTTAATTTGAAAAAATCGTCATAAAAATCGGGAGTTCAGTTTTACTAATTTTAATACTTTTTCTTATCAGTCTCAAGAAACAAGTTGCTTATAATTCTCTTTGAGTATTGAAAAAAAGAACATATTTCGTTAAAATTTAAAATTTAATTTTAAATTATATATTAAATTAATAAAAAATGGTTTAAAAAAATAAATGAACTATAAAACAGTAATGAACTAACATATACCGAAATTTCGCAGTGCTGATAAATGCATATGACTCAGACCTTCGAAAGAATTAATTCGATTTGAGCTTAATTCACAAAAAATTTAATTCAGAATTAAAAAAAAATGCTTATATGTCATTCCATTAATCCATTCCCTAAGAATTCATTCACTAGCTGCATTCAAAAGCTTTAATATATATTGAATGAATATACCAAACTTGAATGAATTCAATTAAATGTTCATTCAACATTTTACTAATAGAATGAAGAAATTTTAGTATCATTCATTTAATACAAAATGAATACGTAACACACAAGCAATAACAAAGCATAAATCGAATTTTTCTTTTGTTGTAGACTAACGGCCTGTTTTTGTAAGACGTGTCACTCAAAAAATTCGTGTAAATGAGTTAAGAAATTCATTTTTTGGTTCTGTATCGCAAATGTCACTTTGAATTGTGTGAAAACGTAAGAGTTGTCGTTTTCGTCGTTTTTTTTTGGTTTCCACATTGCGATTTGAAACGTCACAAACGTCAAAAACAGACGTTCACAAAAAAGTATTCGTCAAAGAAAAAAGGCAACACAATTACATATAAAAAAACAATACTTTTTAACAAAAATTTGTAATAGAAATAGCACTATCAAACCCCATGGCAATTGACCCGATCATTTTTATTTGTAAATGCTTTTGGTTTTTTTTTATACAATTTATCACCACTTTTATTGTTTTCTAAATAAAATAAATAAATTTTTTTTCAAGCAAAAATCAGCTGTTTTTGTTTATATTTCATTTACAGTGTTGGGTTGCCATCTACGAAACGAAAAATGAGTTATTTGTAAAAAAGTAAACAAAATGCGAAAAACATTATGTTGGCAATCTTACTGTTTGACAAAACATAAAACTATACGTAATCAAACGTAAGTCAGACGAACTAATTATAAATACTCATTTTATTATGTATTCGTTTATGTGCCACACTTTCGTGTGGTATTATACACGTCTTGTAAAAACAATCCGTAATTATAAGTAATTTGCTTTTGTTTTATGTAAATATTTCAGTTAAATTATGACAACTTTCGTTAATCGGTTGACTAAATGAATGAACTCAAATCTTTCTTCAGTCAACCTTTTACTAAATGAATTAAGAAAATTTTTAATCATTCAAGAAATAATTCATTCAAAATAGAATTCATTACTTAGGAATGCTTTTTCGGAATGAAATTTAAGTAATATTTCATTCATTTTTACACAATTGAATTAAAGTATTAAGTCTTTTCAACCTGACTTTTAGATGACTCCAGAAAGTAAAACTGAAAACAAATTTTTTTTTTTTTGGTAAAAATTATGAAACTTAAAAAATCAATGTAAAAATTATCTCAGCAATTTAAAAAGCTGTCTCAAAGCGCGTGATAACATTTTGAGACTCATAAAATACTAAAAAAAATATTCAACTTCATGAAGAAATTTTGGATATTATAAGTTCTTTTTATTTTGGACAGATGTTAATATTTTCGGTCCCTATCTATGAGTAATTAATTTCTGGCTGGTTAATTAATTCCTTTGCAGTTCGGAACGGACAATTTTTATTTAGTTCGTCAAAACATTTTCGACAAGAGTTGTAAACAATTTTATAAATATACGAGATTTAAGTTTTTTTTAATTAAAAAAAAAATCGTCAAATCGTCATATGTAAAATTTTTGAACAAAAATCGTTAAAATTACGATAAATCATCAAATCTGGCAGTTATGGCTCTGTGCCATACGTAAGAATACAAAATCATATCCTCCACTCCACTCACACTGTCTTTACAAAAGAGAGAAGTATATTAAAAAATATAAAAAAAGCCAGAACAAAAGAAAAACAATTTCTTTTTTTGTTGTTGTTGCTGTTTTTTGAATTATAAAAAGAATATAAAGAAGAAGAAGAAAAACGAATCCTGTTTTTGGATGTGCACCACTGAATGCATCATCATCATCATCTTTGTATTGTTGGATTTGTCGTACAATTCAAACCCCTAACCACCCTCTTCTTAAACAGAATATTGTTGGAAATTTTTTGGTTGTTGTTGCTGCTGAATTTGTTTTTTTTATTTTCGGCGGTGGTGGTGAAGGTAACGATCAAAACGACCATAATTTTTATTTTGTCCGTTAGATAGATAGACGTACATACGTCACATGCTCATTTCAATTTAATCATTTTGTTCACTCGTTCGTTCGCTCGCTCGTTTACTCACTCGATGACTGACTGACTAATGGACGGGTTCGCTGGCTGGCTAACTTTCTTTTCGTACAATATACACTTAACCCATTAACGTCCACTGTCCCTATATGAGGACACCTCTATTATTGCGATTATCTCTGGAAGTATTTGTCCTATTTGACTATTTGAATTTAAGTAAAATTATTTAATAATTTCTTAGTTTACATCTTTTGACAGCAAATGAAAAAATAAAGATTTCGACAGAGGAAAAAATTTATTTATTTATGAAAAACTTTCAACCTCCGTAAATTTACAAAAAATAAAGCTAAGTAAATATATTAGCTAGGCTGATACATGTACATATTTCGATCTGACTAAAGATCTCATCAGCACCCGAAGTTTTAGAAAAGCGCTACAGCCTCCAGAATAGGCAGAGCTTTAACAAAAAACCTATTCGACATCAATTTAACCCCATTATTGTCTTCTTAGTAATCAAACACGTGGCTATGGTCTTTTTCCTAACAATCATCAACACGTTACTAAACTTTGAAGTCCAAAAATGTTCTATTTCTCGATGTACATATGTATATAAAACAAAAAACTAAGAAAACGGAAATTTTAATTTTGAAAATTTTTGATAATTGTGATATGCAGGACAACCAGAAATATGCTCTAAAAAAAATCAATTTTATGCTCATACAAAATGCCCTAAAAAATAAAAAATATGCCTCCTTAAAAAAAATATTTTTATTTAAAAATTCGTATTTAAAAATTTATTTTTCAATAAAGTTGAAGCAAATTTTTGTGAAATTTATTTCAGTTGCTAACAAAAATAAAGATAAAAGATTAATTATACCAAAATCGGTATAGTCTTCAAACATGAAACGCAAATTTGCAAAAATATATTGAATTTCCAAAATCGATGTTGCAAACCCAAGAAATTATAGAATACAAAATTTAAAAAACGATTTATTTATTTTTTTGAAATATTTTTGAATTTTAAAGTTGTATTTATTTTATATAATGTTTCGATAAAATAAGAATATTTAAAAATAAAAAAAGTAAAAAACTATGCTCTAAAAATGCGTTTTGTTCAAAAAAAGTACAAAAATATGATCTTATGACCAAAATATATTAAGAGCAAAATATTCAAAAATATACTCTAACAAATCGATGCTAGAATTCGTCAATTGTTCTGAAACAGATAAATCTCTTGTCCATTTTTCAATTCGACGCACAGGAAAAAACATGATGCAGCATATTTCTGGTTGCCCTTGTGATATGATATACATATATTATTAATATTTATCATGGATGGTAATCGATTCAATGCTGGTATCGGTAAGACTATTTTTGTTTATTTCGGTAACGGTATTTTAGGAATAACGATGTTTCAGTTAATACGGTAAGGGTTTTTTTTGCGTTAACGGTATTTTACTTATTTCGGTATCGGTATTTTAGTGGTAACGCTATTTTCGTTTACTTCAGTAACGTTACTTTAGTTATATCGGTAGAGGCATTTTAAGGATAACGTTATTTAATTTATTCAGGTTATGGCAATGCACATCGATAATTTTAGCCCCATTATTCCCGAATTCTGATGACTAGCTTGTTTATGATCAAGCTTTGGGAACAAATATATCTAGAGATATATATTAGGATATTATGTAGGTAAAGACGACAGCAATTGTAGTCAAAAACAAATGAAATTTCACTTGAAGAAAGGACAACTAATATTTCATTAAATTCAACTAACATTTTTCATTTATTTTTACTGTTCAAAAAATTACTAACAATTGTAGTAAAAATGAACCACATATATTAGTAAAAAATAAACAAACATTTACTTTTTTTATTTTTTTAAATAACAAAAAAAAAATTGTAAAAATGTAAAATCATAAAACAGTCATTCGATGTGGTTTGTTTTTTTAAATAAACTACAGGGTTAGTAAAAAATGAAATTTGTTCTACAAATGACTGACATTTACATTAAAAATAAATAAACTGTATTACAACCTAAACAACTGCATATTTTTAAAGCAGCAATTCCCTGAGTGTATTTACAGCGAATATTTTTTCTGATTTTGTCAGATTAGTTCGGTAACGGTATTTTAAGATTTAACGCTATTTCAATTATTTCGGTAACGGTATTTCAGCAATAACAGTATTTTAGTTATTTCGGTAAATGGTAGTTTACGGATACAGATATTTCAATTATTATGTTATTTTAGAGATAACGATAACGTCAGTTGAAAGGGTTTTGAATCGATAACGATATTGCCTGCCATTCCTGCCATTCCTGATATTTATTCTTTTTCCAGGCACTAATGAAACCTCATGAATCAAGTTTTACAATACCGAATTTTGAAACGGTTCGATTAGAGGAGCTGTTTTTACTTTTTGCTACTTGGCAATTTATAAGTATATCTTTCAACTTTTTTTCAATTTCGATTTCACTTTATCCTATTTGACGTCTTTGCCTATCATATAAATACATTTTCACTGAATTCTCTTCAGTAGATTGCATTTTGGCGTTAATGGGTTAAGTTAGCTACGCTACTAATGATTATGATGTGATGTTGATGAATGAAATGGCATAAAGCAGATTTTCAACTTATATTAATTTGTTTAACAATAAATTATAATATTTTTCGTTTCCCTTCTTTTTTTCTTGGGGGGAAGCAAAAATTTTCAACAAATATCTATATTTTTGTATAACATTTTTGTGTCTGTTTGTATATGGTTTATTAAAGGGTTAATTAGTTTAAGGAATCACCAACACTTCTCCTTCGTAGAGTTGTTTTTAAAGAGGATTTAATTGAGTCATAAACAGTTACATCAAAAATTTTACGTATACCCGCAACAAATAAAAAGTAATGCCAAAAATTGATTTTGTTATTTTCAAAAACTTTTCCTTAAAGAGTTTTGCAATTGAGATCAATTAATTACTAAAAAAGTTCTATTTTTTTAACTTTTTAATATGTTAAAAAAAAAACGAGTTAGAAAATACCCAAAAAAAATCTATATTTCTAAGAAAAATTCTAGCTTGAGTCAATTGAGAGACGTGGAAAATATATTTTTACAGAAAACCCTTTTGGTGGTAAGACTATTAGGAGTCCCCTATTCTACAAAAAATATTTACCTGGGTATGACCATTATATTTTATTCAAAAAACATTGAGAAACAATTTTATGGCTGATAAAAACAAATTTATACAAATCAATATAAAAACCTAAAATATTGTCTGTGTGAAGTTTCGTCGATACTGGACAAAGGAATCGGAGGGTAGGCTTTAATGGGTTAAACTACAACTTTATTTAAAACATTTTCTTTATCATGCTATCACTGAATTTAATCACTATGAATTTGTTTGATTTTTTAATGCCCAACCAACTATATTTAGCGAAGTTGAATTAATGGACTGAGCGATTGTACGACAATACATTGAAGTACCCATATTTAACTTAACTCATTAATGGCACGTCATAGATTCGCTAGACATTTTTCAACCAACCTTTTGCAGATATATACAAGCATCGGCTGTCGCTAAAGCCGTTTGAAATATTCGACAAAATTTTGTTTTCGTTAAAAATCCTGTACAAGGATTATGAGTGCAAAACAATACACAAAAAACAACAAATTTTATGTTTTTGTTTTTATATTGTCTATATCCTTTTTAGTTTCAGTTTGAAACTTTCATTGACTTGGGTTTCAGATATGTCATTGTCACTGCTGGACATATCAAACAGGAGTTTATAAATTGGTTCAGCATACAATTTTAAAGAACTTTTAGATGTTTTAGAATTTTCATTAAAGGTACCGGGAGTTTTTCAATAATTTAATAATACTAATGTCATTACGCCTTTGGGTAACTTTTTCTTTCAAAAAGTAAATTTATAATACGAGGGCGATCAATAAGTCCGTGACTTTTGTTAATGAAACACAATTTTTTTTTTCAAAAAAAAAAAAACAAAATTTATTCAACATAATCTCCTTTTAGTTCAATACACTTAGTCCAAAGTTTCTCCAATTTTTGTATCCCTTCCAAAAAATAGGATTTTTCAAGGTCCATAAAATAGGCATTATGTGGTCGTTTTTTTTTTAAATCCTCGTTAAATCGGTTCAATAAGTTGTCATAATATTCGCCGTTTATTGTTTTTCCCTTTTGAAGGTAATCGATGTGGATTATCCCGCGAGCATTTCAAAAAACTGTTGCCATCAACTTATTGGACACGATTACGTTTATGGTCAATTGAGAGCAAACGCGGCACCCATCTGGCAGACATCATTTGATAATTTAAAATCGAAACAACACTGCCATATGAAATGCCTATGGCATCAAAAATCTCACGCTCTTTTACTCTTCGATCGGCCAATCTATATTCATATCGTGGATTTTTTTTGACATTTTCTAGAACGTTCAGCGTCATTTGTACTTGTGCGACCACAACAAAAGTCAGTAAACCACTTTTTTACCATTGAAATCGATTGTGCAGAGTCCCCATAGTATTTATCAAGCTTTATCTTTTTTTCATTGACGGTTTTTTTTTTCTCAAAAAATAATGTTTAATGAGCACTCCAAATTCACTTTTTTCCATTTTTAAAAAAATCCACGAGGTTGTATGTTTTGAACAGCTGTTAAACGCAAAGTAAATGAAGGAACTTGCTCAAAATTTGACCGTAGTCTATTAACAGGTGGTACTTGATGGGAGCAGTGTTGCATTTCATATAACTACGAGGTTAGTTCGAAAAGTCACGGACTTATTGATCCGCCCTCGTAGTATCAGCTTCTAAAATTTTAGAATCTTGTCAACATATTGCGTCTCTTATGGAATTCAACATTTCCACTAACATCTACAGGACAAAGACATGTTGATTTGCTGAGTCAATGTCAATTAATGCTTTTTATAGCGTTTTTTGCCTTAAGAATTGAATAAATCATAGCCAATTAAAAAAAAAAATGCTAAGAAATAAAATATTACTGCATAACCCCAAACCCTAGATTTAAACCATTTAGGAAAATATCTCATAAATGCGTAAAAAACGCATTTTTTCATCTTTTCTTTCAGAAAAAGTTTTATTTAAAATTTTTTCTTAAAAAAAATAATTTATTTTCTTTAAAATAAATTTTTTCTTAATTTTTTGAGTTTTAACTAAAATAATTTTGTGTTTAACGAAAAAAATTTGAAAAAAATTTATATATTTTTATGCATAAAGTTCATATTTTCAAAAATGCATTTAAGCGATCAATTTTAACTCAGCCTAAGAATAACTTATTTAAGCGGAACGCATATAAACGGAATTATTTTCAAGTATTTTGTATGAAACGCACTTAAGCGGGAGCAGAAATCGAATGTTAATATCGTTGTACTTAACTGAATTTATAAGTTGTTGCCATTAAAATCCTCGTGTCTGGTCGAATATTCTGGTATTTTTCATTGATTGCTCTCTTCAAACGAATCAATTGTGTTCGGTACAGGTCCCCTGTGATCGTCTGACCTGATTTCAACAGCTCATAATACAAAACACCCTTCTGATCCCAAAAAATACAGAGCATTACCTTGGATCCATGGATATTCGGCGTTGATTTCCCTTGATGGCCGGGCTTTACATATGACTTTTTGAGCTTAGGGTTATCGTAATGTATCCATTTTTCATCACCAGTAACAATACGATGCAAAAACGACTTCTTTTTGTAGCGTTCAAGCAGCATTTCCGACAGGCAAAATCGGCATTTAACGTCTCTCGGCTTCAATTCAATTCAATTTCCTTGCTTTTGAATGAATCCCAATGCTTTTAAACATAGGGAAATGGCTTGATGTGTGACTCCCAATGATATTGCAAGTTCTTCTTGCGGTTGACAACAATCTTCGTGGAGTAATGCTTCCAATTCCTCATCTTTAAACTTTTTTGTCTGAACAGGCCTCTCCTTGTCTTCTGTGTCGAAATCAACACTTTTGCATCGCGCAAACCATCGTTCATAAGTTTTTTGAGTTGGTGCATGTTGACTGTAAGCTTCTACCAACAATCGGTAACTTTCAGCAGCCGTTTTCTTCAAATGAAAGAAGGTTATCAGACTTCCCCGCAAAACATCTTTTTTAGGCACAATATTTGACATTATTATAGCGATTGAAATGTCACATGTTGTCCAAATCGACATTATTAACTTGTATACCCAATATTTGCTCGAAAAAATCCAAATTTTAAAAAGTAAACAATTTTTTGAAAGACTTCTCCACAAGAACCAATATGGTATACTTGAATCAGTTCTCCGACATTTGCCTCTATATGCTTTTTTTGTTTCAAAATTTAAAAATAACTGGTATTTTCGGCAATTGGTTAAAAATTATATTTCTTCCACAAATAAATGTTTTTTTTTTCATTTGAAAATGACAAAACTGAAATACTACTCAAATAACTAGCAAATCCTAACTGCAGAAGTTGCCTGATTGCAGTTAAATGTAAACCATGAATATGAAAGCAGTGATACTTTTATTTCGAGTGAATGTAAGCTTGTCGGTTTGAATGTTTGTTTTATATTAATTTATTACTCTCCTCTTAATGGAATTTATTACTCTTCTCCATTTTCACATTAAATAAAGAAATTATCTAATGAATGGGGAAATCTTGTGAAACATTTCGACTTATTTATGAGTTTTAAAACAGCTTAGCTTGGAAAATTCAAATTGCTTTGAAGACGAAAAAAATCCAATTTATCGGTAATCGATATTTGATATTATGGCGCAATAAAAATCACAAAATAGTATAAAACTTTTAGAACAACCACAAATAAAAACTTTAACCCTTTCACTACTTTTGTACACTACAGTATACAGATTGGAACCGCGGTTCCAGGCGCGGTTGTTTCGTTTTAATAACTTTGGCAAGTGGTTTCCAGCTAAACTTATGCCACTGCTGACATATTTGATCATCTAACTGTTGCCCAGCAGTTAGAATTATTTGTCTCGTTAGCTCAGTAGTTAGCTCTTTCGGCTGTTGGGTTTAAATCCCGGCGGGACTAAAATAAACTACAAATGATTTTTTTTTTTTTTATTTTGGAAAATCTATTCATAGACCAACGCTTTACCAACGTTGGAAATTTTGTTTCCCTAGTGCTTGTCCGACACTTTTTGAACAAACGGACCTTTTGTCTAATGATGTTATCATTTTGGGGCTGGGAAAGCACTTGTTGCCAGCACTTGTGTCACTTGTTAAAGTGCCTCGCCAGCGTTGGTCCATTTGATTTTTCTGAGTGGATACCTGCAAGGAAAAATAGGGTTTCAAATAAAGTATTAGAAAAATGGCGCCAAAATTGAAAGTTGAAAATTTTAAATATTTCGGATAATATTTCTACATGGGTTTGTTAAAAGCTTTAAAAAGCTCAACTATTCATCATTCCAAAACCTTTGAAAATTTTAAAATCGGTTCCAAACTGACTTAGTTAAAAATATTTTAGCCCATAGTCTCAAAAAAACATTTTTATCTATAACTTCAGATTTTGAGCGTGTATTCAATTTCTGAAAATTAAGAAGTGACCAGGGTTACAAGTACACTCACGCTAAACCACTAGTATTTACACATCATATAAGAGGCGAAAGCTAAAAGTTTCATTTTTTAATATTGTCCGATTGAGCCAATTTTTGGTTTACACGTATATTTTGATAAAAGGAACAAAAGCAAGTCTGTGGAGAAAGAATCGGAATATACTTTTATTTTTCTATACAAGCGTGGGCCAATCTAATGGTCAACTTTTTAAACCTTGATAATTTACGTAGATAAGATCAACGAAAACAAACTTAAAATTTAATTTTGAAATAATCCGGTTTTATTGAAGAGATCTAACCGGTCAAAGTTTCACCTTTTGTTGCACGCACATATCGCCGCCAGAAGACGTGTTAGTATAATCGTTCAACAAATTCGCACGAGTTTTTATCTCTTAGACCAAATGTTCCGTTTTATTTTTTATCGGATAATGATAACTAATTGGCTTTAAAAATCTAAATACCTCAAAGTCTTGACTGCAATCGTAAATAAAAAGATTTTAGAAAATTCTTATCCAGAGTAGGTCGTACAGAATTTTGGTCTTTTGGAAATAATACAAAATAAAGCACATTCCAATAGCAATATTATAGTTACAAACTGCATTAATCTTAGTTTATTAAAGATAATCTCGGCCTAAGTCTAAAATATGCCAAATTTTAAACCGTTTTTACTCAAAACATAAATAATTGCTGGTTTTTATTGAAATAATATTAACTACACTTATTTGTAGAATTACTTTACTTATACTTTATCAAGCGCGGTTCCAGTTGGAGGGAAAATGGGAAATTTCACCCCCAAAAATAATATTTTTCAATACCAAAATGTAAAAAAGATTAAAAATTAACTAAAATTACTCCAAGTTCCCTCCCCAAAACCTTTTCCTAGATCCGCGTCTGACTTTATATAATATATAAGCTTTAATTTTGAATATAAGTTTGTTATTTAGTAAGTTGATTTATGTGGTTAATAAGGCCACAAGGGCTCGGTTATGTTAAGATTGGACCAGTGCTGTAAACGGTGGTATGAGCGTTGGTATCGCGTTGGGTTTCTGAAGGCCACAAGGGCTCGGTTATGTAAAGATTGGACCAGTGCTTTCAACGGTGGTATGAGCTTTGATATCGCGTTGGGTTTCTGAAGATTTAAGTGCTTTGACAACCCCAAAATGGTAGCACCGTGCAGAGCTTGGCCGTTTCTTTTTTAAAACGTTGGTAAAGCACCGGCAATGAGTGCTTCGCCAGTACTAAAATCATAATTTTAAAAAGTTGGCAAAACCTAACAACTAATAAAGTAATAAATAAATGAATTTGTAATTTTTCATAGAGAAATTTTAAATTTATAAACAGGTTTTCATTTAAAATTAGGGAAATTTTCGAAAAAAAATTAATTTTATAGTTGAAATTACAAAATTTATAACTCAAATCGATTATCCTATTGATATTAAAGTTTTTAATTGAAGGGCTTATTGTAAAAACTTGATAAGCCACATTTTGGTTTTAGTTTGTTTTAGCCTTTTAAAGGTTAAAAAAATCCAACAATTATGACTTCTGCAGGACGTTTATACTCTAGGTACTTGCAACAAGTGTTTAAGCAAGAGTATCTTGAACTTGAATAATCTTGCTCACATCATAAATTAGTCAATGAATATCAAGAAAACAGCGAAAATATATAAAAGAATATATGTGGCTTTTTACAATAAGCCCTTCAATTAAATTAAGAATATTATATATGAAAACGTGATTTATTTATGAAATTTAGCAAATCGAGCACTAGCAAAGAAGTTTTGGCCAACGTTGGGAAAGCCTTGTGAACAGCGGCTGTGCCAGTGGTTTTATTATTTTTACGGTTGTAAATTTTGTAAATCAAGTACTGGCAAAGCACTTTTTGGCAACGTTAGGAAAGCGTTCTAAACCAGGATCGTCTCAATGGTTTTATTATTTTTAGGGTTGTAAATTTTGTAAATCATGTACTGGCAAAGCACTTTTTACGAACGTTGTCAAAGCGTTCTAAGCCAGGGCGCGTTAGAGCTTTCATTATTTTGACGGTTGTAAAGTTTGTAAATCAAGTACTGGCAAAGCACTTTCTACTAACGTTTGGCAGAGCGTTGTAAGTCAGTAGTTGATCAGCACTTTATTTGTTGGAACATTGGCAAACAGTGCTCTGCCATTTGATGCTTGCTTTTTCAGACCATCGGCAAATTCTGGCTGGGTTGCCATAAAACATATAAATTTAATATATTTTTGAATTAAAATTTGTCCATAAAATTTGCCAAAATTAAAATTTTTGAAATATATTTAACCGTCTAGGATACATATTCAACCAAAGTTTCAACTTTGGTTGCTAATATTTCCACATGAGGGCGCTGTAAGCCAAAAAAATTACAAAAATTCCTAATGAAGCATTGTTTTATGTATCTGTATAAGGTTTGGTTGAAACATGTCTAGCGGATCTATGACGTGACCTTAATGAATTAATTCAAAAGAAGAACGTTTATAAAATTATATACCACTGTGTGTTAGATTGAAATACCTTTTTTTTTATGTTTTTGTTGAGAAATACTGGTTTGCACTCAAAATCTGTATGTTATTTTTTATTTTATTTTTTTATTACAATAAACTTAAGTTTTTTAAATAATCTTCTTTCAATTTATTAATTATCCCTTTTTCTTTCTTTATTTCTCGGTCTTCGTCTAGGTTACAATTAAAAACAATATCAATATGAAATTTAATCCACTGATTAAAGGATTACAGTGTTTCCATACTGATGATGGTTAAATAACAAGGACTATTTATTACACAATTATCGACTTTTGTTATTATCTCCATCATAATTGATGTCATCACTATATAAGTGACCGACTATCAATAGTTAATCATCATTAACAACATTATCATCATCATCGAATCCTTTTTTTTTTTTTTGTACACAGTATTACACTACCGGAATTGATTTTTTTATGGATATTTTTTTGCCAACAACCACCACCACCAAACTCTCAACTCTTTCGTAGAGCAACGATTTGGTGTTCTAAAACGTCGTTACAACAATAATAAGAATTTCCTATAATTCCATTGGATATACTTATTTTTTCCTTTTTTCAATATAGAAGAACGATTTATTAAATAATCATCAATATTGAAAAAAAAGGAAAAAAAATCGTTATAATATTTCCTTCTATTTTTATTATATGGTAAGTCTTTTAATACTTTCTTTATATTTTTATGTTAATTTTATGTTTATATAAGAAGATTTACTTTTTGTTATTGGATTTGCCATTATACACTTTGCTACATATTCAATAATTATGATAATTTTTTTCTATTATCAAAACTATTTTGTGATATTATTTCTTTAATTTTATAGGTTTTTGATTAAAGTAGCCAATATATTATATGGGGAATTACCCCAGTAAAAAACGCTGCTTTGTAAGGGAAAGAATCCCTTACAAACCTGCTTACATATGACATGATTTTTATATGGCGAATTCTTACTTGAAAGCATTACTTTTGGGCAAATAAAGCGCAGGCTTTAGCGCTTACAAAAAGCTGTGCTTTAATGGCTTTCAGTAAAATCATATTTCATGTCCACATTATTACAATTATAAAATGTATTTTACATAAACTTCTATAGATATTAATTGATATTATTATTGGACACAGATGGTCCCGGGTTCGATTCCCGGTGACGACAAATAATAATATGTATGAGTTTTCTATCACTTATATGTATCGCTGCGCCCTCCTTCAGTGTTCCCATAGCACTTAACCCCACCGAAGTAAAATAATGAATCAAGGCTATGAAACCAAAAGCTTCAATAAATTCGCCAACTCTACATCAGGTGGCGAGCAACAACTGTTCTAAGACTTATCATCTCGAGCAATTACAGTGTTGAAATGTTTGAATGCCTTCATCTTTCACCAAATTTCATCTCTTCTCTATCCCCTTTCCACAGAACGCAACACATTAATTAATTGGAAGGTCTTCCTGAGTGTTGCTTCTCTTTAACAAAAACAATAAGCGCAGGCTTTAGCGCTTATAAAAAGCTGTTCTTTCAAGACTTTCAGCAAAATCATATTTCATGTCTACATTATTACAATTAAAAGTAATAATATGAATATTATAAAATGTATTTTACATAAAATTCTACAGATATTATTTTTTATAACATACTCGAAAAGAATAAATACAATCGGATATCACTCGGGAAAACTGATAGAGATCGTTTATAATCCACGATATGAAACTTTCTGCATTACTACCTGCATCATTAGGGTAAGCTGCTTACAACCTGAATACGTGTAAGGATAAACACTAAGCACAATTTCTTTATGTTTATTTTTATACGAAAATTATTCGTTTCTTTTGCTGATTCTCAGTATAATGTAAAAGTAAGCACTTAAATCAGCGCATTTGTTTTATCCTGCTTCTAAAAACACGAACATTTTTTATCATTTCCACTTGTTATTCAAAAAATAAATGTAATTTAAAATTTTCAAATCAAGTTCAGAAAATTCTATTTGAAATTTAGAAAATAGCATTTGTAATTAAAAAAAATACCATATGTTATTTCAGGCGTGGAACCAGAAAATTTCCCCAGCAAAAACAAAAAAAAAAGGGGGGCAAAAAGAGAGGAAAGAAGGAAGGAAAAAGGGAAAGAAGAAAGAAAAACAAACCAGAAGATAAAAAAAAAAGGATTTCAAAATTTAAAAGTTTTTGCTACTTTACTAACCACAAAATCTTTTGTGAATATTAAACATTTCAGGAAATGTAAAGGGTGATTTTTTAGCAACTTTCTTTTTGGCAGCTCAGCTATTTTCGTGTAACATGTTACTGTTAAACATGTTCAGTTTGGTCTATAATTTAACCATGAATCGACTTACAAATGAACAACGCTTGCAGATTATTGAATTTTGTTATCAAAATTTATGCTCGGTTAAGAAAGTGCATCGTGCACTTTTTACAGTAGAAAATACATCAGCTGGAAAACCAAAATTCGGAAAATACAGAATAATATAATATAAATATAAGAAGTAATTGATTAATATGTAAATTATGGTCAGTTTGGGCGACCTTCTGAGGTGGCTATGGGGAATCATGTGACCAAATTTACATTGTTGGACATTAAACCACCAACACGCATACGTAGAGTGCGGACATAGGAAAATATCGCAGCTGTATCCGCCAGTGTTGTTGATGACCGTGAATTATCGATTTGGCGCCGTTCGCAGCAATTGGGTCTCTGTTACTCCACTACGTGGAAAATTTTGCGGAAGGATTTAGGTGTAAAACCTTTTAAAATACAGCTGGTGCTAGAATTGAAGCCACACGACCTACTGGCAAAGTTGGATGAAGATCCACTTTTTTTTAACGGAAAATTGTGTTCAGCGACGAATCTCATTTCTGGTTGAATGGATACTTGAACAAGCCAAATATTTGGTGTGAAGAGCAGCCAGAAGCGTTGCAAAACTGCTAATGCATACCGAAAAATGCACTGTTTGGTGTGGATTATGGGCCAGTGGCATTCTTGGACCGTACTTTTTCAAAGACGACGAAGGCAGGAACGTTACTGTGCATGACGAGCGCTACAGTGCGATGATACAAAATGGAAGATCTGGACTTGGGTGACATGTGGTTTTAACAAGACTGTGCCACATGCCACACAGCACGCGAAATAATAGCCCAATTGTGGCGCTATGTTAAGGCTCATGTCTATAGGGACAAGCCCGCAACGGTTGACGCACTGGAAGCCAATATTGAAGAAATTATTCGGGATATACCGGCCGATATGTCAGAGAGAGTAAATGAAATCATCTTTAAACATTGAATTATATAGATCGTTCTAACGACTCAAGTAAATATTTCATACAATTCTCTAAATTTTATGAGTTTTTATTTCAAATCAAATCCGAAAGCTCTTAAAAAATCACCCTTTATAGAATGGATGTGAACATGTAAGTGCATCTTAGGAAAAAGTACACAATTTTCTTAATATTTTTAATATTCACAACTGGTGAATAGGTTTAATACAAAAAACACCTCATCACTTCTATTTTTATTTAAAAAAAAAACTTTTTATATAAAAAAAAAAAGAAAACTGCACTTTCAATACGAAAATGTTTATAATTATAAGTTTTCTTAACCAAGCTATCGTATCTTCGAATTCTTAAAAAATCGTTTAAGCCTAAACCCCTCTCTGAACCAAATAACTTTCCAAAACAAAAACAAAAGAAAATTTGATATCTTTTATTGGGCAATCGTTTGGTTTTATCTATTGGGAAATGCCCTTAAACATACACAGACAAAAAATTAAATATTTTTTTTTTGTAAAGAAAAAACATAATTTAAATTTTTAAGTGTAAAAATAACGAATTTAATAAAAAAGTTATGGCTGAATTCCCTTTCGCCAAAATCGAAAAGAGTTTAGCAATATGGTTTGCTTTACAACTTTCGTCTTTATCCTTAAATTTGCCATTCATAGTATCAATAAATCAGTTCATATTTTTAATGAAACTATCCAGGTAGAAATTGCCAACCGTACCAAAAAAAAAAAATAGTACTGGCAAACCACTGCTTTTTTTTTTGTAAAACCTACCGTGTAAAAAATAACCAAAGGTACATTTTAATACTATACTAGTAAAACACTATTTTGTTTGCAAAGCATGTGTTCTGCCAGTACCACCCGCAATATTCTTGGCCAACATTGTTTTTTTTTTTTTTACCAATAATATTAATTTATTTATTAAATTTTATTTTACACATTTAAATATGACGTATAAGAGTAATACCGAATTGTATTCCAGCTTTTTAAACGTGTTTTATAAAATTAACTTAATTTAAGCTATTTTAAAAGCACCAAATTTTTTTTATTATCAACGTTCGAATTGTAGCAAGTTCGCTCAAGCAAACGGTTGGCCACTGTCAAATCAAAGATTTCTTTCAAAATCAAAACGTATACAATACGAGAAATAATGATAATTTGGCTGTAGCTTGGTGTCGACTGGAAGCAACAAAGCAACGCATTGAGTATGTGGGTAGTCGTGAATTCAACAATTTGCCACCAGTTTTAAAATCTATAAATAGAATTTCAGTATTTAAAAAAGACTTAAGGGATTATTTATTACAACATGTGGAAGAGCTTCTGATGTAATTTTGTTGATCTCAGGTGTACAAATATACTAATTTTAATGTTATATAAAATTTTACTTTTGTTAGTATAAAATTCAAGTACTTATGTATTTATTTGTTTTTGCCAACTAGCCTCTACAATGCCTATAAGGCGCTGAGGCACCAGAATGTAATGAATTTTTTGTTAAAAAAAAAAAAAAAAAACGGGTAACAGGACAATATTATCAAGATTGTAATCTCACGTTCTGCCAACGCATAACCGATCGTCGCCGACGCTTTGCCAACACTGTGCCGATTCTATTTTTCTGCCTGGGTGGTTTTTTAATGAAACTTCTTCATTGAGTGTAAGAAAATTTACATAAATAAAATTATATTTCTTAATAAAATTTTATGAAAATTTGCATTAACTGAAATGAAAAGTCAACTACCATTTTGATAACTCAAATCACTTTTCGGAAACTAAAAGTGCCCTCAAAAAAAAAAATTGTTATATATTCCGTATTCAGCTCATCAATACGCATCATTTGAGTGCTATTACGCAATTTTTTTTTAACGGGACACCCTAATTATAATATACTAGCTTGTATATGATTATATATGGGTATAAACGTATTTATGTGTACATTAAATAAAATTAAAAATTTTGAATTTTCACCCATAATGGGAAAACGGTAAAAAAATGGCAAAACTTCAAGAGGCTATAAATATAAAATTCGACCTAAGTTTTCAAAACTCTGAGGGCTTTGATTAGGGTTGCCATTCGCACTGTTTTAAACAGTACATGTACTGTTTTTTGAAAAATGTACTGTTTTATTCACAACACCTAAAACAGTACCCAAAAGTACTGTTTTTTTGGATTTGTACTGTTTTTGTACTGTTTTTTTTTGTATATTTTACACATTTTTATATAAACAAGTTTTTTTTGCGTGTACAAAGAATATATTTTTTTAACCATGTTTTTTTCGTGTGTACAATAGTTTTTTATATACATTTTTTGAATCTCCCTGTATTAATTCCACTTCGTTTCTTTGTACATATATAAGTTTGGTTTGTTTACTTTTCAAGCAATGGATGTTTGTAAACACAATTTTTTTCATGACACTGACCAATGCGAAAAGTAATGGCGTCCAAACTAATAATTTTAGCCAATTTGACGAAATTTAGTCAATTTTACTTCTTTAGAGGATGTAAACTTGACGAAATTTTGTTGATTTGAATAAAATTTGTTAAATCTTAAAAAAAAATCTACAAAAATTTTTTTGTTGATTTTACCTACGCTATTTGGTTCGGTGTATTAACTTATTTTAAGTAAATATGTGATGTATTTTAAGTAAATATGTGTAGTTATGTTAACAATAAATACAAAAATGTACTGTTTTTTTGAAAAGTACTGTTTTTTTTTATCAATGTACTTTTTTCACTTTTTAAATATGGCAACCCTAGCTTTGATGTACTGACAGTATACTTTTATTTCCCATTGTCCTCGTTAGGGATACAATTTCTTGTTGTACAGTGTTTCCTGGCATTTTTTCGCGGTACATTTTTTGGGTAATTTTTTGTTGAAAACAGTATAATTTTTTGATTAAAAACCTAAATTTTGACTCAGCAATCATTTTAAAGAATTTTTGAAGTTTATTGTAAATAAATACTGGTCATTTTTAAAACCAATATTTTTCCAAAAAAAAACTGTTATTATACAATAATTGTTCTAATAATAATTTTTTAGATCTACTCATAAATTCATGGATGAATTAGTGTTTATTTATTCTGACATCATTCAAAAGTAATTAGACAATATATGTATAATACGTATATGCGTATTAGGGGGTTTCAGCATTTCCCATTTTTTTTTTTTTTTTTTTTAATTTTGCAACTCTTGAAGATTTTTAAGAATTTTTTTTAGATTTTTTGAAGCGATGTACGGACGGGGTGCTGAAATGGATTATGTGCAAAAAATTAAATTACACTCAAAAAATCGATCGAGTCAATGCAAACTTAAAATTTAAATATCTTTTTATTTTGATCTAACCTATTAAAACGAAGTATACCACAGGATTCTACGCCCCAAAATGAAGTTTACGTGTCTCGGGGTTATGGTGTGCCATTTTCCCATACTTATTGTGTACTTTGTAAACCGAATGATTTTTTTTTTTGTAGGCTTGAACTTTTAAGCAGTGATTTATATGGTTTTGTAAAAACGAAGCACAAGAGAAAAACAATTAAAAACAAATTGTTTCATAGAATCTTTTTCTGCACATAATCCATTTTAGCGATCCCGTCCGAACACCCTTTCAAAAAATCTGAAAAAATTCTCAAAAATCTTTTGGGCCATAATTATTTATATTCCGCTTGAAGTGTTGCAAACATCAAAAAAAAAAAAAAAAAACGTGGCAATGCTGAAACCCCCTAATGCAGATGTATATACAATTTAAATTCTGCAAATAAGTATTTAAAAATAGATCACACAATTAACTCAAAATGTGTTTTCGTTGATAATATTATCGCAAAAACATTAAGTATACTTGAATTTATTTTAATCACTTGACTTAAAGTTCTTATTGACACTTTTGACAACAAAAAACATCTTTGGAAACAAATTTAAATCTAAATAAAAAAAAAACTTAATGAAAGAATTTATTAAAAATTTGTTTAACTCTTTTTCAAAAAATCTTAAAATCTGTATGAACGTATCCCAGCAAAAATAAAACCAATGCATTCTTAAAGAATGAATTTTAAAAGGCATATGAAAGAAGCAGTATATGCTGAATTTCCACTTCCAAAAATTGATTTTAAATGGCTTTCAAAATACCATTAACCCTTTGACGACGAATGGTTAATATACAGTGGTGGTCAATATATTCGGAACTGAGATTGCATTTGAGCTTTTAATTGATATACTTTCTTTAAATGGCTTTTTGTTACCCCCCGTTTTTGGAGATCCCGTGTAACAACTGAAAGAAAAGTAAAGCTTTTTTTTTTTACAAAATATCCGAAAGCATTTCCCCGAGAAGCTAAAACTGACAATTAGCTGGATTTCAGTCTGTTAATGTATTCACAAGAAGTTATTTATCATCACTCTTTGAACACTTTTTATTTATTTATTTAGTAGTATTTATAACACTTTAGAATTATTCAAATATAATTATTTTTACAAAGTTTTCTTTACAAAATTTGATTGACTATATTATTTTTAACAAATTGTACTATATTTCTCCTATATATGTTAATATTTCTTTCTTTTTTAGTATTATCTGGTAGTAATTTGTATAATTTAAGTCCTTTGTAGAACAGGGATCGTTGCATTGCTGTTGTTGTTACCCTTGGAAGTCGGAAATTTTCTTCGTTTCTAAGGTAGTATGGTTGTACTTCTCTCACATAGTCTAGTTGTTCAGTAAGATATTCTGGTGCGTTACCCATTTTAATTTTTTGAATGAATTGCAGAGTATTTAGTTCCAGTCTTTGTTGAATACTTAACCAATTCAGTGTGTTTAGCATTAGTTGAATCGGAGCATATATATTGTATTTTAGTATAGACCTCATAGCTTTATTTTGTATTTTTGGTAGTCTTTCTATTTGTGTTGTTGAGCAGCAAGTGTATAAAATTGTGGAGCCGAATTCAAAAATTAATTTATTAAACGTATAAAAAAGAACATACTATAATCGAGCTTATATACAATAAAATTCCTCGTTTTTATGCAGTGCAAAATAGTCATAAACGAGCATAAACACCTTATTATTATTATGTGGGCGTTGTGGTGTAATGTTTAGCGCGTTGGACTGTTATACAGATGGTCAAGGGTTCGATTCCCGGTGACGACAACATCAATTTAGAAAAATAATATCTATGAGTTTTCTATCACTTATATGTATCGCTGCCACCGAACCCTAACCGAAGTAAAATAATGAATCAGGGCTATGAAACGAAAAGCTTCAATAAATTCGCCAACTCTACATCAGGTGGCGAGCAACAACTTATCTAAGATTTATCTACACGCGCAATTACAGTGTTGCCATGTTTGAAGCCCTTCATCTTTCACCACCTTTCATCTCTGCACTATCCCCTTTAAAAAGAAAGCAACACATTAATTAATAGGAAGAATTTCCTAAGTGTTGCTTCTCTTTAAAAAAAAAAAGCCAAAGTTTTAAAAAAAGTTTTTCACCTCATTTTGAACGCATTCGCTGTGAGTAAAATAAGTGTTTTCATAGCTTTTTTCCAGGTCTATTTTTGCTGGGATACTATAAAATATCTATATCGCAGCACACCTAATTCAAAAGTGACTTCACTCAAAATTTTAGTTTTTCGCGTTTATATGTTTAAACTATGCACAATACACTTGTTTATATATAAAAAAAATTTCAGTGTATTTTGTTGTTGTTAACTGTTGCTAAACAATAGTTATGTCTTTCTTTATCTTTCTATTGGTATAAAGTTGCAAATATTTTTTTTTCGATTTCTGAAAAATTAAAAATTTTGAGTTGAGTCACTTTTGAACTGGGTGTGCGATATATCTATCACATTAGCGGGATTCATTATTCGTAGTAAATAACCCTTATAGATCTGGTTAATGGTGTACGTTTGATAAATTTTTCAGAATTTACCAGAACCAGCAACAAAATCTATTGAACTAAAATTTACCACGATGTGGCGAAATACCACACAAAAAACTGTGGTAAACACGCGCGGTAAATTTATCAAAAAAAAAAACAGCTGACTGTTCTGCAGTCAAAAAAAATTTATTTTGTGTTATTGTAACTATTGGAAAAATTTAAAAATTAATAAAAAAAAAATCGAAAAAACCAAAACGAAAACATTTTGCAGTTTTTCTTTTTCTGTAAATTTTGGCATTTTTCTTTAATTAAAATAATTTTTGATACATATGTGGTGAAACACAAAAATTAACCTCAACATTTCTAAATTAAATTTGTCAAATGCATATTAATTCAAAATTAATTGCGACTGTCTATATGACGTTAATATAACACTGTACTAAAATACATTATAAAATTTGCCCTGTGGCGATGTCTGAACTTTAAACGTAAAAGTTGTCAACCCTGAACGTAAAAACTATACGTCAATCTGGTAACATTGTGAAATAGGGACGGAAGAGATTAGAAAAATAAACAAATATCTAAAAATAGAATATTTGTGTTGTTAGTGTTGTCACTTCTGAGTATGAAAAATATACAATAACAGAAAAAGCTAATAGGAAAGAAAACTACAATTTAGCTGCATTAGATTCGAGGCCATACTTGGGTGTGATCGCTAAACGGTCATGACTTGGTATTGTTACGTTTGTAATGTAAGATGAGCGCAGGTTTGATTCTTACAGCAGCAGGTTGGTGAAAAATGTATCATATAGAGACAATCTGACAATTATAAGACACAAACAGTGTTGCATAAAATCGTCCAATTTTCCAATAAAAATCGTCTAAATCGTCATTATATTTTCAAAAATCGTCAAAAAATCGTCCAAACAAAAAACATTAGTTACAAGTAGGATCCAATTTTCCAATAAAAATCGTCATTATATTTTCAAAAATCGTCAAAACAAAAAATATTTGTTACAAGTGGGATAAAGTTTTTTTAAAAAAAAAAAAAGAATAATAATGTAATTCACATGTGCTCACGTACTTTCGGTGTAATATAATACGATTTTTTACACTTTTCTGTAATTTAAACTTCGAAAATCATGATATTTTACAACGATAGCACTTTAAACCACTTTAACTGTTAATTCCTTCTACATAATTCAGTAAACACCACTTCAGAAGCACAATTTTTAAATCTTAAATTCTTTTACATAGTTTATAAATTCTTTAACAATGTTATTTTCTTTAATTATTAAATTTGGGCTTCCATTAACGAATTAAAGTTTAAAATTGCATTACATGTGATGACATAGTTTAATACAATAAATTGTGAAATTTTTGATTATTTCATATTTGTCATTTTGGGTTAGTTTTTAATAAAAAACAATCATTTGTAGAAGAAATTTAATTTTTGACTAAAATTTTAGTTCATTTAAAAAACAAACCACATTAAATTACAGTATTATGATTTTACATTCATTTTATACAGTAGTTTTTTCTTTTATTTAAAAAAATAAAACAAATAAATGGTTGTTAATATTTTACAGCACTGACTGAACCACTCATTAATAATACAATTGTAGTTAATTTTTTGAACAGTAAAAAACAAATGACTATGTTAGTTGAATTTACTAAAATGTAAGTCGTTCTTTTTTCAAGTGAAATTTCATTTGTTTTTAGCTACATTTGCAGTGGTCTTTACCTTTATTAAGTTCAGAAAATAAATTAAAATAAACGTAACATTAATCCATAAAATAACTTTTTTGTTAAACTTTCAATAAAAAATAGTTTTTAATATTAACGAAATAATAAAAATCCAAAAATAGATCCGGTGATTTTTTAATAATAGTAAATAAACATGTTTTGCTGACATATAAAACGTTTGTCAAAAAATCGTCATTTTGGAAGCAAAAATCGTCAAATCGTCATTTAGTAATTTAGGTACTAAAAATCGTCAAAATGACGATAAATCGTCAAACCTGGCAACAGTGGACACAAATAATAATACAATTTAAATGGAAAAGCACTGATGAGCCTGTCCATAAAAAAAGGCAGAAACTAGTCTAGTCTGATTTTTTGTCTGATTTATAAATGTTTATAATTTTAGAGAAAAACGTTTATTCTTCGTCTTAACCTCAACATTTCTAAACAAAAATTTATAATTTATAAATTTATAAATGATTTATAAATTTACCATACATTAAAAAAAAAACACTCACGCTTTGTGGTGAAAAAATCGTAGTAAATATAATACCAAGAATGAAAACCACTATTCAGTTCATATCAATTTTATTTGATTTATTTAACAAAAAATTCATTTCAAGTCGCAAGCACTACAGCAGAAGTTAATCTAATTTTTGCGTTGCCTTTTTTTTTTTTTTGGGAACTAAAACAACATGATACAATTGAAGGGCTTAGTGCAAAAACTTGATAAGCCACAAAATTAAAATAATGAAATAATCGCCTTCAAAGTTTAAAAACAATGTAGAAAATAAGGCTTTAACTAAACCAGACTGTAAGCATACATAATAGGTGCTTAAAGAAGGCTCCCATCACATACCCGTTAATGGATGATAGAAATCCATCGGAAACTGCTTTTTTTTTATCAAGTTATTGCACAAAGATAAGTAAAGAAGTTCATAGTCTGAAAAGTGGTAAAGATGGTCTTTCTTGATACTTGATACTAGTAAAAAGTGCCAAAATGTGTCTTCTATTACATGCCCTTCTTCGGAAGACTATAAGACAGTAAAAACCATTTTATTAAGTCAATGTGGCTTATCAAGTTTTTGCAGAAATTTTATTTAGAATTTTTTAATTTGAAGAAATGATATCTGTATTTCAGGCATTCAGTGCTGTAGAAACTTGTAATAAATGCCAAAATATTTTAGCACTTATTACAAGTATCTGTTGCTCGAAAATCCTGCAAAATAAAAAAAATTCTTAAAGAGAATTTCTGCAATAACTTGATAAGCCACGTGGATTTGAAAAAATTGGTTTCACTGCCTTAATGTCTTAAAGCGATGGACATGTAATAGAAGCAGTGTTACCATATTGCCAGTTTTAACTGTTTTTTCCAGTTTTTAGGATGCATAACAGTTTTCCAGTTTTTCATGAAAAAAAAACAGTTTTTGTTTAATTTCAGCCTTTTTTTCCAGTTTTTAACAGTTTACCTGCTCGATTTACTTTCTTTTACTTGAATTTATAAATTTAATACAAAAGTTGCACAAAATGTTTCAATAAAAAATAATACTACTCATTGAATGCAACTGTGTAGTAAGTTTTAATTCCCTTTTTAGCATTTGTTTTTGTTAAAATTTTGTGCATTCAAACGAAATGAAAATCAAATTTAATCAAAAAATGTATAACTGATATTTTTATGTAATTAAGTAAGATCTCAAAATGTGATGAATTATTTTGTTTTTTTTTTTATGGTTTTGTAGTTATTTTTTGCTATATGTTAAATAATTAATATAAATATAAATATGTTTTTTTATATTGGCCTGGGTTCTATATTCCACTATGAAGTGAAAGTGGAATCGTTTTTAATTCCACATTTTCAATTCCGCTGTGTTCTGAAAAACAAGTGAATCATTTTTTTTCACGACGATTTCATTTTCATTTTGTTTTTAGCAACAACATAAAAAATGCGGGAAATAATCAAATTATCACTTTAAAGTGAATGAAATTGTAATAAAGAGTGCCTTTTTTAACAAAAACAAAAATTAAACAAAAAAATACTTATATTTAAAATAATATAAAATGAGTTACGGAATTGTAATTTCCTGGCATTTAATTGAAAAAGAAAAACAAAGAACGGAAAATCGAAATAGAAAAAGGCTTCGTGACTGTTCAAATCCTTTGGAACTACCAGAAAAATCATAAGAAAATAATTAAAACTGAATCGCAAGTGTTTAAAATTAATAAAAAAAAATAGTTTTATTGCGTATTTTAGATTAAATAGGTATGCATTTATGGTGGTTTTAGAAGAAGTATCACCAATGGCTAAAAAGACAAGCATTTCAATTATTTTGCAATTGGCCACAGCACTACGCTATTTCGGACAAGGAATTTACCAACAAATGTTCGCAGAAGACTTCAATCTAGCAGTGGGAAGAGGTACAGCATCAAAAATTTTAACAAATATGTGTAATGTTTTGAAAACTGTCATATGCCCAAATGGATTAGATTTGAAAGAAGTCGCGAAAAAATTGAGAAATCAAAAAGAGAAATCAAAAAGAGAAATCAAAAAGAGAAATCAAAAAGGAAAATCATCGGTGGCGGTTCTTCATTTTCTATATTTTCAGTATCTTCGTTATTTTCATTTAATTTTTGTAAAATCACGTTTACTACATTGTCGGAACTGGTGCCATCTAAGTTTGACAATTCAGTAGATGAATTTGTGGTTGTTTACCATTTGCTAGTCGTCCCGAATGATTTAGCAGCTGGAACACCTTTGACTGCTGTATAAAGGCCAGAAAGTTTGGCAACTGCATGATATGTGGTGGATATTGTTGGGTCCTCCACCTGTTGCCGTTACCTCTGCTCTATTTTCGGCCAATTTTTTACGAATGGTAGCCTTCCAATCAGCCCAAACCTTTTTCCAACCAGTTGCATCGTTTTCTGGAGGTCCTAAGCTGTTTATTGTACTTGCTAAGTCCTTCCACAACTGGTTTTCAACTGTTTTGACGCCCCTCTAAAAACCTTTGGCCAAAGCAGAATTTTTTCCATGAATGTCAAAAATGCGGCCTCTTGTTCCGGATTCATGTGTTTTCCCCGAAAAAATACAACATTTTTTCAGTTAAATAAATGTATATTAAAAACATATCACATTTACTTACATTGTTTGTTTTTTTTGTTACTTTTAATATTCAAAATAATTTTATTTTCTAAAAAGTTTGGTTTTTCACGCAGTTAACTAATGCCGTTTTACAATTACTTTTTTGTAGTGAAATTGTTTTATAGAACACATAAAATCACTTTAATTCCACTAGAAACAAAATGAAAATGAAATTTTTCTTTTCAAATCACTTATGTGGAATTGAGAACACAAATTGAGCGTAAGTTTCACTTTCACTTCATTTTCGGAATATGTAGAACCCATGCGGTTATATTTTTTTTTTACTTTAAACAAGTACACAGAAAAAAAACATATTATTCCTATTGTTAATTAAAATGTAGTTTTATAACAGAGCACAACTTGTGATCTGAAATAACATAAATTTGAAAATATTTTTTTTTTTTTGTTAGTATAATTAAAAGTTAGTCTACAACAAAAAATATTTTTTTTTCTATGTATATAAATATGTTATGTGTTTAATGTTTTTTTTATGTTGTTTTATGTTTAAATAAAATGCAATTGAATTCAAAATGCACATATTAACTGTTTTTTCTACTGTTTTTTATTTAAAAAAAAAATAATAGTTTTTTCTTAAAAAAACAGTTTTTTCTTAGTTTTTTGAAAAAAATACATGGCAACACTGAATAGAAGACACCTCTTGGCACTTATTACAAGTATCTAGAATATAAAAGTCCAGAAAAATAGCGACTTTTTCTTAAAAATAAGAAAATCTTAAATAAAATTTCTGCAAAAACATGATAAGCCACTTTGGTTTTAAAGAAATGGTTTTCAATGACTTCTAGGCAGCTTTTAAGCAAGATGTTCGAGCTATAAATGCTTGTAATAAGTGACAGTATGTGTCTTCTATTACATATCCGTCGGTGAAAGTCTAGAAGAGTGTAAAAACCATTTTATTACGTCAATGTGGCTTATCAAGTTTTTGCACAAATTTTATTTGGAATTATTTAATTTTAAAGACTAAATAGCTTTTTTGAAGGATTTTCATGATACTTGCTTTAAGTGCAAAGATGTGTCTTCTATTTTATGTCCATCGCTGGGAGACTAATAGACAGTAAAACCCATTTTGTTAAATTAATGTGGCTTATCAAGTTGTTGCAGAAATTTTATTTAGAATATTTTTACTTTAAAGAATAGATAGCTGATTTGACAGATTTTTGTGATAAATATACTTGCTGTAAGTGCAATGATGTGGCTTATTTTAGATGTTACTCGCGGGGAGACTAGAAGACAGCAAAAAACATTTTATTAAATTAATGTGGCTTATCAAGTTTTTACAGAAAATTTATTTAGAATTTAGAATATCTTGATAAGCCACAAAAGTTAAAATAAATCATACATCGATGGTTTCTTAAATGATTAGTTCGTCTGTTGGAAAATAATCTTTATCCACCAAACTTCAATCAATATATTTACAAAAAAATTCAAGTTTTTCTTCAGAGTTAATCTTTTTGTTCAGAAGTGTATCTTATTGGTGTGGCATATCATGTTCTTGCGTAAAAAAATATTGAAATATAGTCGAATTGTAAAAAGTAACATTTGCTCTAGATCTGAAAGTATTTGGAATATAGCTTAAATCATTTAAGTGGATATTGATACCACGTTAGGTAATGCAATGAACACATAAAATCATTTTTGAAAACGTGTGGCTTATCATGTTTTTGCACTAAGCCCTTCAATTTATTAAAATACCACTCTATGGGAACATTGAAAAAAAAAAAATTGTCACTTTTTTCTTTATTTTTATAAAATTTTTATTCATTTCTGCTGATAACACAAAAAAAAAAATATTGTTTTAAATTAGTGAAATAAACTAATCAAATAAATCGTTATTGAAAACATGTTTCAATGTTTATGGCTGTATTAACAAATTCTTAATAAAATTAAAAGAGGTTTATTAAACAAAATTCACATAATCAAATTTTTTAAATAAATTGATAATTTCTTTATTTAGCATTTGGTTAATATAGGCCTACACATTTTTAAGCTTTTTTTAAAACTTTTTTAAAGGTTTTTATTTGAAAATGTAAAATTTGAACACATTTTTTCACAAGACTAAACATTTCGGACTTTTACAATCAGTAGTAATATTGCATATGAATCAGGCGCGGTTCCAGGGGGAGGGAAAATGTGATATTTCCTACCCCAAAATAATATTTTTTTAATACAAAAATGTAAAAAAGATTAAAAAATTAATTAAAAATACTCTAAGTTCCCTCCCCAAAACCTTTACCTGTAACCGCACCTGATATGAATAATACCCGAAATATGGTAACACTGGTTTTTTGTTGAAAATCTACTTATATAACTGGATTTAAACCAGATATCCCATACAAAAAATCTTAACCAGATTTTTCGACAAATCTAGTTTTATAACTAGATTGTAAGTCCAGTAGCAATACAACACTGTTTCCAGTGTTTTGAAAAATATTGAAAAAAATGTGTAAAAGAAATGTGAATAAAAAAAATTTTAATTCAATTTAAGAAAACTAAATAATATAGGAGATAAACACAATGAAATTTCAATGTAATGGAAGGGAAATTTAAATGTGCACCCAGTTTCTGTTTTTTTTTTCCTTTTATCCGTCAAAGAGAGTCTTTACAAACAACATTAAAATGATGCTGGAAAGCACATATCACGCTTTCAAATGGTCATCCCTAAATTAAACTCAATTTCTTAGGAAAAATAATTTTGTGACTTGTGCAAGATTATTCGAGTTTGAAGGTCATTAGTTTTTGTTAATATTACTAATAACAAAAAATAAAAAAAAAACAGTGCAATGTTGTTTAAAACAATCAGTTCATCTACTAATGCAGAATTTATCTACTGACAGGCCTTTAGATGTTTCCGTTCGCGTCACTAAACTTTCTCAGATCAAATCTAGTTAATTTAGTTTCTTCGGGTAATGATTGTAAATGTTGTACTCTGTAAAACCCAATACCTTTATACGACAAAAAATTTGTTTACTAGCCCGGTTAAAAATGGTTTTAATATAATCGTGTTTAATTTTATATTATTGTATTTTTTTATGTGTGGTTAATGTGACATCATATAAAATTGTATATTTTCGTATAAAATTTCGTCAATATTAATAACATTATACAATTCAGATGTAACAACATTGGGCCATTTTCCACAAAAAAATATCCTAAAACCACCATATTTTTCAAAATAAAAATAAAATAAACATCGGTTAACTCAAAAAATTAAAAATTAATAAAATACTCTATATTTCTTTATTAGGATATTGTCCTAACAAATAATATATGGAGTTTTTTGTTTTCTAATTTATTATTTGACCCTTTCAGGAAAGTGTTGATAGATCTATTTCGAAATTTCTAGGTTCCCTTGCACATAACAAACAAGTTTTCAATTTATTTTTTGATCAAAGGTTATAATCTTTAACTTCAAGCTCATATATTAGTTCTCATGTAGTGAGTAAACTAGTTTATATGAATGTTTGATGTTTGGCATGGGATTGTTACCGCTTTCAAAACGTGTTCTGATGATGGGAACCTAGAAAATTCCCGAAATAGATCTATCTATTGGAACCACCGATATTTTTGTTCGTTACATCCGAAAATCGGTCAATGCAACAGAATTTCGGCTGGATTTAGATTAAAAAAAAATGTTTATAATATTTTTGACCTGCATTTTATATTTGTGGGGTTATTTATTGGGTTATAAGATTTTTACGGTTTTTCTAAAGATAAGTTGTTTTATTAAAAAAATAAATTACAGCCAATCTTATTATTTACAAAATTTAAATGACAAAAATTAGACATAAAAAAAAACTTTGGGAAAAAATTTTCTAAAAATTTATAGTAAAAACACGGTACATACTTAACTTTCTTTTAATACACTCACAAGAAGTTTTCCATAAAAGTTCAACAGTTATTTAAAAAATTTAATGTCAATGGAATATACAGTTAAATTACCAACGAAATATATTTTTTAACTTTCTGTCTGTTATTCCATAAACAAAATAAACTGACTTTCGGTAATAGTTAAAATATTCAGTTAAAATTTTCTATTTAAAACAAAAAGTTATTATATTATATTGAGTATTGAAATAAACGAAAAGAATCTATTGTTTTTATGGATTTTGTCAATTAATTTTTCAACAGTTGAAAATAAACTCAAAAATACAATTGTTTTAAACGAAAAATAAGTAGTTAATTTAATGTGTACATTCATTAGTCTTTACGGAGAAAATATTGTGAGTGTATAGATAAGAGTCTATTCTTTACAAAAACAATAACAATATGAAAGTCGGTTAACATATTTTTGTAATATTTTATCAAACTTTGGTCATTTTAAAAATTTTATCCAAAAATAAGGTTTATTTCATACTTTTTATTAATAAAAACATAATAATTTTCTGTCAAAGTTTCTTTTTTCTGAATAGATAATTCTAAACACTTCGATAAAAAAAAAACCAGACCATTCTAATAAAAACAAAGGATATTACTGATATTTTTATTAGTCGCAAAAATAGAGATTACAAAAATATGACAGAAATGATACATTGAAGAAAAAATTACAAAAAAAAAGAATACAATTGTTAAAATCGGTCGACATTATTTTTTTTTTAAATATTTAATCAAACTTTGGTAATTTTTAAAATTTTATCCGAAAATAAGGTATTTTTCATAACTTATTAGTAAAAAACAATACCTTTCTGCCCAACATTCATTTCTGACAAATTTAGAATTCTAAACACTGATAAATAAATCAGACGATTCTGATTAAAACTACGAAAGTTCCAGATATTTTCTTTTTAATTTAGCTTTCAACATCCGTTCATTTACAAAAATAAAGCAAATTAAATATATTAGCTAGGCTGATACATTTATTTCGATCTGGCTAAAGATCTCATCAGAACCCGAAGTTTTAAAAAAGCTAGAGCCTGCAAAATAGGCAGAGCTTTAATAAATTTTGTTTTAAAAAATATCTAGATAATATGCAAACCAATGGTTTTGAAAAGAACTATAAATAAATTATAATTTATAATTATTTTTTCGCGAAATAATTGGTCAGATTTGTTTTTTTTGCTTGTGCACATAAATGCTTTGACCAATTGCGAAATGGGATAATAAATTGTGCAAAAACGTCAAATAATTACTTGTTAATGCTGCACATTTATTAACCAAATTTGATACCCGAATGTTAATGAAGCTCTTTTATGTATTTACCATAAAAAACTAAGATAAAATATTTGATTTTTAAATTTTTATGTATGAAAAACTGCGTTAAAACATGCAAAACTTTAATTTGCGAAAAATCTGGGCCATTAGTAAAAAAAAAAACTGGGTACGCCATTAAGTCGGTACTCTTGTTTTCGATTTGAGGGGTCAATTATGTAGCGCAGTGTATTCAATGGCAAATAAAATTTAAAAAGTTGCATGTCAAAGTCAATAACCGGAATAATTAGCAACTTCTTTTAATTACCAAAGATTACATTTTTAAAAATCTATTACCTTTAAATATTTTGAAACCACTCTTTTTTTTATTGTTAACTGCCCAGGTAGAAATTGCCATCGGTACCAAAAATTATAGTGCTGGCAAACCAATGCTTGTTTTGTAAAACCCACCGTGTTAAAAATTACCCAAGGTACAACAAATATTGTACTAGGAAAACACAATTTTGTTTGCAAATAATGTGTTTTTCCAATACCAACCGCAAAATTGTTAGCCAATATTGTTTTTACCAATAATACAACAACACTCGGGGAATAAAATGCATAAATGCATTTTATTAGCAAAGCCCTACAATCCTATACAGAAATTTTGACTTTTAAGGCTAAAAAAATGACTTTGAAAGTGCAATAATTCGTATTTGTTTAAATTGGGAGTGAACTAACGCACAATTTTGATTAAATACAACACAAAAATTTTACTTTCGGTAACAATGTGTTAAAAGAACATTACGAGAAACAAACCACACTTATTATATTGGCAAAAAATTGTACCGTTCTTGAGTTATATGACTTTAAAGTGTGGAAAGCAAAAAGGGCGAATATCCATCCTTAACAAAATATTATATAAAAATTATTTAGCTGCGAGTTTAAAATTGATATTAGCTAAAATTTGAATTTGTACACAAAAAAAAAACAATCTTAGCACATACAAACAAATTAACCAGATTTGCGAAAAAAAAAATCTTCAGTGTTACCGCTTAATTAAGATCATATAACCACGAATACATGGTCTAAGCATATTTTAACCGTCTTTTGAATTATTTTATTTTGGAAATCAAATCTTTAAACATATTTTATAGTTACTTTCCTTCGATACCCTACCCTGTGCCCTGGGAAAGACCTCCCTTGTTAGTTATTATCTTTGAGCTACATAGATTTTGAAAACCAAAAATTTTAGGAACAGTTAAAAAGGAATAAGTAACACATAAGGGTTTAACAGATTCGTCTGGACAAACTATTTTGTTGGTATTTTATTGTGAGTATTTAGAAAATCCATCAATAAAGTTCATTTTTTTTTTAAATGTTATAATGCAAATAAGGGTTAATATTATAATTCTTAAAAATTAATTTTGTGTCATTTAGTATTAATACTGCATCCAATGTCAGGAATAAAAAACAAAAATTTTTTCATGTCCTTTTATGTTACGTCGTAATATGCAGTCAAGGGTTAATATTATAATTCCTAAAAATGTATTTAGTGTCATAAAGAATATTAAAAAAAAAATTAACAAAAAAATTTTTTTTTACATGTCCTTGCAATCCTTTAAAAGTGTATCCTTGAAGTCCTTAAAGTGTTACAAACAAATACCAACCATAGTTCGTCAAGTTTTGCAAGTCTCATGACAATGTAGTCAAAATCTGCTGCAAAATAACACATTTTTATTCAAATTTCAATACATTTTTTTTGGATATTCGTCCTTTTTCCTTTTAAGCAAAAATTGAAGTCCAATTTTTGGCAAATTTTGTATATAGGTATGTAGATGTGACTTAAATCTTTAAGCTAATACCAAAAAGTTGACAAAAATATTCTTTTTTAACCGTTTCCTGCGTTTTTATTGTCCCCTGTAAAATTCTGCAAATGGTCTATTCGTCTTTATTCGCATGAACTGTTCATTTGTAGAAGAAATTTCAGTTTTAAGTACAATTGTAGGTTATTTAAAAAAACAAACCACATCAAATTACTGTATTATTATTTTACATTCATTTTATACAGTAGTTTTTTATTTATATAAAAAATTAAAAAAAGAAATATTTGTTTATTTTTTACTGCATATGTGGCTCATTTTTACTACAATTGTGGTTCATTTTTTGAACATTAAAAACCAAATGACAATGTTAGTTGAATTAACTGAAATGTAAGTCGTACTTTCTTCAAGTGAAATTTCATTTGTTTTTAATTACATTTGTTGCAGTGGTCTTTAACTACATAGTATTCTAAGTGAAACAATTAGAAGCATTTCTCTAAAATTTTATTATATTTCACACATTTAAATATGATGTACAAGACTAAGACCGAACTATATTGCTGCTATTTTAGTTCGATTTATTATACACATGTGGACAGAAAAATAGTCGTGAACTTTTTTATTTGAAGTAGAGTATGGTTTTTATATTTTTTGTTATTTTATTTCATATTTCAAATTTATTTATAAAGTAAACATATTTTATGTATTTAAAAATTAGTTTAGAGTTAAGATAGCACTAAAAAAAAAAAAAATGAAAGGAACATAAATTCAAGAAATTCGTCCATTTTCATGTGGACAGTAAAATAGGTGTATATATAAAAAAACTTAAAAATAACATAACAATTTATACATGAAAGTTACTGTTTTGAATAAACATCAAACCAGGCAGTTAATATCCTGTATATCCACCATTATTTTTAAGGACAGCTTCAATCCTCTTAGGCATGGATGAAATTAACTTACGACAAGTCACTACCGGGATATTATACCATGCTTTTCGAATACTTTCCCATATTACTGCAGGGAAGCTTAGAAAGCTGTCGCTTGTGTTCACCCAAAAGGTTCTCAATGGGATTGAGGTCGGGGGACTGACTTGGCCACTCAACAACGTTCAAATTATTTTCCCGAAACCATTCACTCACCAACTTTGATGAGTGTTTCGAATCATTATCCTGTTGAAATCTCCATACTAGTTGCATATTTTCCTCAGCATATGGTAGCATAACTGTCTGTAACAAATTATTGTACACAAATCTATCCATTATGTTTTTAATAAGATGTATCGGACCTACTCCCTCCCAAGAAAAACA
The DNA here is from genome assembly GCA_021234595.1 of Delia radicum. Classification (NCBI taxonomy): domain Eukaryota; kingdom Metazoa; phylum Arthropoda; class Insecta; order Diptera; family Anthomyiidae; genus Delia; species Delia radicum. The sequence continues at coordinate 80,411,854 of CM037853.1, read as the reverse complement.
GCCCCATACCATGATGTTTCCTCCTCCATGTTTCACAGTTTTTTTGGTATGAAAATTCTGATATGAAATTCTTTCCCTTTTGGACGACGAACATTTCTTTCTCCATCATTACCAAACAAATTGACTTTAGTTTCGTCGGTCCAAAGTATATTTTGCCACTTTTTTTTAACCTCTGGTCCGCACCATGTTTTATGAGCCAAAGCTAAACTTAACCTTTTCTTCAAATTTTCTTGTCTGAGTAAAGGAACTTTCCGAGATATTCTACCTGGTAGTTTTGCAGCCACCAATCTTCGTCGGACCGTTTGGGATGATACAACATTTCCAATTTTTTTAATTGCGCAGCGTCTCAATATTTTTTTTTTTGGTTTTAAGGCATTTGTTATGAAGTTTTTAGACCGTCCTAACGATTTGGCAGTAGATTTGTAGGTTTTTCCTTCCTTTCGAAGCTGCTGAACTAGGCATCTTTCTTCTTCACTGCAATGATGTCCACGACCCATCTAACATTGTTATAAATTAAATTTACATTTATTTCCCATTAAGTTGATTTCACCTAAATACTTACTTTTGTTTATAATATATCGCAAAAAAACTTGAGGTTTCACAACTTTAAACAAAGCGCACCTATTTCACTGTCCACGTCAGAAAGCAACTAAATACTAAAAACTTCCTTGCATTTGTTACTACAAGCGTTTTCATTAGTGTGATTCCCCATTTTCATTTAAAACAGTGATAACAGATGAAAAAATTAATAATGTTCTTTCTGGAGCAAGATATATTGATATAGGTAGTCTTACTAGAACAACAACTACAACAAACAACTACAAACAATACAAAAACAACAGGGTTTTGACATTTCAAATTACTCAAGATACAGTCTTTGTACTGTCAAAACCGAGTCAGAAATGTCAAAACCAGTAAGAGGAAGATAAACAGCTGGGCTACTAAAACTACCTTATAAATGTATCTTGTTCTGGGGGTTATATTTTACAATTTCTGTTAAATTAAAAAAAAAAAAAAACTTACACCATTTTACTGTCCACATGTGTACATATTCCTTAAAATTAATTTAATTTAAGCTATTTGAAAAGCACAACATTTTTTTTTTTTGGATTAACAACGTACCAATGGTCGCCCAATGTTATGAATCGGGCAACAGGACAATATTTTTAATCCCACATTCTGCCAACTCATAACCGACCGTCGCACTGTGGTCAATATTTTGAGATAGCGGCCAAAACTCCTTTTGGTTTTTGTTCTCCGATTTTAAAGTTATTAGACTCATATGAAAGTAGACAGTAGTAAACCTCGGGAGCCAAAAAATTAGAGCTCTATTTCAACTATTTCACTGAGAACAGGGTGGTCCAAAATGGGCTTTTTCAGAATTTAGTAAATTTATGATATTTTTAGTTAATTTTTAAAGTTTAAATGATCATAACTTTTTTGTTTTTCAAGATTTTTGGACGACTTATTTCCTATTACTGGTAAAAAAATTGAAGCTCTACTGTTTTCAGAACAACTTAAATATTTTTTTTAAAAAAGGTCAAATTTCTCGGAAATTTCCTACTTCATAGAGCACAACTCCTGTGAGTCAAGCTGAGTCAAAACACAAATTTACTATTTTGTAGTCCTAAATCTCCCCTACATTCCTATATATTCATGTCCATGCATCGGGACAGCACTTTTTGAGCTACAGCAATTTTTCTGACCCAAGGTAAGATATTCGGTACAAATGCACGTCATATTTTTTGAGAAGTTATTTGCATGTGAAAGTGCTTATTATGTACATATTTTGATGAAATTTTGTACAAGAGTTCTTATTGACCCAAAAAATAATTCTGTTGAAATTAGGAGAAGTTGGCCCATATTTGGACCTAGTCCACATAGAAGGGTGTATCAAAATTTTCACAAAAATGTCAATAGAACTCTCAAATTATGTGGTATCTGGCAATTCATTTGGAAAAGGTAAAAAATTATTTTATTGCCATCTAATATTACACAACTTAAATACCTGAAAATTGCAAATAAATTTAAAACCAATGGAAATAACTGGTAAAACCAAGTACCTGTTATATTATGTTTCAAAGAGGTAAAAAAGATCATGTTGAAACTTCGAGCTATAGTATATTAATCCATGCATTCGTTTTTTTCTTCATTATTGTTTAAACAATGGCTAAATTCAGTTATAGTGTTCTATCTGATATATATTTTGAACGGAAAGATAAAAACGACATTATTTTACCTATAATGAATAATCCATTCTTCAAAATATGCGACAAACAACTACTGCAAAATGAAAATCAAAGCTATTTGGAAGAAATTTTTACTAATACTGTTTAATTAATACTAGTTTAAAGATTATAATTTGTTTCTAATTTTAGTATAAATTTTTATTAATACATTTAAATAAAATATATGTGCACTTTAAATCAATAGTAAAAGTTTGCTTAAAATTTTATCGATGTTGTGTTCTGTATATAATATATCCAAATGGTATTGATATTGTTGGGAATTTCAGTGTTATTTTTCAGTTTAATCCTCACAAGAATTAGCTTTCTTCCAAAAAAAACAACCTTTGGCCCCTGTGAATATTGAGACTAAATAAATGTCAGGGGCCAAATGTTGGCATTTTCTGACCAAAATTAAGTTTAGGAATAATAAATAAGTATTGGTTGTAAAATACGATTGAAGAAAATAAGAAATTATAAAAAAATACCTATTTAAAATGTCAAAATATTCAACTTTTACATGGAAACTCAACAAACAATTAAAATGCATTTTTAACTCCACATTACTTACGTTCCTATCAGTCGATTTTTACGTTTGAACACGCAAATTGAAGCTTAAAGTCCCTCCTATTGAACAAAACAAATTGCGTAAAAAAATACCAATCCGGTCAAAAGTTATAGAGTTTTGACCGCTATCTCGCGAAATTGACCACTGTGCGTCGCCGATGCTTTGCCAACACTGTGCCCATTGTTCTTTTTCTGCCTGTGTGATTTTATTTTATATCAGCAAAATTATGGTTTGTCATTGAAAGTTTTAAAACTTTTTCTAAAATACCAGGAATTTATTTCACTTGAAACAGTTTGAGTTATAATTGATTCTAAGAAATAAAAATAATAAATATTTTGCGCTAAAATATTTATTTTATTTTACTTGATTTAATTTATGTTAATAAACATTTTAAATAAAATTACCATACAACACACAAAACCATTAAATCTCTAAAATACAACTACAAACTACTTAATTTTAATGAAAATTTCACTTAAAATTACTTTGTGTTTAAAGTAAAAAGAGACTCTGACTGCTTTGCTTGCTGCTGCTGCTGCTGCCTTAATTAATTTTTGCGGTTTTGTGTGTTTTCTTCTTCTTCTACTTCTTCTCCTTCTTCTTCTAAAAAACAAAACTCAATAAAACTACTTCAACACACAAAGTAGGTACAGCCAGTATAACAGATATTCACACGAACACACACTGAGACTGTGTTTAAATTTTGATGTTTTATGAATTTTATTATTTAATAATTTATGAACATTATTAAAGTAGAAAATCTTAAAAATGTTAATAAACATGCTGAAAATAGTAGTAAGTAGAAGTAAAAAAAAAAAATATATATACATATATATTTTTAAATGGGTCATAACTGGTCTTATTGGTTACCCTACTTTATGTGCAACAAATTTGAAGATTGATTTGTTCTCAGTTTTTGGAAAGTTTTCTTATGGAAGAACTTTAAGATTTGGAAAAAGTTGTACTATACACTGAAATAATTATTCTTCATGGTATTAATGAAACAATTTAATAGAATTTTTTTCGTAGATTCAATGAAGAATTTCATTATATCCAAAAAATTTTATTAATATTAAGAAATTTTTCATAAACTTTCAAATTTTCATAGTTTCATAAAAAAAAATTCATTCGATTTAATAAACTACACGGTGCTACAGTAAAAACAAAACTTGGAAAACGACCTAGCGTGTGTTATAGGTCTTGTTGAGTACATTACAAATTGTGTCAAAAAATTTCAGAAACACCCTCAAATTCAGAAGTTATTCTAAAAGAAAACCCTTTTCAGTGATGTTCGTCAACTTATCGACCTGTAACTCAGTCAGTTTTTGTCCGATTTAAATTTTTTTTAACGGGTTTGGAAAGAAAACTGATTACACTTTAAAATGACGTGCATTCTTTGATACATTTGTAAGTTATAAGTATTGTTTTTGTTAAGAATATCTACAAAAAAAAAAAACGAAAATTATAAACTTTTTTGATTTTTAGTAGCTTTTCATTGCTTATTTTAATATGAAAGCTTATAAAAATGTATACCAACGTATAAAGAAAATTTAGTTCTTAACAAAACATGGTTTTCATTTTTCAAATCGGAAGAAAATTGTAAAAGTTATTTAACTTTTCATTAACATCTGTTTTTAACTATACATGTTAACTTAGGTTAAGCTATTTGTACAGTTTTTAATTTATGTACGTTTGTAAGTCAAGTGGTTTACCAAAAGAAAAGTCTGAAATCTCAAAATTTTTACTTTAGAAAAAGTTTAGTAACTTTTGCAAATATAAACCGATTTTAACAAATAATATCTCGTTTTTTTTCTATATAAAATTGTCTTTAAAATACAGATCAAAAAAAATTGGTTTTCATAGAAAAAAATCAAAATAACTCCTGTTGGATTTTTTAAAATTAGGAAAAAAAATAAAAAAAATGAGAAACTTACCTAATTTCTTGGAATATATATTTTATGAATACTTAATTCTTTGCCTTTCCAAAACTGTTTAAAATTTTGAAATCGGTCAAAAAATGTGTGAGTTAGAGGTACTAAAGTGCTACGAAATAAAAGAATAAAAAATAAAAAAATGAGAAACTTTTGATAAACACTTACCTAATTTCTTGGAATATGTATTTTATGAATACTTAATTCTTTGCCTTTCCAAAACTGTTTAAAATTTTGAAATCGGTCAAAAAATGTGTGAGTTAGAGGTACTAAAGTGCTACGACCTACCCTAAAACAGTTTTTTGAAAATAACTCAAAATTTTAAGGGTGTTTCAAAGTTTTTTAAAACGGTTTTTGTATGTCCTCACCTAGGCCTACAACCCCCACTAGGTCGGTTTTCAAGTTCTGACAAAAGGTGTTTTTTTTTTGTAGCAGTGTGTTATTATCTCTTCATAATGATGACCATTTTCTTACGAGCTATGAAATTATTTAATTTTTTTCATAAAATTTCATAACTTCATTAATTTTCATACATTTCAAACTTTAATTTTAAGATTTAATTCGCAGGTGTTCAACATATTTTATAAAGTGTTTTATTATTTCAATGTAGCCATTTATTAATTTTGACTTCTATGAAATTGTTTCAAAAATCTTATGAAGCGGTTCATGGGCTTAGTTCCAATGCATTTTTCAACACACAGAAAAGAGAACCAATTGCTGCAACCGAATTTTTTGCCAACCGAATTTGATAGTTACATTTACTAATATATTTTTAACTTAGAAATTCAATTGAAGTCATTAAGATTTGGCTATGAGTACTGACTATTCAATTATACCTACGGAATTAAAAAAAAAAAACTTGTTGTCACAATTGAATTTATTATCTATTTAACGGAATTAAATTAAGTAATACACCGTATCCAATGTTTTTATTTTTATTAATTAAAATAAATATTACAATCAATATAAATAATATAGAAATAAAGACTAGACGGGTCTACTAGTACCGGTCAGCGATATATATTAAAACAAAGTACTTCTTGCATAAAAACATACCCTTTATAAACGCAAAAGTACCTTTCCTCAAAAAAATGCCTTTTTCACAAACAAGTACTCTTTATCAAATAAGAAAAGTATATTGTTTTCAAAAAGTATTTTTTTTTTTTTTTTTTCAAAAAGTACCTTTTTCAAAAAACTACCCTATTTCAATAAAATATATTTTTCACAAAAAATATCCTCTCTCAAAAAAGTATCTTTTGGAAAACTACCCTTTTCCAAAAAAATCCATTTTCAGAAAAAAACTACTCCTTTTAAAAAGAAGTATATTTTTCTAAAAAGTACCTTTCTTCAAAAAAACTATCCTTTAAAAAAACTACCCTTTTCATAAAAGTACATTTTCACAAACAAAAGTATTTTTCTAAGAAAAAGTTTTTTAAAACGTACCCTTTTTCAAAAAAGGTCCCTTTTCCAAAATAGTACTTTTTTTCAAAACAAATACCTTTATAAAAGGAGCACCTTTTTCCAAAAAAAGTAAATTTTTCAAAAAAAAGATTTTTCAAAGCAAGTACATCTCACCAAAAAAGTATCTTTCTTAAAACAATAACCTTTTTTAATAAAAAATATTCTTTATAAAAAAAATTTCTTTTTCAAAAAAGGACTTTAAAAAAATGACTTTTTTAAATAAGTTACTTTTTCAATAACAGTACTTTTTTCAAAAAAGTATCTTTTAAAAATGTACTTTTTTATTAAAAACGCAAGTATTTTGATAAAAGCTAATTTTTTTGAAAAAATGCTCTTTTTTGAAAACAGATACTTTTTCTTAAGGTGCTTTTGATAATTTATTTTCGAAAACAGGTATTTTTTGAAAAAGGGATTTTTTTATATTATTTTTAAAAAGGGTACTTTTGTGTAAGGGTAATTTTTTGAAAAAGATACTATTTTGAAAAAGATAATTTTTTGAAAAGGTAAGTTTTTTTCAAAGGGTACTTTTTTGAAAAAAGATACTTGTTTTTTTTTTTTGACAAAGGTAATTTTTTTTTTTTTTTGAAAAAGGTACTTTTGTTGAGAAAAATTTTTTTTTTAATGTAGGGTTGTTTTTTTGAAAAGGAACTTCTTTGAAAAAGGTACTTCATTTTGTAAAAGATTTTTTTCTGAAAAAGGTACTATTTTTGGAAAAGTTACGTTTTTTTTTGAAAAAAAGGGACTTTTTTTTGAAAAAAAGGGACTTTTTTTAAACAAATTTAGATTTTTTGAAAAAGGCCACTTTTTTGATCGAGTATTTTTTTAAAAAAGGTGATTAAAAATCATATTTTTTTAATGGAAATGTCCTTTGTCTTAATAGAGATGACCGGATTTTACGAGTAGACCGGTTTACTTGGTTTTCGGTGTAATCGGGTTTTTTGGGATTCCCGGGTTTTCGTTTCACCCGGTCTTTCGGTCTAATCGGGTAGACAGAAGACCTGGAAACTCAGGATACCGGTATAGACCGTAGGCTCTACTTAAAAATTATAAAACATATTTTCGCAACTTCGCTAGATAGAGCAATGCCGCTGCTAAGTAGTTGATGTTAACATGTTAGCTTTCTCCAATTTTACCCCATATTTAAAGTATTTTCCATCCTCCGTCTTACAAATATGTTTCAAATTCTGAAAGAAAATACAATAATATAATAATTTTCGTTTATATTCACACAAAATTTAAGCTTACCACATTAGCATCTCCTTCTTGATTTCTGGTACTATTCCATGGTGTTTGTTTATTTGTATTCCTTATTTTCTAAGCATTTAAAATTTTTGTACTTATATGTTTTACTAAAAATTTTTTATTTAAATTTTCGTTTTGTTATTTTTAAATAATTGATTTGACACAAGTAGCAAATAACAATTATTTTGTTCGGAACAAGGTACGATAGTTACTGCAATTGGGAGCAAGGGTTATGATTATAATTAAATAGCTCTGTTTACTGAAGATTTTTTTTCTATGGTTGCATAGACTAGTAGTTGTTCTAACCATATTTAAAAATTTATGATTAGGGAAATCAACCAAATGTCTGTCACTAAGAAAGTTAATTTATTAAGCACATTTTTAAACTTGCGCTAGACAAAATAACTGGTCCTGATTAACATTTGTATGCACACACAGCTAAAATATTTGTTTAACAACTTAAATAATGTAATATCGAACGAATTCCAACTGATCTTTTCCCTGTGTGAAGACATTCATGAAGAGTTTTATTAATTCAAAGAAAATCTTAATATAACAAAAAATATTATGAAACTTTCCTAAAATCTATAAACGCTTTACTGTCGGAAAGATTAATTTTATGAAGATTTTCATTAATTCTACAAACATTTCATAATGAAACCTGTTTCATAGATTCTATGAAAAGTTTCAATGGACGAGTTCTAGTGACAATTTTCATTAAAGCTATGAATAAATTAGTTATTGAAGTGAAGATAATTCTCTCAGTGTAGAAAAACCAATATATTCTAATTACTTCTTCTTATAAAAACCCAGCCATTAGTTTCTAAAGAGTTCTAAAGAGTTTCAGTTTAAGATTCTAAAACTTTTTCCGATAGCAAGAAACCATCAGATTCTGTTTGATTTTTCCAACATAAATACCGAGTCAAAAACTGGCATACTGGCACTGGGAACTGGCCAACCAAGGAATTGTAAATATATTACTGGCAGAACACTTGTTTAAAACGCTTTACCAGCGTTTTAAAAAACTTTTGCCACTATTTGTTTTACAATATTTTCAGTTGCCGACAAATAAAAAAATAAAACATTGGCAAAGAATTGGCTTAGACCACTGGGCCAACGTGTTTTCCCAGTGCTATTCAGTCACAAATTGCCAACGGCTCTACCAGTCTAACAACTGGTAAAGCATTAATTTTATAAAAATGATGCTTTGTTGAAAAAAGTTTGTAGTCAGAAAGTTCCGATTTCGATCCCGGTTCCAGACAAAACTTTGTTGTGATTTTTTTTTAAATATTTTTTAATACAAAACTGATTTTTTTGTTTCTGGATAAGATCTTTTAAGATCAACTTTTTTTTTGTTTTCCCAACGTTGGCAAGTTGATTAAAACAAACCTTATGCCAGTGCTGACATATTTGAGCAGCCAACTGTTACCCATACGTTTTAACCCTCTGGCAAACGATATTTTGCAACGAAATTCATACCATGTGCTCCACTCGAAAAACAAATAATATGTTCTTCAACAAAATTGTTTATCGTTGCCTAATTTAGGCGATATGAGTTAAAATATTTTAGGGTGCATTTTGGAAACTAAAGCATATAAAAGAGAAGTTTTGGACAAAAAATATTTCTCTTACCAAGATATAACCACGCTTGAAAAACTATTTTCTTTTCTGCTCCTATTTAAGAAGATATTGTGATTTTCGCTTTTTGGAAAAACTTCAATTTATATTGTTCAAACTTCAACGCTTTGCTATTAATACTTAATGTCTTCTTTCTGCAAAATTTCATAAAAATCCTGCTATTAGTTTATAAGTTAAGACAATGCCCTTTAGAGGAGTCCTGTGAGTCCTTGGACTAAAGTAAGGACTTTTTATTAAAGATAAAGCTTCAATCTTACTTAAATTTTATTATAAAAAGTTTTTAGTTAACTTAAATTGATTTTTTAGATCTTCGAAAACTATATTTTTTTTAACAAGTGGAAGCATTAAAGTCCGATGTGCCGAATTTGGTATTAAAAAAGATTAAATTCGGCTGTGACGAATTTTGGATACCCTCCATCTCGGTGTTTTCATAAACCAGGGAAAGTGCAAACAATATTAATATCTATATTCTTTGTAAAAATAACAAAAATAATATTGTTTTTATAAGTAAAACAAAATATGACTGATTGATTAATGTCTTTGGGATGTTTCAGAAGAAAAAAATGTTTAATTAAAGTTTACTAAAATGAATCTGAAATTCTGCAGTGGGTATTCAAAGGTTATTCTGATTACCTAAAGAAGAACGTGTAGTGAAAAATATATATATTTGTATAGTTCCTTATGTTGTTAAAAAAACTGTAAAATTCGCCTGTTGTTTGTCTCTTTGCCTATATAATAATGAAAGAAAGTTACTAAAATATATTTTTGGATCGTTAGAAGAGATGCAATGAATACAAACGCATAAAAACAGTTTCGAATAATCAGAATTTTAGATAAATTTAAGGGAACAAAAATACACTTGCGGAGACATACATAATGAAATAATTATGAAATGCCAGTTTACATTACAACACATGTGTTTATACTATACATCACATAAGTAAAACGGAAAGTGTGATGAAACTAAGTTTGTCAAAAATTATAAAAGAAAATCTTTCGAGTGTTTTCGAGATACAAAAAATTAAAGAAACTGGTATATCAAATTATTGTTTTTCAGCTCAGTTGCTTGTGCAATTCTCGTTTACGACTCCTAGAATAAGAACCCTAAGAAATTTTCCCAAAATTCGATTGGTTTTTACACATCAATACTTTAATTTAGATTATTTTTGTATGTATCAAATAAAAATTAGGGCTTTTAAGGAAAACAAATGCATATAATCAAAAGATTTTAAGATGAAGTATGCACCTTATATGTCTTAAATAAAAAAGTTCTGAAAGTGAATGTCCTTTAAATTGAATGGGGTTTTTAATAAATGTAATTAGAATGTAAGAGTTTCCTTGCAAATTTATTAAAGGTTGAGAATGAAAATAAGTAAAAATAGTGTACGAAGAAAAGTTATGAATTTACATTGTTGGATTCGGGGATTTTGTTCCTGGATATTTTTTTGATCTGATAACGATTAATGTGTCTGGCAACTCCGGTTAATGCAGTCAAATAAATAAAGAATTTTAACTAAACTATTTTGTTCTACCTTTTTCTTATTGGTGATTTTTTGATTTGTTGGGGTTAACAAAAAAAGGTATATGGCAAGCCTGGTATATGGAAAACAAAAGCATACTTTATAAATTAGCTTAACAATTTTTCGAGGGCTTCTCGCGTTTGCACTTATAACCAGTGTTGCCAGGTTTGCAAAGCATAAAAACGACAAACTTTCTAGAAAAAATCGTCAAAATCGTCATCATATTTTGAAAAATCGTCAAAATAAAATATATTTTTTAGAAGAGGGATAAAGTTTTAATAAAAAATAAAATACAATAATGTTATTCACATTTCAAATGTTAACGTGTTATCGTTGTAATATAACACGATTTTTGACACTTCTCTTTGGTTTAAACTTCGAAAATCATTATATTTTACAACGATATTCATATTTATAAAATGTTGAAACAGTGTGCCCCAGTAGGCTAGTTGGTAGCGTGCTGGCTTATCAGTGCGGGGGTCGTGGGTTCGATTCCCACCAGAGGCACTGATCTGTTTTCGCTACAACGCGCCGAAGGCCATAGTAGCTAGTGCTCGGTTAGGGTAATAGTATATAACTTGTAATTATATGATTATTAATTAATAAAATAACAAAAATATAATGTTGAAAGATCAAATAAATACAACTTTAAATCAAACTAATTTTACCACTTGAACTGTTAAACACTTATATCTGCATAATTCTGTGAACAACATTTCAGTGGCACAACTTTTTAAATATTAAATTCTTTTACAAAATTTGGAAATTCTTTAACAATAAGTCTGTTCGATTACTTTTCCTGTAAAGTTCAGTAAAAACTACTCAGTAACAAAATTACAAATAGTAAGACAAATTTACAAAAAAGTAAACGAACAGAAAATTTGTAGGAATTATTAAATTAGATAAAGCAGCTTGTTTTAAATATTAAAAAAAAATCAACTGGTCATTATGGAAAAGGAAAAAGTTAATTGAAATTATCGACCAAAAATAATTTAAATGTTTTTTAACTTCTTCCATAGTTAATTATTTAATCATTTTCACTTTCAATACATAAACAATTAAAATTTAATTTAATTTTTGTTTACTAAAAATACAAGCATATTTTTTTATTTTTAGTCATATGTTTTTTTCATCTTACAAATTCTTTCTGGCAAAAATGTATCCAGTAAAAACTTGTAAGTTCTTTGGCATCAAACTGTCACTTTACTCTCTCTTTTTACCAGTTTTTACTGCGTATTTGTCTAAACGAACACCTTCCAGTAAAAACTTGTACAAATTTTTGTGTTATCGAACAAACTTAATGTTATATTTTTAATTATTAAATTTTGGCACTTTATTTATATTATTAGGCCTGTTTTTTAAGCACCGGATTATTTTTGGATTTATTTTGTTTCATTTAAAGTTGTATATATATCATCTTTCAACATGAAATATATTCGGGCTAGAGATCTGTTTGTTTCGCAAAAAAAGTCCATGCCTTGTGTTTTAACATGAAAATTTTTTTATTTAAATCTAACTCCAATTAAATTTTATAAAAATTTAAAGAAATGTTCTAAACATATAAACACAGAAACTAAATTAAGCTAAACCCGTAATGAATTTATAAAAAAATAAATGCCGTTTGGATTAAGTTTTATTCAATTCTAGGATTTGCATTTTTGCAAAATTGTATTTCACATCATATTAGCATATAAAAGCTAGCTATCGATCAAAAAACAATGTTTTTGCTTTAAATTTTTAACGAAATAATATAAATTTAATAATCGAGCCGGCGATTTTATGAGAATGATAAATAAGTAGATCTTGCTGACATATTAAATTATTGTCAAAAAATCGTCATTTTGGAAGCAAAAGTCGTCAAATAGTCATTTAGTTATTTTGGGTATTAAATATCATCAAAATGACGACAAATCGTCAAACCTGGCAACTCTGCATGCGATTGCTACTAATTCATACGTACATACATACTGTATTACAAAACAAAACAAAAAAACAACAACAATATTTTGTGGGTTTTTTTTGTTTTTAAGTGTTGATCATGACCATGGATGGTAACCGATTCTATGTGGTTATTGGTGTTGTAACGCTATTTTCTTTTATTTCGGTAACGGTATTTTAGGGGAAACTATACTTCAGTTATTTCGGTAACGGGATTTTAGCGTTAACGGTATTTTATTTATTTCGCTAACGGTATTTTAGCGGTAACGATATTTTAGATATTTCGGTAACTTTATTTTAGGGAAAAAGATTTTTCAATTATTTTGCTAACGGCATTTTAAGGATAACGTTATTTTAATTATTCAGGTAATGTTAATGCACACCACAATTTTTAACCGCATTATGCCCGAGTTTAAATGACTGTCTAGTTTATGATCACACTTTGGGAAAATATATCTATTTACAGAAGTTTTTTTGTTCAGATCTTGTTAGATTATTTCGGTAACGGTATTTTAAGGTAACGGTATTTTACGGATAACGGTATTTCAAGAATATCGGTAACGGTATTTAAGCGATAACGATAGTCAGTTGAAAGGTGTTAGAATCGTGGACGGTAATTCAGCGATATTGACAGCCATCCCTGCTTGCGTATATTCTTGTGTATAAGCATTGAATGTACGTATGTATGTATGTATGTATGTATGATGAAATAAAAAAAAAAAAATTTTAGAGGTCTTCCCACATTTTCACTCATAACTTTTGAACGCGTTAACCGATTTTGATCATTTTCACTAGAAAACTGCTCATGATATCAACAAACAATTTGACTGAAAATTAGCAGTACCTCTTCTGTATTGGAGGAGTATTTAGTGTTTCCACAGACAGACAGACGGACATGGCTATATCGACTTCTCTATCCATGCTGATCAAGAATATATATAGTTTATGGGGTCCCAGAATTTTTTTAAAAGAATTACAAACATTTGACAAAGTGAATATACCCTCCTGCACTATGGGATGGAGGGTATAAAAATAATTAGTTTTTCAAATGTTACGAAATTCTGATTTTGAAGCTTTCTCGCTTCCAAACCGTGGACGGCACAAGAAAAATTTCTTCACAAAATATTTAGCAAATTTAGTTTTCTATCGGAATATATTAATTTCTAAGTAAAAAACGCTCATTTGACACATTTGTGGTAAATTTTATGAAGGCTACCCTGTGGCAGCCTTACCTGTTAGAGAGTTGAGTTAAGGTATCAATATTATATGTATCGTTAGATTGGTGGGTAGTGCTGTCTGCCGCCAAGTTGCGCAAAGTTATGACTTTCCATTATAAAATCACTTATCTGGTAATGAAAGTTTTTGCTGGGAAGTTATAACAAATTGACAATCAATATATCACATATTTATAGAGTTGTTTTAAACTTTTAAATATTTTTAGTAGCTTATTGAAGAGGTCATCCAAATACCTTTCATTTGATAACAAATTTGTGTATCGTCAAAAAACGGGAAAAATCGTAAAATGTGGAAATTTTTAACCCAATGAATTCATGAAACTAGTTCAATATGTCAATGAACTGAACAAGAACTAGTTCCGTAACTGCTTCCAGGAGAAGAACTAATTCTAGTAAAATACTACAGAATCGATTGCTTTCTTAGAGAAAGCAATGATAGAACCGAAAATAGATAAAAAGTTCCAGAAGCAAGAAAAAATCTTCTTCCTTAGAATTGTAACATTTTTCTGACATGGAATATTCACTAAAAGTTTTTTCTTATTAATTTTTTTTTCTTAAACTCTTGTAGGGTATAAAACATTTCAGCTGACTAAAACAATTGCGTGTGATATCAATAACTTTAGCAAAAATAATTTAAGTTAATTTATTAATTACAAGGTATTAAAAGTCGTTTTATGGCATTATAATTATTTTATTGTTTTTAAGCATTAAATAATTATAATGAACTGATATTATAGAAATTTAATCGAAACTTGCAAACGATAACAAACGACAACAAAAGCTGAAAGTATCAAATGAAAAAAAAAATCTACTACAAGCAGATACTCAAAGAATGATTTCTTGCCCAAGAATTATTAATTTCAGATTTGTTTCAAAATAAGATGTGATTTCAATTGAATGTTTAATGCCCAGTTTTTCACTTCGTAATTAAATGCCATTTGGACTTTAAGTTCTATTTAAATACAAATGTCAGTTTTTAACTTAAAATTTAAATCACATTTAAGTGACCAATCTTGGGCATTTAAAGTCTATTTAAATTGTACAAATATAACATATGATTTTGACAGTTTGTTTTTTTCCGCGTGGTAAAATAAACAATAAAAAATAAATTATATTACAGCAGCCAATAAAAATTCAACTTCGGATGAAATTTTCACTTCTCTTCATTTTTATTTTATTAATTTACTTATAATTTATATTTTATTTCTATTTATATATATATTATAATATATGTATACATTTTATTTTCTTTTTTTTATTTCTATATTTTATATTTTTCTGCTTTTTTCTATTCTTGAAACAGCTTTTTTATGAATAATGATCATTAATTTTTTGACATTTCATGATGTTACCATACTTTTGTCGCAAATAAATAACAATTATGAAATAATTTAGGACTGAAAAACTGAAACTGTATTTAAATACAACTTAAATTTAAATGGCAATTAACTAATTGCATATTTAAATACGAAAGTAAAAACTGGGCATAATTGATACAATTAATTTTTAATTAAATATTTAATACAACTTCGATTTAATATTTAACTGTTTGCAAGTGTCTCCTGAGAATTACAGATAAAACCAAATTAAATGTACCCAGTCAGAAACTGCCAGTGGTACAAAAAATCCAGCACTGGTTAACCGCGGAATTGTAAATAAACTACCAACAGGACATTTCTTTAGGTGCTTTACCAACGTTTACAAAAGCCAACATATCTTTTTACTATAATTTCAGTGGACCACAGAAAAAATCATTGTCAAAGAATTAGCTGAGATAGCTATGCCAACGTTGGGAAGAAGTGTTTTCTTAGTGCTAACCAGTCAAAAAGTATCAACGGCTCAAAAGCCTAACCACTGGTAGAAGTCAACAGCCAAGGGACGATTACCGGAACTCCTTACGCTTTATCCAAATTTTCTTGCTGGTGCAAATAAAGCAGGAACAATGAAAGTTAAATTTTATGCACCAGGCGCGTGCCATCTTGCTGGTTGGATGACGAAGGCGATCTATTGCATAAAAATATGTATGTTTCAAAATCGATTTGATCTCACAGACGAGGAAAAGAAAGCAGTTACCGAAATAAGTTTGTTTGTAAGTCTTATATATGGCCGATTTTGGAATGAAAAACCAAAACCTCCTTAAACAACTCGAAAACTATCCAAATGAAAAAATTGTTAAAGCTGCTATAAAAGCATTTCATCGACATTTATGGTACTTTTTGAATATTTAATCGGGCTTGCCTTTTTCGATTCCAGTGTTACATATGAAACTAAAAAAACAATGATGAAAAATCTCCAGCTACCACCAAAAGCCTTAAAGCGACTGGACGGAAAAGTATTTAACCATAGAAATCCACTTGAGTCCTATGTTACCAAAAGGTCAACAATTGTTTTTTTTTTAATTTACTATGCGATAATGAACAAGAAAAGGCACAGTCATTTCTTTCAAAGGATCCTACAGAGTGGAAAGACGACGACATTTTTATTTCGATGAAAGAAAAATGCTAGACTTCTAAAAGTTGTAAATGACTGTGCAGAACGAGGTGTTGCTTCGGTGACCCGAAAGCTCAATTACGAAAAATGAGGAGCAAAAGCAATATTTGCTTAGAATAGTTGATCACCATAGAAAAAAATTTCCCGGGGTTTCTACAGCTAATATTGCAAAAATAGCTGGTGATAATTTAAAAAAGTAATAAAATATACGATAATTTGTACTTAATATACTGTTTTATTAATTCTTTATTTATTTGTTTTATAAAATATTTTTATTTCTAAATAAACAATGAATATCACCATAAAAAATCATTGTATGTTATTTTTCTATCTAACCCCGAAAAATCATCAAACTATCGCAACCTCTAAATATTGACCGATTGTGCTCAAATTTGGACTGAACATTTTTAAGCAGCGTTGTGGAGCGCGAATATTCGATGCTTTTGAATTTTGGGTCACCCTAATGTTACATGTTCCATGTAAAATTATTTATAAAAAATTTTTGAATGTAATAATATCAAAATTTACGAATCCCCAGAAGAAGTCGACAAATAATCGACGAAACGTCGGGACAAAACTTTAGTTTCTGTTTACATGAATATTTTAGGTCTTATTAGCTAAAAAAAAAAATTAACAAATTTGTGAAAAATTGGCCAAAATAAAATCAACACAAAATAACTTTTCAATTCGGTTGGCACTTTTTTTCTCTGTGTGCATGATAAACATTTTTTGAATCAAATGATATATTCAAATATCTGATAAACACCAACAACAACTACAAAACTGCACAATTATAATGGAAAAACTAACATCAACCAACAACAAAAAACATTTGTAATTTAATATAAATTGTTGTTTTATTTTGTCGGCATTTTAATATGTACTTATTTACTGCTACATACTTTGTTTTTGTTGTTGTTGCTGCTGCTGTTGTTTGTTGCAATTTTTCAAATTAAATTTATAATTTATATACTGTGTATTTTGTTTAACACCCTTTTCATACATAATGAATTGTGAAGTGAATAAAAAAAAAAATAATAAAAATAAAAGCGAAACTTGAAATAGCAAATGAAACAATAAAATAAATCATAATAACAACCGGTTTTAATTTGGTTAATAGAAATTCAATACTTTGTGTGTGTGTTTCAATACTACAACCCAGCAAAAATTGTAGCTGGCAAAGATATAAATTTTAAAGGGAGAGTTACTTCTTTCCGAAAAATGTACTAAGGAGTTATATCGAAAAAAATCCGGCACACATTTTCACTTACAACATATTTTGTTTACGACACTCTTAGCAAGTTATTTTTTTAAAAAGCCGTCAGATTGGGTGGCCGATAAAAAAAAAAAAAAACTGATGTGGTACTTTATATACGAAGGCGGTCCCAAAATTAACCGACCTGGCTTATACACTCCGCATCATAACTATAGCCGCACCTTTGATTTAGTTGGTATATGAGTTAAAAAAAAATCGGACCTATTAAGTTACCATATACAAGAAAATAATAAAAAACATATATTATTAAACAAAAAAAAAATTAATTTATTCATTGTAGTTTCAGTAAAATAGTGCATTTTTCTACTTATTGATGTTTCATAACTATAGCCGCACTTTAACAAAATTAACAAAATTCACGTTAAAAAACAAAACTTAAATTTAAAAAAAAGTTAATTAATAATGGATAGGGCCTCCTTTATTTTGAATAAGTTCAAAAATTCTGTCGGGCATACTCTCTACCAAATTTGTCCGTATTTCTTTATTAATTGACCGCCATTCATCGATAACTGCTTCTTTTAAGTCAAATACACTTTGATATTGGCGGTTTTGTGCATAAACACGGCGGGTCAATATTCCCCAAATATTTTCGATTGGGTTTTGATCCGGAGAGCAGGCGGGCCAGTCCATAGTTTTAATATTTTTAGACTCCAACCAGTTTAGCGTATGATGACTTTATGGACTGAAGCGTTTTCCTGCTGAAAAATTAGGCCCTCAGTGTTCGAACTTTCAATAAATGGCACCCATTTGTCCTCTAGAACTCCAACGTACTCCAACGAATTCATACGAGTGCTAGGAAATGACAAATCAAGCATACCGTCTCTGCAAAATGCTCCCCAGACCATTAAGGAACCGCCGCCGAAATTTAGTTTTGAGAAATATCGTGGTTCCTTCCGTAGATCTCTCCAGTAACTATTGAAACCATCTGGACCATCAAGATTTATTTTTTTCTCATCGGAAAAAATCACCTAAAATATAAAATATAGAAAAAACAAAAGATAAGAAAAATCGAAAAAAACGAAATCTTTAAACTTACCTTGTTCCAGTTGGTTTGCAAATTTGTTTTTGCAAACTCTAGTCGAGCTTGTTTGGGACGAGGTAGCAGTTTTGGCATTGTCTAATAGCTTTTGTCTTGTTATCGTTCCAGACTCCTTTAAGCCGCATTCATTACCATTCTGCGAAAGACTTTTCATAGAATTGCTAGCAGCGTTAATAATACGGCGTTGGTCTCTCTCAGATAGCTTTTTTTTTTGGACCCCCTGTTTTGTTCATCCCGTATCCACTTTTATTTTTTACAAAATTTCGGATCGCTTAATTTTTCGTCCAATTTTGCGATAACTTAAACCACTTTCTAAAAAGGCTAAAATTTTGCCTTTTTCGACTTCATTTAAAAATTTACCACGTGGCATTTTGTTTAAAAATTAATAGAGGAACGAATTTTACAAAAAAAAAAATTAATTTGGCCACGAAACTTTGATTTGAACTCATTTCAACTGATTTTATTGAAATGCGGCTATAGTTATGAAACACTGAGAAATACAGTTATTGGTCGCCGTTTTCTCAATTCAAATAGCTGATGGCTCAAATTTTCAAAAACAAGAGTACTGTTATAACACTGTAATATACCATAATAGGTTTCATAAAAATACTTCTTGAACATTAAATAAACCGAAATATGCAATGCGGCTATAGTTAGAATGCATAGTGTAGATGGCGGCACTAGTTTGAAAAAAATTACTTTGGTGAAAAGTGGCAATCTCATAAAACATATGTTTTAAGTTTCAAGGCGCCACGTTGTTTAGTATTTTTTGTTTTTTTGGAGCCATCAAAAATAAACGATTTCAGTGAGATTAAAAACATGAAACAATTTTGTCGCCGTTATGTAATTCAATACTTTCATTTGAAAGATCTCGGTCCAACCAAAATTAAAGCCTAGCTAGATTCTACTCTGGAGGAGTCTGCTCCTTCCTTTGCGACTATAAGATATTGGGTGGCAGAGTTTAAACGAGGCCGTACGAGATGCCAAGACGAACACCAATTGAGGTATCTATGCCAGAAATGGTTAAGAAAATCCACAAAATGGTATTGGATGATTTTGGGCTGAAGGAGCGTGAGCTGGCTGGAATTTCAAAAACTGCTAAACATCACATATTGACCGAAAATTTGGAGATGAGAAAGGTGTGTGCGAGATGGGTGTCGCGTTTACTCACAATAGAACAAAAACAGCTTCGAGAAGATGTTTCAATAGAGTGTTTGGCGATATTTCACCGCAATAAAGCCGAGTTTTTATTTGCATCGATTCGTAACCATGGATGAGATATGGGTATACCACTCCACACCTGATACAAATTAACAGTCAAAGAAGTGAACTAAAATGGGAGAATCGTGTCCAAAGAAGCCGAACACAGTTCCATCTAGCGTTATTTTTATATTAAAAATTTTTTTTTTAATTGTTTACAAAGTCAAAGAAGTTAACTTGAGTTGACCATTAAACTGTTTTCTAATTGGATTTCATGTTAAAGTAAAGCTGCATTTACATTTACCATCGCCGCAATCCATTTTAAACTAGATTTCGATAATATGGTAGTGAATAAAAGAATACACGAACTAGATTTCGAAATCTAGTTTAAAGGGGGATTTTGAGGGTAATGTAAATGCAGCTTAACCACATTTCTTCACTGACAATTTCGATGATTACAACAGTATTTTGTTCGTACTTTTATGAAAATATCTGTCCAACTCCATATAAAACAAAAAGTTTTTGTATCAATTTAACAGATAGGACCATTATATATATAGCGAAAAAGTTACATTTGAGTGTAATTTCCTTAAGACTGTAAAAAATTGGAGTTTTCCTGCATTTTGAACAAAGTGCTGGTGTCTAAAAGAAAATTGGTAAAAAGCACCAAAAGCACTAACGATAAGTTACAAAAGCATTAATTTAGTGCTTTTTTATGTTTTGGCACCATGAGTAAAATTTTGGCGTTTTGTGACATTGAAAAGCACCATAAATAGTGCCAAAAGCACTAAGTTGGCATCACTGATCATGTCGTCTGTTTTTTGGGATAATTTTTACTGATTATCTTCAAAAAGGAAGATATTATGCTAACGTATTGCAGCGTTTAAAGTGATGAAAGTAAGGAAAAAAAGCAATTAAAGAAGTTGTAAATTAATTAAAGATTTCTTTTAAATATTTAAATGATATTGGGAATATTCTAATTGAAATTAAAAGGCAAGCACGCCTCCAGACGGGGTATTTAAAATTGGCAGTAAATTCGGAGCATGACTATTTTGTAATAAGAAATTAAGCTATTTCGATAGAAAACCAAATTTACAAAATATTGTATAAAATAATTTTTTGTGTCATGGCACGGTTTGGAAGCGATAAAGTTAAAATTTCAAAAAATAAATATTTTGAAATGAACATAATTTTCCCAAAGGAAAATTGAGGCTGCAACTTTTCAAAAAAGATTTGTTATAGGTCCAAAGACATAAAGAATGGAAAGAGAATACCTGAAAAGGACATCGTATTAACTTCAAAACGTATTGACGGTTTTTTTTTATATGAAATTTCGCAGAAAGATTATATTTAGTAGTAGTAGCTAAGCCTTTTAGTTTAATCAAGCTTTATTGAAGTTTAGTTAAGTGCGTTTTCGCTCAAATTCGCTTTTCTCGAAAATCGCCATAAGCCATGTGGAGGCTTCCCCAAAACAACTTTCAAAACTGTTTTATAATTATAACTCAGAGAGTTTATTGTCAAATATTTTCAATTCAATTTTGGAATTAATTTTAAAAAGAAAACAAAAAATATATTTTATGTATTTAAATAAAATTGTTTAATATAAATAAATAAAAAGTGGGGAGACTTATCGCATTCCCATAAGCCATATAAAATTATATATGGCTTCATGTTAATTAATATATACCATATGATGTAATATATGCCACATCTGCGTTAATATCAATCAATATATGTATATTTAGATATTAATATGTATTGGACAATATCAAAAATTTTAGAAAAACCAAATCCTAAATTAAATTTTATGTCTTCATATGCGCCATCACATATATCCATATTAAGCTATATAAAGCTATATGTTTTTTTTGCAAATCGACTTTGAACAAAAGTGAGGGTAAAAAAAGTAGGATTTTTTGAAAAATTCTTAAATTTCGCACAAAAAAAAGTTGATTGTCTAGGGGTCTAATCGCCACTTTCAATACCGAACAAGTTATCGAATCGAACAGAAATGCAATACCTATAGTGGACGTTGTGGTGTTATGTTTAGCGCGTTGGAATGATACACAGATGATCCCGTGTTCGATTCTCGGTGACGACAACAACAATTTAGAAAAATAATATATATGAGTTTTCTATCCCTCATATGTATCGCTGCGCCCGACTTCGGTGTTCCCCTATCACTTAACCCCACCGAAGTAAAATAATGAATCAGGGCTATGAATTAAATAAAAAGCTTCAATAAGTTTGACAACTCTACATCAGGTGGAGGCAACAACTGTTCTAAGACTTATCATCTCGCGCAATTACAGTGTTTTCATGTATGAAGCCCTTTATATTTCCAAACCTTTAACCTCTCTACTATCCCCTTTCCAATGAATACAACACATTAATTAATATGACGAATTTTCTGAGTGCTGCTTCTCTTAAACAAAAAAAAAAATAGTCTTTATTGAACGTACACAATTACACACATAAAAATTTGGACATTTGCAAACTGAAATTCGGTTGGTACAACTGAAAATTGGGTTTCACAACAAAACTTGGTTAATACAACTGAATATTCGTTGCAACACCAAAATATTTAGACATCACATTTCAATATGATGGTTCTAACTGTAGTTACTGCTTGTAGCCACTAAACTACACTTTCAATTCAGTTAGCACTTTATTTTTCTGTGTGTAGAAAAAAAAAATCATGTAAGCAAACATATATTTTTTGTGTAAATTTGTATTCGCGAAATACATGATTTAATTTAAAACTCAAATTATTAATTGAAGGGCTTATTGTAAAAACTTGATAAGTCACATTTTATTTGTAAGGACATTTATACTTTAGGTCAGGGGTGCCCACGGCCTATGCGCTTGGTACTCAATTGTTTTTGTAAAAACACTTAGCTATAGGCTGTGTGTTTTAATACACATATAGAGCGCTCAGCACTAGCAATACGAAATACACAAACAACTTTGTCTTATTAGTTTTTTTGTCGTTCTTCACTTTATACACGCAAGCGCAAAGCAACAACACTTTCGTATGCTTTGCTGGTAAACATTGAAATATTTTTTTCTTTTTTCTTTGTATGGATTGGTTTTTACAACAAAAAATATTGAATAAAAATTAGTTTTTCTTTAAATGTATTGGTGTTTGCTCTTCCATAAGGAACTTTTGGGCACTCCTGCTTTAGGTACTAGTAGTAAGTCTGTAAGCAACACTTCAATCAAATATTATTCAAAAACCCATAAAAGTGACTTATCACGTTTTTACAATAAGCCCTTCAATTGTACCAAAATAGTGATGAATTGTCTGTCGGGAAATTTTTCTAAAACTTTAACGTATTGTTATGTGCAAAACAAATATATATGATTTCGATGGCTATTTATATATTGAATAAATTTTGTTCGATCATACTATCGCTATCGAATGTTATCATCCCAAAATGAAAAAATTCTATACAGAATGCTCGATATCGAAACTTAGAACAATTTTTAATTTTTATTTTTAAATTGTTGATGAATGCTACAAAACAAGTTCATAATACTGTCACTTTTTTTTGGGAAATAGTCTGCTCCTAGCAATTTGGATACTAAAGATACAAAAAAAACTCTATTACCCAAGTTTTATTCAGATTCCACTTGTGATCGAAACAATGAGCCCATCACTTCAATATTTTGCATACACTATCGGAAAACCTTCTTTAAGATAACGTGATTAGAAAAAAGCCAATAGTAGTTGTAAATGAAAATATGTGTCGGGGTTTTTTTTGCGTTCTCACTCCTTAGTTTCGGTCACCAAAAATACGTTTTTTAACTACTTCGTCAAACCTGTATTCAATGTTATATGGCTTAAGTCTCAATTAGTCTTGCCGTTCCGTGCCATAACGAATCAGCTGTTTTGGTTTATGGATAGTGCATTTTTCATAAATTCAACTCACATTAACCATGATAATTTGATCAGATAGAGCCAATTTAGACGATGCTTCTTTTTGCATGCAATATAATCATGAAAAAGAAGTTTCGCCTAAATTGGCTCATAGTTGGCTTTAATTTTTTGCATTTGAGAAGCGAATAAATTTGATCAAGAAAGTTCTATTTATAATTAGAAAATTGAAATATAAAATAGTTGCTTTAAAAACATAAACGCTTTTATCGCTGCTACTGCTTCCACATTTTTTGCTGGGTTATTTTAATTGTTAATTTAATAAGCAGAGACAAATTGATTGGATTTGATTTGATTTACTAAATAGGCTTTTAAAATAAACATAAACATATGAAAACAACAACATATTAATTATCACCACCAGCGATGTTATTTATTTCATTATCACATTAATCTTGTCAATAAGAACGTAGCTAGAAAGAGTTTCAAAAGAAGGAAACTCTGCACAGAGAGAATCTTAGTCAAGCGAATAATAATGAAAATGTTCAGTAAACTAATGAAACTTTTCTTTGCAAAGTGAACGAAAAGTTTCTTAAAAGTGCAACTTTATCGCTTCTAAAGTGTGTTTTTTATACAGGTATAGAACTTTAAGTTGGCAACACTTTTTTAACTGGCGGCCATTTTTGCAGCTGTCAAGTGATTTATGTTTAGTTTGGTTTGGCATTTCAATATGAATAGACTGACGCCTGAACAACGATTTACAATTGTACAAATTTATTTTGAAAATCATAGTTCTGTTCGAAATACGTATCGCGCACTACGTCCATTTTACGGTCAACATAATCGTCCATCAGAGCCACAAATGTTGGAAAAAGTCATCGAAAATTCGACCTATAGATTAGACTACGTCCGAGCCAGCCGTGGCGGTCATATGCCAGAAGTCATATTTAAATTATAATTCCAGAAGATTATCTTTCGAGTAAAGTAAATTTCGTGTCTATTAAAAAAATTCATCTTTGTTTTATTCCATTTCAAAGTTCTAAACCTCTATAAAAAACACCCTTTAAATTTTAAGATTCATTAATATCATGCAGAGAATTCTCTCAGTGTAAGAACAAAAAAAAAAAGGTTTCTTTTATTACTAATAAGGAGGGAAACCAAAAATAAGCTAGAGCTGCTTTTTTTTATTTAAAAGGATAGATCTATTTTGAATAATTGCAAGCTCTGTAATGCGATTCAGTAATTTTTAACGATCCGACAATCGCAAAATATATCGACAACTTTTGTTGTTTGCATTAACGATTAAGTGATTCATTAAGTACAATTTAACGATAGTCGACAACTCTTTTTTCAATTTTAAAATTTAACTTTTTCTCGATTGAATAAACAACACAAAAATTTTTGTCGTTTAGATAACAACAACAGTGAATATCGTTTAAAAATATAAATTAAAAGAAAATCATTTGCTCTGTTGCTTACTTTTTAAACAATTCGATTATTGTTAAAACAAGTTACTGAATACCAAAATCGATAATTTTGTTGTTTACTTGTTTAAACGATTCGATTATCGTTAACGCAAGTTACTGAATAGCACTACATGGGACAGATTCTATAAGAAAAACGATATCGTTTCGAACGAAACTATACGTAAATTGCTATTGTTTTGACGATGTTACTTACGAAAACGTTAAACTAAACGATGGAAAATTGTAGTTTTTTAACAACATTGTTAACATTATTAAACATTTTTATGTAATGTGGTCGCAATTTAACTTCGAAAAGTTGTTAGAGCTATTTTTAGCTTATTTTTTGATATTTTAAAAAATTTAATACACTCCGCATCATAACTATAGCCGCACCTTTGATTTAGTTGGTATATGAGTTTAAAAAAAAAATCGGACCTATTAAGTTACCATATACAAGAAAATAATAAAAAACATATCGAGGGCCTATATTCAAAACCCTCTATCTTTGATTTTCACGAAAATTACTTTTTGATGGTAAAATGTTCAGTAGAACAGCCCTCATGTATGGTGTGAATTTCATAACAAAAATAATTTTTTTTTCTGTTTTATTTGCAATTTTGTTATTTCTCTATCTTACGCAATTAATTTTTCTGAATGCAAAACCCTCTATCTTTTCAAATAATAAATTTTCAAATATTTTTTGGAATAATTTCTTCTTGCAATACATGTTTTCTTACTATTTTTTTTTTGCATTGCTGAACATGAATTTTACATTTTTTAATCGTTTATTAAAATAGCGAAAGCCGATTCTGAATTGAATTAAAATTCTGGTCCACTATCAATTCAGCCAAATAAGTGGAAGAATTTGCAAGACTTAAGTAGCGCAATACCACCGGAATACCATTATTTTACGATAATTTACTCCAATCAAACTACAAAAAAACTTAACAAAAAGTAAAAAAAACACATTTTTATCTTATGTTGTCTTACTAGCCGTTATCTTAAAAACTGACAAATGGCATAAATGAAATCAAAATAATTTATTTTTATTAAAAGCAAAACCCTCTATCTGATTATTATCATACATAAACATTGAAAATTTTTGAGAAGCAAAACCCTCTATCTATCATAAAGTCCCCAATAATCCAACATTTTAAAAACCAATTATATGTGAGATTCAGTAGTTGCTTTAAAAAATATAGTATACTGAATTTTAATAACTCAAGTAATACAAGAAAAAAACAGTTTTTTGGCTCTCCTGAAAAGTTGTGTTTTTTTAAGATAGAGGGTTTTGAATATAGGCCCTCGATATATTGTTCAACAAAAAAAATTAATTTATTCATTGTAGTTTCAGTAAAATAGTGCATTTTTCTACTTATTGATGTTTCATAACTATAGCCGCATTTTAACAAAATTCACGTTAAAAAACAAACTTAAATTAAAAAAAAAGTTAATTAATAATGGGTAGGGCCTCCTTTATTTTGAATAAGTTCAAAAATTCTGTCGGGTATACTCTCTACCAAATTTGTCCGTATTTCTTCATTAATTGACCGCCATTCATCGATAACTGCTTCTTTTAAGTCAAATACACTTTGATATTGGCGGTTGTGTGCATAAACACGGCGGGCCAATATTCCCCAAATATTTTCGATTGGGTTTTGATCCGGAGAGCAGGCGGGCCAGTCCATAGTTTTAATATTTTTAGACTCCAACCAGTTTTGCGTATGATGACTTTTATGGACTGAAGCGTTGTCCTGCTGAAAAATTAGACCCTCAGTGTTCGAACTTTCAATAAATGGCACCAATTTGTCCTCTAGAACTCCAACGTACTCCAACGAATTCATACGAGTGCTAGGAAATGCCAAATCAAGCATACCGTCTCTGCAAAATGCACCCCAGACCATTAAGGAACCGCCGCCGAAATTTCGTTTTGAGAAATATTGTGGTTCCTTCCGTAGATCTCTCCAGTAACTATTGAAACCATCTGGACCATCAAGATTGAATTTTTTCTCATCGGAAAAAATCACCTAAAATATAAAATATAGAAAAAAAACAAAAGATAAGAAAAATCGAAAAAAACGAAATCTTTAAACTTACATTGTTCCAAATTTGTTTTTGCAAACTCTAGTCGAGCTTGTTTGTGTCGAGGTAGCAGTTTTGGCATTGTCATTAGCTTTTGTCTTGTTATCATTCCAGACTCCTTTAAGACTCTACTTATTGTATAATTGGACACATTCAAACCGCATTCATTACCAATCTGCGAAAGACTTTTCATAGAATTGCTAGCAGCGTTAATAATACGGCGTTGGTCTCTCTCAGATAGCTTTTTTTTTGGACCCCCTGTTTTGTTCATCCCGTATCCACTTTTATTTTTTACAAAATTTCGGATCGCTTAATTTTTCGTCCAATTTCGCGATAACTTAAACCACTTTCTAAAAAGGCTAAAATTTTGTCTTTTTCGACTTCATTTAAAAATTTACCATGTGGCATTTTGTTTAAAAATTAATAGAGGAACGAATTTTACAAAAAAAAAATTAATTTGGCCACGAAACTTTGATTTGAACTCATTTCAACTGATTTTATTGAATTGCGGCTATAGTTATGAAACACTGAAAAATACAGTTATTGGTCGCCGTTTTCTCAATTCAAACAGCTGATGGCTCAAATTTTCAAAAACAAGAGTACTGTTATAACACTGTAATATACCATAATAGGTTTCATAAAAATACTTCTTGAACATTAAATAAACCGAAAAATGCAATGCGGCTATAGTTATGATGCGGAGTGTATTACATGTTTAGTATTACAATATTTAGATAAACCAATCTGAACTTTAAAGCTTACGAAAACAATTTTTCTATTGCCTGACGAAGTTCTAAAGAAGAAATTTTACACAAATTTTGTTTGTAGTAATGATTTTAACCCTCTAACCGGCAAACCCGCCACCAGGCGGGTTATTTAAAATTGGCCATAAATGCGCCAGCTGAGTGGTTTATAATAAGAAATTAAGCTACTTCGATAGAAAGACAAATTTATAAAATTTTTTTGAGAAAACATTTTTGTGTGCAGTGCACGGTTTGGAAGCTAGAAAGTGTTGAAAGTTAAAATATCATAAAATTTCAAAAAATAAATATTGTGAAATGAACACAATTATCAAACAAATTTATGTTGACTAGAAATCGTTAATAGCAAACAAAAAGTAAGATTGAAGCCTAAACTTTTAAAAACATTTCTTATTTAGGTCCAAGGACATACAGGATTAGAAAAGGATTCCATCGTCTTAACTTGCAAACGTATTGACGGATTTTTATGAAATTCGGCAAAAATATTATATTTAGTTGTAGCAGCAAAGTGTTTAATTTTGCTCAATATATTTTCGAATTAAGGTTCGTTTTCGCTGAGTTTCGCGTTTTTCGAAAAACGAAAGTCGCCATATCTTCTTAAGTAAAAGCTAAAAATGTGTAATTTTAGAACTGAAGTCATATCTTGGCAAGAGGAATTGTTTATGCTTTAACTACAGTCTATGAAAAATTGATTTGAGAATTATGTTTAAAATAAAATATATAATATTAATTATATCAATTATATCAATTAAAATATTAATTGATTCAATTAACTATTTGTTTAGAAACAAATTTAATTCAAATTAAATCTTTAATTAGATATTTTAGGTTGATAATTTTTTCTGTGTACCCTTGTAAGTTTTTTGTAGTTTCAACAGATTTACTTTTGCTATTCTTTTCTTACTAATATTTAGCAAAAAAAAAAAAAAAAAAGATAATTTTTGCAGTTTATTCTGCAACGTAATTTTGAACTGATTTTTAGTAGTTTTATAAATATTTAGTTTAACTATTTAAAATTTTATTTTAATTGCTTTTCTTTCTTTTTTAGGTAAGTGTAATAATATATTGTGAGAATGTATGAAACTCCCACAGGAATTTCATTGGTAAGCTAAGTATAATCCCTTTATCAGTTAGTCCCTGACAAGGAAAGTATTACAACGGATGCATTTAGAAAACAAATTTGTCTAAATTACTTTTAAAAAATTGTTCAACAAAATCATATAGCTTCAAGTAATTTTTCTTTAGAAAACTTTTTTACAGAAAATGTAAACTTATCTTTATCTTAAGATTTGTATTTTTCAGTATTAAATTTTAGAAAAAAATTCATCAGAATGACTCTTGAAATAATAATTTCTACCCCGAATATTTTTTTTAGTAGGCTTAAATCTTGGGGCTGTATCTGGTTTTATTAAAATAAGAATCTGAAACAATTCTTAAAAATCTTTTCGCCTATAAACGAATTCAAAATTCAAAAATAGCAATAGTGAAATGGTCTAATGTGCACTAAATGTACACTCAAGGAAATATATATATAGCCAATACTAAAATGTGGTTTGAATAGCAAAGTATTAAAGACAAATTTGTTAAGTGGTAATATTTAGTTAAGTTCTATTACTGGTATTGTATTTAATATAAATTTAACTTCTTATTGCAATAGTTCATAAAAATATTTGCATTTCGTTTTCAAATTATATAAATTTCGAAAGAAATAAATATACAGCCAATTACTTATATTACTAATTTTGTACAAGTACAACGCTTCTCTCTGATATTTTTGCATTTATTTGAAAGTTTCTAAACTGGATACCACTCTTAAAAAACATTTTGTAACATTCGCGTAACAACTTTTACTTAAAACAAAAAAATTTCCTAAAATGTGATTTTTTTTTTAATGTGATGCGGGTAGAAAAATTACATGAAAATGTCGTTAATATGATAAAATTGTGCTAAAACCATTAGACTTATAAGCGTCTTGAGGTCCTTTTTCCGAAAATATCAAAAAAGTTTCAAGGTTCTTGCAATGTAGTTATGATTTTTAGAAAATACACTCATTCTTCCCTACCACGCCTTTCACAAATTATGGATGTATTTAAAAAAAAGGCTCACATTAATTGAATTCCATTTAAATTTTGCGTGATTTTGATAATAATTTATTTTCTAGTTATACACTGATAATAATCCATGCATAAAAATACCAATAAATGTCAAAATAACAAAAACTTTCGTAAAATAAACCAACATTTGTTCATTTAACGAAAGTTTTTTGTTGTTTTGACATTATTTTCGTATTTTTAGCATGGATTATTATGAGTGTATAAAAGAACAATTTTGGATTTCATTGAAAAAAAAGAAAATGATGAGTAGCATAAAACGCGTTTAAAAGTAACAATTCGAAAATTTGAAATTATCAAAAAAACATATTCTTTTTTTTCAGGATAACGAATGAACCAATTTTGATTTTATGTGTTGTGGCTTTAATTATCGTTAGTTAAAAACATTTTAGCGTCACTAATTCAGACATAACAATTTAGGTGGTTGCATTTTTTTACACTCAGGAAACTTCTGCTTTAAAAATATGTTGTTGCTTGGGTTGTAATACAGTTTCTTTACTTTAATGTAAATGTAGAACAAATTTAATATTTTACTAACTTTGTAGTCACATAAAAAAAACAAACCACATAAAATGACTGTTTTATGATTTTACATTTATGTTTTACAGTCGTTTTTTGTTATTAAAAAAAAAAAATTAAAAAAACAAAATATATGCTTTCTGGCAGAAATCTGTGCGCAAGATGGATGCCGCGTTTGCTCACAATAGAACAAAAACAGTGCCGCAACAGTCACCGCAATAAATTCGAGCTTTTGCGTCGATTCCTAACCATGGCATTAGTATTATTATTTGTTTATTAATAGTATTTTTAATACTTTTCAATTACATTTAAAATGTTTTTAACAAAATTACATTTGTAAGCTCTGTTTTATGTTACCACTTCGAATCTGAGACAAAGGAACAGTCAAAGCAGTGGACTGGAACAGAGGAATCGTGTCCAAGGAAGTCGAAGACAGTTACATCTGCAGACAAGGTCATGACTTCTGTTTTTTGGGATGCGCGTGGTATAATTTTTATTGATTATCTTCAAAAAGGAAAAAACAATCAACGGCGAGCGAGTATTATGCTATTATGCTAACGTATTGCAGCGTTTAAGTGCTAAAAATTAAAGGAAAAAGGGCGCATTTGCCGAAAAAGAAAGTGTTGTTTCAGCAAAAACCAGTTTACACATCCACTATTACGATGCCCAAAATCAATGAATTAAAGTTCGAATTGCTTTATCATACACCATATTCGCCAGATTTAGCTCCCTCGGATATGATCCAATATGACAAGATCTGCTCATATCTGAGCATGAAAATTGTCCAATACCCCAGATCCCGTCTGATATGAACAGATCTGCTACTATATCTGATCAGATCGGGGCATAAAGTGTATAACAACTGCCTTATATTATCATATATGATGCGATTTGGCACCAGATCTAATTAGATATCTTATTAGATCTGATCTGTTCAAATCTTTTTTACACTGGTACTAACTTTTCATTTCAGTGCACAAAAATATAATATAAACTATATTCAATGAATAACGTTTGCTGATAATTAGTAATTCAGAAAAATATTTAACAATTCCCATTAAACTGAAATCGTTATCTACGCTTCTGATGGTCAGTCATTAATGGTTGACTGTTTAACCACGTTATTATTTTATTTAATACAATATTAATTTCAAATTAACTCTTTTATTATACATAAATGCCATAAACCGATACAATCATCATCATCGTGGCAAAAAAAAAAAAAAAAATGTAAAAAAATAAAAAAAAATAAAAAAACAAATCAAAGTAAAATTAAATGAAAAATTTAAATTGAATTATAAATGTTGCTAGCGATAGCAGGCAGAGAGCAGCAGTTGTAACAACTCGTAAATTAAATCAAAATTTATTATCACGACATTAAACACTCCTCATAAATATACACACTTTTTTTTTTCGAAAAATATATTTTTTTTTATTATAAATTTTCTACACGAAAGCCATCATCATTCGTCAAATATACAAAAAAAAAAATAAATAAACAGGAATACAACTGAATGACTGACTGACTGACAAATAAACCGACTGAATGAATGAATAAATGACTAAACAACCCAACAATCAAAATAACTTTATGACGTTACAAATGATTTAGTTAAAATCGCAAACCGAAAACAATCCAATGTACATTTAAACCCATCTGTACAACTTCAATGGAGTCTCCAGGTCTAACTACGTAGTCGGACGAATCAATACAAGTACACTTCTCAGCAAAACCACACATTACCAAATCATGGGTAAAGTAATGTATCGCCATAGGGCTTCATGCATTACTTTACACGTTACTTCACTGATGAATTTTACAGGCGATGAGCCTCAAAGTAACTCATTACCTTGTAGTGGGTAATTTAACTGGTTACTTATATGGTTACAGGGTGGGAAAAAGTAATGTGTCTATAAATAGATTTTCATAAAAAAAATGCATAAATTTTTTTTTTTACTTAAATAAATAACTTTTTTTTTTATTAAATAAATAACTTGGTCATGCTGGGATTCGAACCTGGGGTCTCTGGTATTTAACAATTAGTTAGGCGAGAACTCTACCAACTGAGCTATCGATACATACAATATTTTATTGCTTAACATGTAGATGAGTTGTTGTGCTTCGTGTTTTCGTTCGTGATATCAAAAATATACACCTTACCATTATGCTTACAAAAAATCACAAAGTAATGTGTCTATAAATAGATTTTCAAAAATATATATTAATAATTACTTTACGTTTATAATTCATGCATTATGTAATTGATGATCGGTAAGTCATTATTTTATGTTTTGAAGTAATGTAAAATGTAATGAGGTCTCATTACAAGGTAATCCATGAGTTTTCAATTATCGGTAACTCATTACTTCTTGTTGGAAAATAATGATACAGGTAAGGAGTATACATTACAAGGTAATGCATTACTTTATCGCACCCATTACCAAAGTTTTGCTGGGTTATAGAAACAAATTAATACATTTTTTTGTTAGAACTACTAAAACTTCGTTGGAAATGATGTTGCAGAAAAAACTGCTAAAGTTAGGCAATTTTTTTTTTTTTTGCTAAATATTAGTAAGATAAAAATAGCAAAAATAAATTGTGTTGAATCATATTAAGTTATATTTGAGTTTAATTTTAGTTAACTTGAAATAATCAATTTGCTAAATATTAGTAGACAAAAAAAATCATAAAAAAATATAAAATTTTTAATTTTTTTTTTTTTAAATCTGCTTTCTGAATCTACAATTTTTTTTTAGCAAAAATTTCTGTTGGTTATAGCAAAATATGCTGTTATGTGCATTCTACTTACTAAATTTAAGGTAAATAAAGCAAAATTTTTGTCGATTTAACAGTTTTAGTTTGCTGTTTTTTAAATTGTAATTGTCAATGAACTAAAATACAACTTGAATATAACAAAAAATTTTATAAAGTTAACAGTTTTAGTTTGCTGTTCTTATTTTATTAATATTTAGGAAACAAAAAAAAAACTGCTAATTTTAACAGTTTTTTCTGCAACGTCATTTTAAGCTCATTTTTTTGAAGCTTTTTATTTCTATGAGAATCGTAATAACCAGTGGCCGAAACGTCATGCACTAAAAAAAAGAGTGTTTTATTCGCCTATAATATGCATGCAAAATCTTTAAATATGCACTAAAAACTAAAAATATGCACTTATTATATATTTTTTTTAAATGTCACATTTTCTTTAACATTTTCTTCTAAAAGTCTTAACTGCGATTTTGATAGTTTCGAAGAAAATTAACGGAAACCGTGAATGAGAGGAACTTTAAACGAAATATTTTCATGTTTTAAATTTTTGAATTTTGCATTGCTTAATAGACGAGGGTGGTACCAAAATTAAACGACCTAACAAAGAAAACACAACAAATTTGGGAACAATTTTCTTTATTTCTCAACATAATCTCCTTTGAGATCTATACAATTTTCCCAGCGATGTTCAATATCTTCGATACCCTTTTTATAGTAAGATCAAGGGCAAGAAATTTCATGCAAATTCTTGTATGTTGTCAGTAGACCAAAATCGATGTCGACCAAATACTGTTCCGAATCAAAGAATTTGCAATAAAATGGCATCGATTTGTTGTTGCATATTTTGTTATAAATGCATATTTTGTTATAAATGCATATTTTGTTATAAATGTATATTTTGTTATAAATGCATATTTTGTTATAAATGCATATTTTGTTATAAATGCATATTTGTTATAAATGCATGTTTTGTTATAAATGCATATTTTGTTATAAATGCATATTTTGTTATAAATGTATATTTTGTTATATAGGCATATTTTGGTATAAATGCATATTTTGTTATAAATGCATATTTTGTTATAAATGCATATTATGTTATAAATGCAAATTGTATGGTATATTTTGAAATTTTTTGATGCTACTTTTGGATATTTTCAATTAAATAGCAGATTTTTGCATATTTTGTAAAAATTAAAATTCCGTTTTTAAAAATAAATCATGGAAAACATTTGTAATCCTAAACATAGCATTTAGTTTTCATTTCTTAGACATTTAGACATTTATAGCCATCGCAATAGTGGATGTGTTGATCCCACCGGGAGCACGGTATGCGATTTATAGAACTTTTTGAAATGCCAGCTCACGCACCTCCAGCCGACTATCATACAATACCATTTTATGGATTTTCTTAACCGTTTCTGGCGTGGACACCTCAATTGGTCGACCACAACGATGTTCGTCTTGACAGCTCGTACTGACACGTTTAAACTCGGCCACCCAATATTTGATAGTCGTAAAGGAAGGAGCAAGGTTGGACTGAAACCTTTCAAAAAAAGTATTAAATTACATAACGATGGCCAAATTTTTCCATTCTTACAAATTTCACTGTGATCGTTTATTTTGATGACTCTAAAAAAATACTAAACAACATGGCGCATTGAAACTTAAAACATATGTTTTTCATACTACTGCCGTCATCTATACGTCAGCTGGTCTAAGTTAAAGACCGGTCACGTATTCTCTGCATATGTTGTTAAAATAACTTGAAAAAAAAAAAAAACTAAATTAAATTAAAAATTACCTTTTTACGAAAAGCCAAGAAAATTGCAATAAAAATAAGCATTTTAAGCAAAAACTGCATAATAAGTAAAAATATGCTATAAAAATATGCATTTAAAGTATAATATGCAAAAGTACGATGAATTTATAGCAAAATATAATGCATAAATATGCACTAACAAATCGATGGCATTTTAACACAAATTCTATGATTTGCAAAGATTATTTGTTTACGCTGTTCGCAGACTTATTACCAGGTGACTTCCGGAACCTGGTAATAACAAACGATCGAATGAACAAATAACAATTTAACCACAACCAAAACACTAAATATTGCTGTTTTAGTGTTTTTTTTTTGATTTTTTTTTTAAATTTTATTTTATGTTTTCTATATTTAAGAAAACCACAATCAGCTTGTTGTGTGTGTACTACAATATTTTTTACACTCGAGTATTACATACATACAGAGTATTACATACATCCATACATAACAATTCATTTGGTTGAACGATAAATTCCAACAATCAGTCACTCCTCAGTCAGTCAGTCAGTTAATATTTAGTTGATTTTGTTAAAACTGTATGGTAGACTCCTAATGACTCCTCAGTTTGTTTGTTTGTCAGTCTGTCGTGCTGACTGACAGACAACTAGACTAATCGACTAACTTACCAACTGGCTAAATTGACTGCCTTGCCTGGCTTGTAATTTGAGTTGTTTAGATATTTAATGTAACAGTGAATTAAAAGAATTTACTTTTTGGACTGGACACACTCAACTGGAATACACCCCGAATACATTTCAAGTTTAAATTCTCAATATATATTTTATACGTTACTTCGGATCAAGTTCTAATTCAAAATTGTATATTGGGTTGTCTCAGAACAATTTTGCCAAAAATCAAAATCTTTGATCGAGGAGTTTTTGCAAACATCTGCTTTGAATTTCCAAAAATTCGAATTTTTCTAAATTTTTTCGAAAACTATGCGAAATATAAAACCTGATATCATTATATATGTTTATATGCGTGGCAATATACTACGATATATGTCTATAAATTATACTTAGTTTATGCAAAGTTTTTGATATGGCCGATCGTATGAAATATATATAGATATATGGCTATATATTCTACGCTAAAAAAAAAACAAAATGTTAGTAAAGTCAGAAAAAACTTTTGCTGAGTCAGCAAAATTTTAGTCAGGAGGGTGCTTGCAAAAAAATTGCTAATCTCAGAAAAAAATTAGTACATTCAACAAACGTTTTGCTAACACTTAGTGGATTAAAAATTAAAAAACCCTTGCTAAAAGTTAACAAAATTTTTGCTGAATATTAGTAGACTGAAAAAAAACTATGAAAAATTGTAGCAAAATTATACTTTAGTTAATTTATTTGTTAAAAGTCATAAAACATATTTATGTGATTCTTTTAAAAATAATTTAAAATACGTTACAAAATATAAAAATGTTCATATTTCCACATTGTACGAGTACTTTTACAAGCTGATGACGACTCAAAATGTAAGTTGTTGAAAAACAGATACGAAAATCTTCCATGGTTGGTTTTTTTTAATTATCTTACAAGAGTTGTACTTTTCAGTATAATTTTACTCGTCACTACTACATCTTGACATGCCGCGACAACTAATTCATTCTGCGTATATCTTTCAATCTGGCTGTCGTTCACACTATAGATGGGCTAAACAGCACAAGTTTTTTTTAGCAAAATAAATTAGTAAAACATTAGTATAATATTAGTAAAACATTAGTTCAAAACACTTAAGTGTTGAATAAGTATAACTAAAATATTTTGTAGATATAACAAAATTGAATTAGTAAAATTTATAAATAAACCCATTGATATTAGAAGACGCATGCCACTATTGGAACTGTAGTTTAAAAATTTTCATATCGGTATTGTAATTTTTTTCAAAAGACGTCATTAAAATTTGAACTCATTATTTCATATTTTTTAAATTTTTTGGCTTCGGCCAAAACAGTGAGTTAGATCGGACACTATTTATGTTCAATCTTCCAATGAGTGCATTCTACGAGGGCGGATCAATAAGTCCGTGACTTTTCGAACTGCCCTCGTAGTTATATGATATGCAACACTGCTCCCATCAAGTACCATCTGTCAATAGACTACTGTCAAATTTTAAGCAAGTTCCGTCATTTGCTTTGCGTTTAACAGCTGTTCAAAACATACAACCTCGTAGATTTTTTTAAAAATGGAAAAAAGTGAATTTCGAGTGCTCATTATACATTATCTTTTGCGAAAAAAAAACCGTCAATCAAACCAAGGAAAAGCTTGATAAATGCTATGGGGACTCTGCACCATCGATTTCAATGGCAAAAAAAGTGGTCTACTGATTTTCGTTGTGGTCGCACAATTACAAATGACGCTGAACGTTCTGGACGGTCAATTGAGATCAATACACCCGAAAATGTAAAAAAAAAATCCACGATATGGTGTTGGCCGATCGAAGAGTAAAAGTGCGTGAGATTGTTGATGCCATAGGCATTTCATATGATATATGTGGTTTCGATTTTAAGTGATCAGTTGGGTTTAAGAAAGCTGTCTGCAAGATGGGTGCCGCGTTTGCTCTCAATTGACCATAAACGTAATAGTGTGACAACTACAAAGGATTGTTTGGAGTTGTTTAACCGCAATTCGAATGAGATTTTGCAGCGTTTTGTAACTGTGGATGAAACATGAATCCATTACAACACTCCGGATACCAAGCAGCAGTCTAAACAATGGTTTTCTCCGGATGAACCGGCTCCGAAGAAGGCCAATGTAAGTCAGTCGGCAAATAAGGTGATGGCAACAGGTTTGTGCGATGCACTCGGGATAATCCACATCGATTACCTTTAAAAGGGAAAACAATAAACGGCGAATATTATGCCAACTTATTGAACCGATTTAACGAGTATTAAAAAAATAAACGGCCCCATATGGCCAAGAAAAATGTTCTTTTTCATCAAGATAATGCACGGGTACACACGTGTGCTGTACATGAATTGGGCAACGAATTGGTACCCTCATCCGCCATATTCTCCGGATTTAGCCCCCAGTGACTATTTCCTATTTCCAATCCTAAAGAAATGGCTCGGTGGAAAGAGATTTAGCTCCAACGATGAAATTATTGATCAAACAAATGCCTATTTTATGGACCTCGAAAAATCCTATTTTTTGGAAGGGATACGAAAATTGGAGAAACGTTGAACTAATAGTATTGAGCTAAAAGGAGATTATATTGAAAAATATTTTTTTTTGCAAAAAAACTGTTTTATTCCGCCCTCGTATTTGTAAAATTAAGTTTGAGAATTCAATCATGAATTAAAAATTTAATTTATGATAGAATTTCTTAAAAGCTCTTTCAAGGGAGTTATTCCGACCCGAACTTGCAGATTTTAATGAACTTTGGATATGTTGTAAAGGAGCAAAAAAAAAGAGACACGTAAATTTTTTTTAGTTGCCCAATCTCACGTTTAAGGGTTAAAAAGTAAGTTTAAAAATTCATTTGTTTTTGTATGATAGCTTGTCTTTAATTTTCGAAAATTAGATTTATTTGTACGCAGTGTTAAACTACTCAAGAAAAAAAAATTTTTGATACCCATATTGCCTATATAGTGGACCCAGAGTTGCCACATTAGGGGAAAAGGGCTCTTCGGGAAAAGTCGCATAAGAGCCAAAAGGTTTTGAATATCGGATAAAGCTCAGACACCATCTCGTTTAAATTAAATTGGCATTGCTATGAATTATTTTTAGCTTAATACAACAAAAGTTCATTAATAAAACGGCGGATTTAATGTTACTCAAAACACATTTTTTTTAATAACAAAAATACCTTAAAGTCTTAGGGCCTAATTTCTAGTGTCCGACCGAACAGTTCGGCCAAAAAACTATATTTTGTCGGTATTTTGATATCTAAAGGCAATGATGACACATTTTGGTATTGGAAACATGTTTGTTGAGCCGATTTAATTCGACTTTGTGTATAAAATTTAAGAGAAAAGCCGAAGTTTAGCTATAAAGTTAAAAGTTCGGCCGTCGAAATATTTTCAATTTGGCCGAACTTTCTGAGGCCGAACAGTGAATTCAACTACATTTAACTACATACTTTTCTTCAAATTTGACACCCAAAATAGCATCTAATCAGCCCAATAAACATTTTTCCATCCGCCAAATTTGTGCATAATGCTTTAAAATACCGAATACAGACCAAATGCCGAATACAGACCAAAAGCAGTGAATGTGTCTTCAAAAACTCTTTTATTTGATACCAAATATGTCCATATTAACTTTTAATATAACGAAATAAATCGAGAAAATCGTAAAATGGGGTCATATTCGACCCCACTAAGTAACACCTAAACATGAGATTGGGCTGCTAACAAAAAAAAAAAAAAAAAAAAAACTCGTGCCCCTAAAATTGTTATTCTCTACAACATATTCGAAGTTCATTAAAATCTACTGTCCTGGTATGAATACCTCAATTGTGAGTATAAGTTGAGTTGTTTAAAATTACATTCAGTGTACAATATTGACTGTATACTTTAAAAATCCATCCATTCATCCAACCCATTTATTACAAACGAAAATCCTTTAAAATACTTGATAAAATTACATAAAACTAATCATACGAAAAATGATGATGACGATGATGAAGGTATCTACACCGACAATCTGTTTAACAACTTTATGAACAAATCCAACATAAATCGGATGCCATTGGCATTTGTAGTAAAGATGGGCACGTGCGTGAATTTTGGCTCACATTCACTCACTCACGCATGCGACAGAAAAATTCCACTCACGCACAATAACTAGCGAACATTTTTTTATCTATTCATACTCACTCACTCACGTTCACGTGAGTAAATTCAAATTTAACTCACACTTACGCGTGATTCACATGAAGCACGCAATTCAGAAAGAAAGTTTTCTTTGAAAAAAAAAAAATAAACATTGATTTAAATTGTGAATGTTTAACTAAAACCTGCTATGACTAGGTTCACACACGGCAATTATAATTGCGCAATTCTTGAGTTTATAGAAGAGGGAGGGAAAGAGAATGATAGGGGGTACAGAATTGCCCGTACTCCAATTCCGTTTTGTTTTGTCATTCGCAATTTTCAATACTGCAAGTTGATATACGAAAATTGCTGAAACAAACTTTTCCTGTGTGAACACAAGAGCAAGTTCAAAGGAGAATTGAAGAAGATTTGGGCAATTATAATTGCCGTGTGTGAACCATGACTATGAATATGTAATTTTGACATTTATTTTGTATTTTAAAAAACTAAAAATATTAAATTAAAATATAAAGTAAAAGAAAATTTTTTGATAAATTTCAACTCACGCACACTTACTCACTCAAAAATTTGACTCACGTATATTCACTCACGATCACATGACTAAAGGTTTCACTCATACTTAGGTTTCACTCACACTCACGCCTAAATTCACGTGAATTACGAAAAATTCTGCTCACGTGCCCATCTCTAATTTGTAGTACTTTAATGCTTCTTTGGCTTCTTACTCACACTGTGTTTTGTTTTTGTTTCTGTTTATTGTTTTTACTGTTTCGTCTTTCTCCTCTTTCTCATCTTTGGCCTGTTTCTTTTTTTGTTTGTACGTTGTACTTCTATATTACAAAATAAATCACTACATTTTGTGTAATAAAAATGAACAAAAATACACACAAAAAAAAAAACTTTCATCATAAATTCTATTTAGCTTAAATTTTTGTGTGTGTTTTTTTTTTTGTACTCACTGAAAATGTTTGCCATATTTTTTTTCGCTCTTTCGCTTGATACTTTTTTATTTCCTTTCTTTTTATTTTCAACTTTTACGGTAGTGTACTTACTTTATTTTGTGTGTTTTCAATAAAGTCACTTCAAAAAGAAAAAAAAAAAAATCATCGACACGAATATTATCCATCGGCAAGCATGTTATTTGGTTGTTGTCTTTAAGGATTGCCAATTCTATTTTTTACTTCCACATATTTTGTAAATTTTTTTTGGGGAATCTTTTGATGAATGACTTAGTCCCGGTTCACACACGGCAATTTTACTTGCGCAAGCCTTGAACTTCTAGAAGAGTGAGGAAAAGAGAGTGCAAGGGGGTACAGACTTGCCCGTACTTCAACTAAGTTTTGTTTTGTCATCCGCAATTTTCAACACGAAGTTGGCTGCAGGTTGATATACGAAAATTGCTGAAACAAACTTTTCCTATGTGAACACAAAAGCAAGTTCAAAGGAGAATTGAAGAAAACTTGCGCAAGTAAAATTGCTGTGTGTGAACCGGGACTTAGAACTGACCTCTTCTCATTGTGCTTTTTGTCTGAAATTAAATCTCGAAAAATTTGTTTTTTTTTTCTATTAAAGATTTTGCTTCTTCCCTATATGCATGATATGCCATATATTTGGAATTTATCCATGGACTTTCCTGAAATATTTCTGGAATCTCCATAATCACTTTTTTTAATTTTCAAAAACCGACAATTTTTCTTCAGGAGCGAATGCCACGGTCTGACCATACTTGTATAAGACAATGGGACATATTTGAGTTCAAGCTCAATTGAATGGTCACGGCATTCCTACTCCCGATATGGTCACCCCAGTGAAGTTTCCTACACAGAGAATTCCTTGGACGAGTTTTAATAAACGTTTTTCACTAAACTAATTAAGTTTTCTTTACAATGTGAATGAAATTTTTTTTAAACTTTATGAAAAAGCTTCATAGTTTTAATGAAACTATTTATAATGAAACTTTTTCATTAGTCGTATAAAATTTTTCATTACATTTTATGAAAAACTGCATTAATTAAATAAAAAGTTTCAATGGAGGAATTCCAGTGACAATTCCCTTAGAGAAAAAATATGTCATATTATGATTGTAATTATCATATACACAATTCTGGCTGAACATATTACGAATACCGAGGACGATTTTATCGTCATTTAGAATCTTAATATGTTTGCTACGATCATATTATGATTGGTACGCATTGCCTTACTTCACAAATAATTTGTATCTTTTCCCCTCAGTATTATCACCAGATCATTGGCATAGAAGACGGGTTAGAATCCTTCATTGGTTAAATTCCTTAAAAGACTGCAAGGTGGAGACTTACATAACATGTGGTAACAGCATTTACTACACAAAATAAAAAGAAACAAAATATTTAGAACAGGAAAAAAATATTGAAATAATTCACTTTAGAATTCTTTTATGCATCGAAAAAATTTCATGCGTTATATATACGATTACAAACATTGACATTGAAACGTATTTCATAGATTTTATAAAAAAGTTTCAATGGACGAGTTTCAGTGACAATTTGCATTAAAGCTATGAAGAAATTCAGTACTGAAGTGAAGATAATTCTCTCAGTGTAGAAACAAAAAGTGGCGAGTACTCAACATTTTTTATGCAAAAAGTTTCCTATTTTGTGGAGTCATATTATCGCCTCCGGGGGTGTGGGAGGTTCAACGTCAAAACTTAAGCTCGATATTACGTCACTTATACCTGTTCAAAATATCTTTGCAATCGGACCACTAAGAAAAAACTGGCAGAATTATTTCCAAATTTTTTTTTGATATATCTCAATATATGCAATATGGTCTCAGAGCCCAAAAGGGTGACCTCAAAGTAAAAAATATGTTTTTTTTTCACAATTTTTGGTACCTACAACATTTTCTCGAACGATATTGGACATCTTTTAAATTTCAAAAAGCATTGAGGTATTTGGAATCGATGGGACATACGAGGTGGTCCCGAAGTTAATCGACACTACGTATATATGGCGGCAGTAGTTTCAAAAAAATATTACTTTGGTGAAAAGTGGCAACCTTATAAAACATGTGTTTTAAGTTTCAGGGCACCACGTTGTTTATAATTTTTTTTGAGCCATCAAAAATAATCAATCTCAGTGAATTTGTAAGCATGGACAAAGTTGGTCATCGTTATGTAATTCCATTCTTATATTTGAAAAGTCTCAGTCCAACCAATATTAAAGCCGAGCTAGATTCTACACTAGAGGAGTCTGCTCCTTCGTTTACGACTATATAAAATTGGATTGGAGATATTAAACGATAGGTATTTCAATAAGTGCTATACATCGAAAAATGAGCGAAGATGTGCGCAAGATGGGAGCCGCGTTTGCCACAATAGAACAAATACAGCGTCGTGAAGCTGTTCAATAGAGTGTTTGGTGATGTTTCAACGCAATAAAGCCGAGTTTTTGAGTCGATTCGTAACCACGCATTGAGACATGGGGCCACCACTACACACCTGAAGCAAAGGCACCAATCAAAGCAGTCGACTGGAATTTGAGAATAGTGTCCAAGGAAGGGAAGACAGTTCCATCTGCAGCCAAGGTCTTGGCATCTGTTTTTTTGGGACGATATTGGAATAAATTTTATTATCTTGAAAAAGAAAAACAATCAACGGCGAGTATTATGCTAACTTATTGCAACGTTTTTGTGTTGAAATTAAGGAAAAACGGCTGCATTTTGCCAAAAAAGATAGTGTTGTTTCATCAAAACCAGTTCACGCATCCACTATTGCGATGGCAAAATCAATCAATTAATGTTCGAATTGCTTCATCATGCACCTTGTTCGCCAGATTTAGCTCCCTCGTAGTATTTTCTATTTCCAAACTTGAAAAAATTACACCGTGGTAAAAGATTTGCCAACAATGAAGAGGTGGATTCTGCTATTTATGACTATTTTATGGTATCGAAGCTATTGAATATCTCTGGGGAAATGTGTATCGAGCTGAAATTAGAGTATGTTGAGAAATAAAGAAAATTGTTTTCAAATTTGTTGTGTTTTCTTTGTTAGGTCGGTTAATTTTGAGATCGACCTTGTATAATCCAAGTTTTTTTTTTGTTCGCATTAAAATTTATGCAATTTTTGTTCGATTTGATTCATAAAAGTGATATTTATAGATTTTAATCTTCTGATTCCTGACATTATTTTAGGGCAGTCAAAATTCGTTTTGCGACGCAAGTTATTTAAAAAAAATTGACATTCGTGTTTCGCATAGCAAAATAAATTAAAAAACATGTCATATGGCATATAGAAAGAACAAGATATTAGAAATAAACTCGACAAGTCTTTCGCTATTGCTTGGGTAAGTTCATTAGTTTTGACCATTGACCTCAAATGGGATATATGTGTACCATGGATTATATATGCCCCAAGGGTTTTTAACTTTTCTTTAGAAAGGTGAAAAATTTTTGGAATGTATTGTTTTTTTTTACTGATTATTAAAAAATCATTCTTAACTAATTAAAAAAAATTCAGTTTCACTATCCAATTTTTTTGCTCAGATTCTGTTTAAATTATGTTCAAGTTGGCAACTCTTCTTATCACATAACAACATTTTTTTTGTTGGTTTGTTTGTTGGTTTTAGTCTGGATTTCAACGTCATTTCAATATATATTTCATTGACATGGCTATTATTGTTTTATGCTTTGGCTCGTCAGGATTTCAAAATATTTATATACAGCAAATAACAAATTCCTTTTGACATTTTTATTGTCATTTATTTGTAAAACTCCTGAAACAAATAATAATATTAACATTGTTTTATGCTGATGAAGACTGAAAAGAAAAATGCAATTAAAAGCACTCGTATACAATTTTATTAAACG
Source organism: Delia radicum (assembly GCA_021234595.1). NCBI lineage: Eukaryota > Metazoa > Arthropoda > Insecta > Diptera > Anthomyiidae > Delia > Delia radicum. The sequence goes on along the minus strand of CM037853.1, from coordinate 80,367,055 downwards.
TTTAAATTTAATTAACCCCTTACAGCCTGCAGTAATTACCATATGGTAGCAAAAAACATGCATGTACGTTTTTGGGGTCTAAGCTTAATGTAGTGAAATTACCGTTATAAATGAACACGGGTTTTGGAAATTAGACTTGTAAATTTCTACTAAAATCATTTTTAGGACAATAACTCATTGATTATAAAAGCTACAAAACCTCAAATTTGGAACATTTTTGAAAATACAAAAAAGAGTGACTTTTAAAAGTAAATGCATTAAAAATTTTGAAACAAAGTTTTATTCATTTGAAAATACAACTACAAAATTTAAAAATTAATGACTTGTTTTTTATTTTTTTTAAATTTATTTGTTATACTTTTTTTAACGACTGATATTGGTGTTACCATATGATAACTACACACACAGAGACAAATGTAGCTATTTGCCAACAAAAATTCGGTTACTACGACTCAAATTCCTTTATTACGAATTTCAACCGATTGTCACTACTTAACATTAGTTTTCACAACAAAGTTCAGTTAAGTCAACTGAATTTTAGTTGCAAAACACAAACTTTTCAGATATCGAACGTTAATATCGTTGTACTTAACTGAATTTATAAGTTGTTACCATTAAAATACACCTTTCAAAAAATTTTAGCTGCAAATGATGTTTATTTTGTTGTTTTCTGTTAGAAAAAGGACAATTTTTTATCAATGAATAAAAAATTAAAAAAAAAACAGTTGCAATTTTGTGTGTTATCTACCGAATTTTTGATGAAAATTCAGAAATTTCTATTTGACACCCAAATTTTTAAAATGTTTGTCTAAAATATTTTCTGTTTTGGCACATTTGTGTACTTTTTGGACGATTTCTAAAATTATGTCACTTTTGTTTTAATAATTTGTTCATTAGCCAACGTTTTGGGTGGTTTGGAGTGGGCCTCTTAACATTTAGGTAAAAAAGTTTCATCATATTTATGAAAAACTTTATAAATATGATGAAAAACTTCATAAAAATTATGAAAAACTTCATTGATTTTCGTCCAATGTAACACTTCATAAATATGATGAAGCTGTTTCATACATGTGCAAATTGATGACAGGCTTCTTCATATTTATGAAATGTTTCATAAATATGATGAAGTTTCATAACTTTTTATGAAAATATTATGAAACGTTTCAAAAATATTATGAAACACTTCAAAAATATGAAACGTTTCAAAAATAATAATAATTCATAATATTTATGAAACGTTTCATAAATATTATGACAACTTTTTATACAATATTTTTTAATTTGTTTTTCACTTAAAACAAAGGTTGGCCATCGTTTCAGTTTTAAATAAATTTTGGTATTAGTTTATCGTTACAAAACTAGAACCGATATGAACATTTTAATGCTGAGATACTAAAAAGCAGTAAATTCCCCATATTTGAGTTAGCTATTTTTGAGGTTTAAATTCGAAATATATTTCCAACTCCTTATAAAACCGTTTAAATACCGAAATAAAATTTATACGCGGTGTTAGGCATGTACTTCGAATCCCAAAAATAGCAGACTAAAAATGTTTAAATTAGAGGGTGGTAATTACCAGGGCAACCAGAAATATGCTATAAAAAATCGTTTTTATGCCCATAAAAAATGACCTAAAAAGCCTAAAAATATGCCCCTGAAACATATTTTTCATTAAAATAATAACTTTTGTGAATTTTATTTCAATTGCTAACAAAAAAGGAGATGAAAGATTAAGTTTACCTAAATTGGTACAGTCGTAAAACAGGAAATTTAAATTTTGCAAAAACTGGCTAATTTCCGCAATCGGTTTGCAAACCCCGGAAAATATTGAAAATAAGTTTTTGTAATTTTTTTTATTGAAATATTCGATAACGGTAAATTAAAAAAAAAAAACTTGAAATATGCTCTTTTGTTCTAAAAAATACAAAAATATACTGAAATATAAGACTTTTTTTTATCAAAAATATGCCCTTAAGAACAAAATATGCAAAAATATGCTCTAACAAATCGACGCCAGAACTCGCCAATTGTTTTGATAAGGATAAATATCTCATAAATTTTTCAATACGCCAGACATGAAAAAGCATGATACAGTATATTTCTGGTTGCCCTAGTAATTACACTTTGTGGTATCCTTGTTTTAAAACGTTCATATCGAATATATCACACAGAAAATTTTTTATTGCTACCTAGAATACAAGCACAATAAAGGCTACAACCAATGTCGAACATTTATTTTCCATACAATATTTTTTATGGGCCGGGCAAATGGACAATTTTCTCCACTTTAGTTTTAACTTCGATTGGGTTTTTTAGTCTTCTATTGACAATATAGCTGGCTCAAAAAAAAAAAAAACTAACGATTCTAAAATTGCTCGAGCGAAAGAAATTGCAATGTTTCACATTTTGTTTTTGAAATGGAATTAAAAAAATTAAATTAGAAATTAAAAAAATTTCATTACAAATTAAAAAAAATCCATTATAAATTTCAATCGAAATTCCGAAATTTTTTATTATACTCAAAAAAATCAATTTAAAACTAAAAAATTTCAAAATTTGAAATAATTTCTGATAGTTTTTGAGTTTTTAAGAATCTAAACGGCAAATGATATTTTCTAAATTTCTAAATTTCAAATGAAAAATAAAAATTTCAATGAAAAGCACAAATATATTTTCACAACGTTTATCAAACTTTTTTATGAAATGATAAAGGTCTATGAAACATTTGTCACAAATTTGTATGAAACTTTTATAACTCATATTTATGAAATCTTCATAAATATTACGAATATTTGATGGCAAACGATTTATGAAACAATATTATCAATATGATGAAACTTTTTTCCCTGAGTGTAATAAAAAGCATATATTTTATTCCACATATTTCATTATATTGTTTTAATAAAAGAACTAGGTCGAAATTAGCCATGAATATTTGCAAGAAGAACTACAAGGTGGCGCAAAAGTAATCCTCCTATCAGAAAATGCTATAAATTTTGCGATTGGCCCCTAATGTCAGTTCTGTTTTGACATTTGTGTAGTAAACACATGCGAAATACACGTTAATAAACAATGTTACGCTACACTGCTCCAGAACGCGGAATATTGGTGACTATTTATTTGACCTTTTTATTTGACATTTTTCGTCAAAAATAATTATGAGTGATGAGGCCCATTTCCATCTTAGCGGGAACGTAAATAAGCAAAATTTACGCTTCTCGGGCACTGAAAATCCGCGTGTAACCCACGAAGAGCCATTACACCCGCTCAAAGTTACTGTATGGTGTGCTGTTTTCGCTGGAGGAGTCATCGGACCTTTTTTCTTCGAAGACGTCGCGGGCCAAACGGTTACTGTGAATGGTGAGCGCTACAGAGCAATGATCAACGAGTTCTTTTTGCCGCAACTTGTTGAATTGGGATTGGAAAACATGTGGTTCCAACAGGACGGCGCAACGGCACACACTGCACGTGCCACAACCGATATGCTGAAGGATGCATTTTCCGGGCGCCTAATCTCCCGTTTTGGCGATTTGCACTGGCCAGCAAGATCGCCTGATTTGATCGCTCCAGACTTCTTTTTGTGGGGCTTTTTGAAGTCGCGGGTTTATGTCAACAAGCCTCAGACTCTTGCAGCTCTTAAAGACAATATCCGTCAAGAATGTGAGGACCTATCGCCGGAAGTTTTGGCCAAAGTGATGGAAAATGCCATAAAAACGGCTCAAATGACAATCAACTGTGGCGGCGGCCATTTACATGACATCATATTCTCGACTTGAAATTAAAATACCAAATAAAAATAATCCACAAGAAGAATCAAAGTTTTTCATTTTTTTTTTTAAATTACAGCCAAAAAACATCGGAAGGTTATTTTTGCGCCACCTTGTATTTACTGCTTAGAGGTCCAATAATTACACTCAGCGAAAAAGTTTCATCATATTGATGAAACTGTTCCATAAATCGTTTGTCATCAATTGTTCATCATATTTATGAAGGTTTCATAGATATGGTGAAGATTTTCATAAACATGTATGTCAAATGTTTCATAAATCTTCATCATTTCATAAAAAAGTTTCATAAACCGTGTGAACATATTTTTGTTTGTTTTTCTATCGATTGAAATTAAGAATTTCCATTTGAAATTTAGAAATCATTAATAGAATTTAAGATTTTATAGAATTTAAGATTTTTTTATTTGAAATTAAGAAAATGTAGTTTGTAATTTAGATTTTTTATTAAAAATTTAGAATCTATCATCAATTGAAAGTTAGAATTTCGAATCAGTTAATGTGTTCTAAATTTTGCATTCAATTTTGTGAACATAAATTCAAGATAATAGGTACTTAATATTATTTTTTCTGAATTTTAATTAATACCAATAGATATTTTCTAAATTTCAGTTTGAAATTTTGAGTTTTATTTTATATATTCTGAATTACAGTTGCAAGAATATTGGGTTTTAAAAATAAATTGTCTCCATTGGCTGTAGCCCTTATCGTTTTTGTATGCTAGCAACGAAAATTTTTCATGTCATAAAAATTTATGAATTTGCTTCATCATATTAATAAATCGTCATATAACATTTAGGAAACATTTCATGAAAAGCTATGAAACTTCTTCATATTTATGAAATGTTTCAACAATTCGCTCTTTTATGACACAACTTCATCATATTTATGAAGTGTAATATTGGACGAAAATCAATGAAGTTTTTTTTCATACACTAAGGGAACTTCTGCTTTAAAAATTTGTATGTAGTTGTTTGGGTTGTAATAGAGTTTCTTAATTTTTAATGCAAATATCAGTCATTTGTTGAACAAATTTAAATTTTTACTAACTTTGTAGTTCATTAAAAAAAAAACAACCCAGCAAAACGACACATTACCAAATCATGGGTAAAGTAATGTATCGCCATAGGGCTTCACGCATTACATTACACCTTACTTCACTGATGAATTTTACAGGCGATGAGCCTAAAAGTAATGGGTGGACACATTACCTTGTAAGGGGTAAAGTAACTGGTTACTTATATGGCTACATGGTGGGGAAAAAGTAATGTGTCCATAAATAGATTTTCATAAAAAAAATACATAACAAATTTTATTTACAGATATTTTTTTTTTAATTAAATAAATATTTTTTTTTTTTTTATTATTAAATAAATTACGTGGTCATGCTGGGATTCGAACCTGGGGTCTCTGGTATTTAACAATTAGTTAGGCGAGAACTCTACCAACTGAGCTATCGATACATATAATATTTTATTGCTTAAAATGTAAATGAGTTGTTGTTCTTCGCGTTTTCGTTTGTGATATCAAAAATATACACCTTACCCTCATGCTTACAAAAAAGCACAAAGTAATGTGTCTATAAATAGATTTTCAAAAATATATATTAATAATTACTTTACGTTTATAATTCATGTAATTGATGATCGGTAAGTCATTATTTTATGTTTTGAAGTAATGTAAAATGTAATGTGGTATCATTACAAGGTAATCCATGAGTGTTCAATTATCGGTAACTCATTACTTCTTGTTTGAAAATAATGATACAGGTAATGAGTAAACATTACAAGGTAATACATTACTTTATCGCACCCATTACCAAAGTTTTGTTGGGAAACCACATAAAATGACTGTTTTATGATTTTACATTAATTTTTTACAGTCTTGTTTTGATATTTAAAAAAAAAAAATTAAAAAAAATAAGTGTTTATTTTTTACTAACATATGTCGTTCATTTTTACTACAATTGTTAGTAATTTATTGAACAGTAAAAACAAATGGCAAATGTTAGTTGAATTTAATGAAATGCTAGACATCCTTTCTTCAAGTGAAATTTCATATATTTTTGACTACATTTTCTGTAGTCTTCACCTATATAATGTCCTTCGTGTATTTCTGAAATTTTTCAAAAATATGATAAAGCTTTTTCCCTGAGTGTACTTTACTGATGTTTTTTTGTATTTTTTTGTATTTAAATCACATTTTTTCATCATACGAAATTAAAATAAATTTCGATTTAACCTGGTCCGTTTTAAAAATTTCTTTTAGTTTTGCATTTGAAATATGGTTTTAAAATTCCCGACTTTTTTCAACTTCCGGGAATTCCTGGGATTTTCAATTAAATATTCATTAAAGTTTTGATAGTTAAATCATCTTTTTTCTAGGAAAAAGGGAAATGTATAATTAAATTTGAGTGTCACTATTAATTCAGGAATATTTTTAACATTTATTTTACTAAAAACAACTCTAAATATTTTTTTTTTTCAAAACTTATTCAAAATTTTGTTTTATATACTGCCCTACTAAGAAAACTATGTCATAAGCTCCAAAAATCGAAAATTAAAATAAGGGCAGATTTGGAACCTTGAATGAGTTTCTGAATTTCGATTTAAGTTTAAAAGACCCATTTTCAACTGTAAATGGCTAAAAAAACCTTAAGCAAAATGGTCACATCTACACTGATAGAAATTTGTGCGTAGTATTAATGAATTCCTTCATTAATCCAATGAATTTTTTCATAAAAAAGCCCCCAAAGAAACATTTCATTGAGTCTATGAAAGGTGTTTCATTAAATCAATTTTAATGAATGGTTTCATTGACCCAATGAAAATTTCATAAAGTATATGAAATTTTTTTCATTTATTCTAGCCTAATCGTTATGAAAGTTGCATGTGTTTACTGAATAAAATTCTTAGTTTGTATGAAATATTTTCGTTGATATTTAATAATTTGCACTTTTTATGATTATTTCAGCTTATCATTAATTTGGTGGTTATTGAGAAATTATCATTCGTTGATATTATTTATAAGGTCTGATCTTTATAGGATCTATAAAATATTGTTAAAAAAAAAGTTTGAAAAGTTCGAAGGTAAACATCACAGGCTGTTCTGCAAAAGCGATGGCAGATTTTTATTAAACTCTGCCTGATTCAGCAAATTTTCGTTACTTGAAATATTATGACATGTAAGATAATTTGTGTTAAAAGATGACATCTTTTCTTATATGTCGGTACAAAATATGTAATTTTTTATCGATCTGGCTTGGAATTCTGTAGAACGATCGACGACTATAGTCCACATTTTGTAGTTAAATTACGATCATATTAGATAAAAATGTTAAATATTGTTAACAATGTTGTTAGAAAACAAAAATTTATTATCGTTTAGCATAACTTTTTTGTGTAACATCGTCAAAACGATAACAATTTAGGTCTCGTTTTGAACAAAACTATATCGTTTTTCTTAGAGAATCTGTTAACTGGAATTTAGGAACAACTATTCAAATTCGTCAAAAACTGTTAGCTCTAGGCAAATTAAATAAAATAAATTTATTTATATCAAAGTTTTGGTTAATTCTGTTTAAAAGAAATTTTTCACTTTTTTTTTATGTCAAAAAGATAGTACAAAAAAATGTTTTTTTCTTATTACAAGTCAAAAAAAAAAATTTGAAAATTTTTCATTGATTTAATGATTTTTTTTTATGAAATTATGAAAAAATCATAAAAATTTTAATGAAAAAAATACCAATATTAATGAATTTTCATTCAGTTAATGAAATTTTTCTTTAAACCAATGAATCGATTTTAATGAAATCGTTTCATTGATACTATGAAGGAAAATTCTATCAGTGTACCACTTCTAACGTGTTTACTAGTCAAAAAAGACTTATCTGCCACTTACTATGATAAAAAGTCGCGTTGACCAAAATTGTAGGCTTTTAGGAATTTTTTCCTTAGTATTAATGATTTTTTTTTTGATAGAATGACTTTTCTCCTTTGTGTCTGCAATATTACGCACAAGAAGAGTTCAAAAAAAAACTGTATTTCATTTTTTGGCTTGATAACTGTTGAAAGTTCATTAAAAAAACAGAAAAAAATTGTATGACATGCCAGATTTCAAAAATTGCGTTCAAAGGAGTAATTCGGGAAAGGTTGAAGTGATTGAAATGCAAGTAGAAAACTTTAACGAATGGAAGGACAACTCGTCTCAACAAAAACTCAAAGCAACAACTCCGAGAGTTTATTTAAATGAATTGGTAGAAGCAAAATTTGTAAAAACCAATAGCTTTTTGTTATACAAAACTAAGTTTACAGATACAAATTACACAGACTTAAATTTCATAAAACCTGCATCAATAAAATCTGGAATTTTAAAACCTAAAGCCAAAACTATTCCTCGTGGTATATTGATTAAGAGAAAAGAAGACCTTATAAAAAAGCTGAAAGATATTTTGGCCAAAAACAGAATGGAATTTTGGGAATCTCTTCCAGAAATAGCAAATGAACCGACCGACCTGCGACAGATATTAAATCTTTATTTTTTGTTTTAGTTTTAGTCACTAATGCTTTATTTATTTTTTTTTTACCTTTAATGTTTGAATTATGTTTGTTTTTGTTTTCTTTTGTTATGCTTTTATGTTTTTATTAATATGAAATAAATTTTTTATTTTTATTGCGAACAAATGCAAAGAAATTTTGAATTTATTTGTGCAATTTGGTTTTCGTAAGATTTTTTTGGTTGTCTATACTAGGCAAAACAAGTCATAAGTCCATTTTATCTACTTTATCATCAAAATTTCCCCTGTTTGATACTATAATGAAATTGAATAAAATAATATATTTTTAAATCATTTTTGAAATTTAAAAAAAAAATATTGATTTTAAAGGCGCGAAGCATAAAAAACGTAAAAGCTAAATATCTCAAAACTACTAAAATGGAGATGTGACTTTCTTTCTTAGTAGGGCAGTATAGTGGATGTGCTTTATTTCTTAAAAACTAGTCCTTATGCCATTCTGAGAGATAAGGAGTGAGAGAAGTCAAACTAAATATTTTCCTAAAGAGAATTTCAATTATTTGTGTAATTTGTTTTATGTATGTCAAGATAAATACAATCAGTTTTAAAATCTTGAGCCTACGTATGATTAATTGGTTTTTCTTGTTTAAATGTAATTTTACACTACTTTCCTTTTTTTCCCATCATATTTACATCGTCGCTTTCATATGTGTATTGTACATGTAGTTCTCTTTTTCATAAAGCACAACTAATTTTTTTACAGCTGTTTTTGCAATGGGTGTGTTTGAATGATTGAAAGGTTGTTTGGTTGGTTGGTAAGAAAACCATTTTATGTTTGTGTTAAGAGATTAAAAGTGGTTTTTTCTTAAGATTTTGTAAATAATTTATGCATACATGCTTAAAAAATAATTTGTTCGTAGTTTACTCTTTCTTTTTGAACCAGAGCTTTGATAGAGTGTTTTTAAATGGATTTTGAAATATTGGATTAAGAAAAGATTAAAAATAAAAACACTTGTCGATACACAGAAAAAAATTAAAATCGAGTTCCAATTAAAATATTTGTTGATTCAATTTAAAGTGTATCAATTAAAATAATTTGTATAATCGATTTAGTTTAAATTACATTTTTTAAAATATCTATTAAAAATTAAATTAAAAATTGTTTTTAATTTAAAAAAAAATTTAGTAGATACAAACTGTCGATTTTGTAAATTAAAAAAAAAAATTAAGAATCGCTAATATTTGAAAAAATCCATATATTGTAAAAAGTCCATATATTGAAAACATGTTTATTTTTGTTATTTGTTTTTAATTTCGCCGTTTGTTTTTCTATTTTGATTAGTGCCTTTATGGATTTTTTAGATTTTTTTTTTTAGTTTTGTCGAGTACATTTATTCTATTTAAGTCAGGAGTGCCCAAAAGTTCCTTATGGAAGAGCAAACACCAATACATTTAAAGAAAAACTAATTTTTATTCAACATTTTTTGTTGTAAAAACCAATACATACAAAGAAAAAAGAAAAAAATATTTCAATGTTTACCAGCAAAGCATACGAAAGTGTTGTTGCTTTGCGCTTGCGTGTATAAAGTGAAGAACGACAAAAAAACTAATAAGACAAAGTTGTTTGTGTATTTCGTATTGCTAGTGCTGAGCGCTCTATATGTGTATTAAAACACACAGCCTATATCTAAGTATTTTTACAAAAACAATTGAGTACCAAGCGCATAGGCCGTGGGCACCCCTGATTTAAGTTTTAGTTTTATTTTTTTAATGTTGGTGTTTTTTTTGGTGATTTTTAAAAATTTTTAGCTATTTTTTATTTTAATTTATTTTTTTTCAATTGGCGCTTTTTTTAATATTTGGATTTTTTTTTTTTTTAATTTTGACGATTTTTTCAAATTTCAAATATTTTTTTAATTGTGGCGACTTTTTTTTTAAATATTTTGGCTATTATTTCAAATAAGAAGAAAAACCCGTCATACATTTTCACTTACAACTGCTTTTATGTAGGACATTGAACTTTTTTTCTTGCCCAGTTACCTTTAAGAAGGTTGTCAGACTATGTGCACAATCTATTAAAGCGATCGACTAATTTTTTCGCTTACAAATGGAATCTGAACAAAAAGTGAGTTAAGAGAAAAGCCGAAGTTTAGCTATAAAGTTAAAAGTTCGGCCGCCGAACTATTTTCAATTTGACCGAACTTTCTGAGGCCGAACAGTGAATTCATTGCTTAACTACCAGACTTGGGTGACGCCAATTACAGTTCATAATCATTCACTTGTGAAATTTTTCTATATCATTAATAACTTTAGACCTACGCTCACACTTGTGGGCTTAAACGCTTCCTTGGAAAATTTTCAATTTTGTCAATATCAGATATGGGACATAATACCAATATCTGTGTATTTAATTATTGGTAAATTACTTTTTTATGTTCAATTACATGTAATTGGGTGTAATTGAGTAATTGCCCTGTAATTAAATACCCAGATGTTTATACTAATCCCCATGTTTAGTATCAACATTTTACAAATTTTCCAAGGAAACGATTAAGGTCACAAGTGTGAGTGTAGGTCTGTTATTATTAATGATAAATAAAATTTTCACAAGTGAACGATGTAATTGGCCACGCCCATGTCTGTTAACTACAGACTTTTCTTCAAATTTGACACTCAAAATAGCATCTAATCAGCCCAATAAACATTTTTCCATCCGCCAAATTTGTCCATAATGCTTTAAAATACCGAATACAGACCAAATGCATTTTCTGGCCGAACTGTTCGGTCGGACACTAATCTTTAGTGTCCTAATTGATATGAGCTGAACATTTCAAAAAAAGTGACAGTATTGGGAACTTGTTTGGCAGCCTTCATTAATAATTTTCTGGGCGTTGTGGTGTAATGGTTAGCGCGTTGGACTGTTACACAGATGGTCCCGGGTTCGATTCCCGGTGACGACATCATCAATTTAGGAAAATAATATGTATGAGTTTTCTATCACTTATATGTATTGCTGCGCCCACCTTCGGTGTTCCCATAGCACTTAACCCCACCGAAGTAAAATAATGAATCAGGGCTATGAAACAAAAAAAAATCATCAGGTGGCGACCAACAACTGTTCTAAGACTTATCATCTCGCGCAATTACAGTGTTGCCATGTTTGAAGACCTTCATCTTTCACCACCTTTCATCTCTCCACTATCCCCTTTCCAAAGAAAGCAACACATTAATTAATAGGAAGAATTTCCTGAGTGTTGCTTCTCTTAAAAAAAAAAAAAAAAAAATTTAAAAAAAAAATCTTAATATCATTTGAGTTCTGGACCATTAGGCAATTTTTTTTGTCGAGAAATTAAATGTTTTTTTTTTTTAAATTGTACTTTTTTTTGCCCTCCCTTTTTTGCCCTCACTTTTTTTTGGTTCAAAGTCCATACGTAAACAAACTGATCCGATTTCGCTAATATTTTGTGCACATAATCTTACGACTGTTTAAAAGATAACTTCATTAAAAAAAACTTCACTTTTAAACTAAAAAAAAATTTTAAGTGAAAACCAGTGTCTGGAATTATGCGATCTCACTCCTTAGCAGCGATTTTTGCAATTTAATCGAGGTTGTGTTTGCAATTTTAGCGATTTATTTTCATTTATTTTTATTTCTTGTCATGATAAGTTAATTTTCAATTAAACATTTAATATATATTATTAAACTTTTAATTGAAAGTGAGTTTGAAATCAAACAAAAGTTAAAATTTTGTTGGCAATAATTTTTTCTGTGCAGACAACAAACTCTTTGTAGCTCATCAAAAAAGGCATCTGGATTCTAGGCTTTGGGTCAAACTTTAAATCCTTACGACACGCGGAGATCACTGTCAGTTGAAACGAGGGTTACTCCAGCTTGGTCATCTTCAGCCTCATTCTTGTGGGTGGTGGATTAGAATGAGGCTGAAGATGACCTAGTCGCTTAGGTCGAAAGTGCGGCACTCCCTCTAGCGCTGATACCCCACAAGATTTTTTTTTTCATCTTCTCTTACATTTATTAACAATTAGTGCTTTATATTTGTAATATTAACATTTAATTATGATCTCAAACCTGACAATTCAAAACTAAACGAATGCACTTTTCATTATATTTATAAACATTTTCATTAAATTTATGAAACTTTTCATTAAATTTATCAAACTTTTCTTTAAAGTTATTAAAATTTTCATTAAATTTATAAAACTTTTCATTAAATTTATTAAAATTGTCATTAAATTTTGAAACTTTTCATTAAATTTATGAAAATGTTCCATTAAATTCATGAACCTTTCAATAAATTTATGAATACTTTTAATTTCATTTGTAAAACTTTTTCATTAAATTCATAAAACTTTTGCTTTAAATTTATAAAACTTTTTTATTAAAATCATGGAACTTTGCAATGAATTAAGGAAACTTTATCATTAAAATCATGTAACTTTTTCAATAAATTGATGAAACATTTTCAGTAATTTTATAAAATTTGTTCATTATATTTATGAAACTTTCTATTTTAAAAGATTTAAAACTTTTTATGGCATAAGTCGATATCATTTCAAAATTTCATTCATCAAAAAAAAAAAAAAAAGAGTTCGACCCAAAGTAGTCTCTTTGTCAGTCTACTTTAAAAAAAATGTTGACTACGCCCTAGTCTACCCTAATTAAATAAATCTTAATTCAATATTCAATCAAAACTTTTGATAAAAAAAAAAAAAAAAATACTTTTCTTTACAAAAAATTATTTTCCCAAGACATTTATGATCAAAATCAATTTCAAATTTTAAAATCTTTTAATCACCCCTCTTTCCAGTGTCTATATTCTATTATTCTATTCCCGATTGCATATTCTTTTTTGTATTTGAACATATTGTTTGAAAATGAAAAACACACACATCATACATATGCCATGGCTGTCAGTTTGTGTGTAGCAGAGTTTCAAAAGAATTTTTTCATCAACAATAAAAAACCGAACATTTTTAGTTTACCCCAAAACATTTGCTAAGACTTACTATTGAAAATCTTAATTTTTGAAATCTTTAAATGGAATTGAATTAATCTTTTCTTTTTAAATCATTAAAACTATTAGAAAACTTTAAGACAATTTAGCTGTTAAAACTTTTTAGAAAATTAATATTTTTTTTAATATTAATGGCAAAGCTTAATAATTTTTATGAAACCTGTTTTTAAATTTAACTTTTATTTAAATTAATTTTGCCTAACCTATGCCAATTTAGTAAATGGACAATTTTAAAACGCTTGTAATTAAAAAACTATTTTTTTTTTTTTTTGAAAAAGTATTATTATTTATATCGCAGTATAGACTATAAATTATTAATTAATTTTTTTTGTAGAAATCCAACTTACCGCGAACTTCTATTTGGCATATTTATTAGACGAAATTCAAGTAATTTTTTTACACTGCTTTTCATTTTTTTCTTTAATACTTTGGTGCATTTGGTTTTCCAATTACTTTCATACACTTTTTGGCATAAAACACCCCAAAAGTCCTCAATTCGACGTGACTTAGGGACAATTGGAGGATTTCTGTATGTCGGTACAAAAGGTATGTTTTTTACAGAAAGCCATTCTAACCTCTTTTTGGCATAATGTCTATCGCTAATACATTTTTCCAGGTTTACTAAACATTTATTAAAGCAAATATCCGCTATTACAGCCATAGCTTTTGCATCCTGTAAAGTTGTGATATGCCTTTATTTAAAATGGAAGCCCACACTAGTACTTTTGGTTCAAATTTCTCGTTGGCCAAATACCGAACCTTGTCGTTAGTTTCTTTCGAGTTATCAGAATAAAATCCAGAATTAATACTTGCGTTGTTCCAAGCAAAAGAAAAGTGTTTTAAATCATCCAAAATTATTTGAACCTTTTCTTTATGAAGTTTTTTTCTCAGTTGTGTGCATTTTGTTGGTACATATTTTTGTGTTTTTTTACTATATTTGGGCACTGTTTTTCTCTGATAGTGTTTCACGTTCCTTTGGAGTACGTTTTTGCGAATTGTTTGCTTAGAAACTTAAATTTTCTGTAGCCAACTTACGATTTGATACCCCAATTTTATTAACGGTAGATTTTAGATTTTTTTCAATTTAACAAGCTCAGTTGCGGAAATTTTTTTTTGAACGTCCTTTATTTTTTATACCGGTTGATGCCACTTCATTTTCAAACCTTTGGAATATGGAATATATTGTGCTACATGGTACTGGTTCCTTAAGGAAATAATGTAACACTTCATTGTTAGGATACCGTCCAAGCATTTCATAGACATTTTTTTCATAAAATGTTTTTTTTTCAACCACTTTCAATTTGAATTTTTTCACTTTTTGAATATTTACAATAATGTTTAAAATTTAAGATTTTATTGACATGCATTTTGAATAATAAAAAAAAATAAATAAAAAATGTCTCCTTATCAATAATTTATATTTAAATTTTGTCCATTTACTTAGTTGTCATATTATGAAACGAATAAACTGTGACAGTTTGTTTCATAAAATTACAGTAAATTTTTAGGATTCAACATGTACAAATTCGGTGTGTGCAATGGATTTAGCTTTATGGGAATTTCTGCTTTTCAAGATTGATTTAAATATATTATACCTTTAATGATCTGGTGTGTACAGACATACGTTGTGTTTCGTTTAAATATGTTGTTTGTCTAATTGTTTGATGAGTTACTTAAATATTTATTTAACTGTCAATTATATTTGTATATTTTCATTCTTACTACATTTTGCCTTCAAAAACAAAAGAAACCCAACCCCTCTATCCATTTTATTCGTACAAATTTATACAAAAAAAAAACATTTTATGATTTTCTATATTTCTAGTGTTTCAAGTATTTTTCATTGCCACATAAAACCGATATGAATATTAGGGAGTTTCAGAATTTCCATTTTTTTTTGGATTTTTTCAACTCTTGAAGCGGACTATAAATACTTTGGTCCAAAAGATTTTTGAGAAAATTTTCAGATTTCTCAGATATTTTGAACGGGTGTACGGGATCGCTGAAATGGATTTGTACAAAAAAAGAAACATTTTTTTTTCACAAAACCATATAAATCACTACTCCAGAGATCAAGCCTACTAAAAAAAAAAATATTCCGGAAACAAATTATTAGTTTAAGGGTTACTTTGGTGACCTTAAGAGAAAAAAATCTAAATTTTCCAAATTCTAACCTCAATAACTTCAAAACTCGTAAGGCTTCACGCCTCTATAAAATATATTTAATTTGATACAAAATTTGATTTTTTGAAATTTTCATTCTTGTTGGCCAAATCTAATGCAAACTATGAGGAAAATAAATGATTTTGGTTTTTTTTTAAATATTACTCCAGAAGTGGCAGAAGCAAGGTAAATATAAAAATTTGTATAAAATTAATGATATTTGAAAGACCGTTCTAACAAATTCAGTTTCATTTCAATACGATGCCTAGTTCTGAAGTTTGAATTTAGAAAATTTTGAATTTTTTAGATTTGAAGTCATCAGAGTGACCCTTAAACTAACAACTTCGTTTAGTAGGCTAGAACTCTTGAATACACTTAGAATACTATGGAGGTAAAGACCACTGCAAATGTAGTTAAAAACAAATGAAATTTCACTTGAAAAAAGGACGACTTACATTTCAGTAAATTTAACTAACATTGTCATTAACCACAATTGTAGTAAAAATTAACCACATATATTAGTAAAAAATAAACAATAATGTATTTGATTTATTTTTTAAATAAAACAAAACTATTATATAAAGTGAATGTAAAATAATAATACAGTAATATGATGTGGTTTGTTTTTATTAAATAACCTATAATTGTACTCAAAAATGAAATTTCTTCTACAAATGACAGTTTTTTCACTTAAAAATAAATATTGCTGTATTACAACTCAAAACAACTACAAATATTTACAGCAGAAGTTCCCCGAGTTTTGCGTTTTAGATGGTTTTTTGGAAAACAAAACACAAGAGAAAAAAAATTTGTTTCAAAACCTCTTTTTTTGCAACGCCGTTACCTCATTAAAAAAATCTGAAAAATTCTCAAAAATCTTTTGGGCCATAATTATTTGTATTCCGCTTCAAGAGTTGCAAAAATTCAAAAAAGTTTAAATTCTGAAACGCCCTAATGTATATGATAAAAATGGTTAATATTTTTTTTTACAATTTTGTTTATTTAACATTTTTATCTAATTAAAATGTTTACTATATAGAAAAATTATATTTAAATAGACTAAACTTTTTAGGTAACGTGACCTACTTATTCTAAGGCCCGATTACTGAAAGTACAGTTAGCTACTAACTGGGACTTAACAGACACATTTGTTGTTGTTTACCATATAAATTTACAATTTAACTGTTTGTTAAGTTTTAACGGAGCATTCAGTAATCGGGCCTAAATATTATTAATAACCGAATTATTGACTAGGGCAACCAAAAATCAGCTCTAAAAACAATGTTTTAAAACAGTAAACAAAAAAAAGTCGTTTAAGTATGAAAATAAGACGATAAATTTTAAAACTAAACCGTTAAATATCATAACTTTTTATTAAAATCCTTACAGCAAATAAAATTTGTTTCAACTTATTCCTGGGAACATCGTCAGTCAACCAAAGGTGCAATAGAGAAATTGTTAAGCTTCAAAGTTCAACTTTCATTTAAAAAAATCTTCCAAATACCGATTGCTAAGAAAAAGCAACAAAGCTCTTTTAAAAAAGCTTAAATAAGCTTAAGCTTACTAATATCAAAAAATAAGCTAAACAAATATCTAACATATAGCTTAAAATGTTCATAATTTCATAAACAGAACTTGTATTTAGTCTAACAATTTCTATTAATCCAAATAAAAAACAAGCGTTAGCTTATTTTAGGTTGCCCTATTAATGACACTTTAATAGTTGAGAATTCTCAACCATGAGAATTAGGTTTACCGCCGCCACACAGTGTCACAATTCGCCCAATTAAAAACGACTAAAAAAGCTTTCTGATTTTATATAATTAGAGGTCGCTGATTCCGAATATGACAATGACTTTTCGAGATTAGATCTACACAGAAAAAAGTAAACTCGACTTTCAATTAATATATTTGTTGATTCAATTAAAAGTTTAATTGAATTCGGTCCTATTAAGGATATTGTAAAATCAATTAAAATAATTTGTAACTATTTAATTGATTTCAAATTTCAATTAAGGTTTTAATCATATCTATTAAAAATTTAATTGAATATTGTTTTCATTTTCAAGCAAATTTTTTGTAGATACTATTAGAACTTTAATTAAAAATTAAAAAAAAATTGCCAAAATCAAAAAAAAAAATATACAAAATTTAAAAATATCACCAAAATTGTAAAAAAAAATCGCCATAATTTGAAAAAAAAACTGTTACAATAAAAAATAAACGCCAAAACTTAAAAAAAGTCATCAAAATTGAAGAAAAAACGAGCCAAAGTTGGAAAAAAATCGCTAGAAATAGGATTTTTTTTTCAAAATTAAAAAAATTGCAAATTTAAGACAAAATTACAAAAATTTAAAAAAACCGCCAATTAAAAAAAAGAACTCCAAAATACTGATATTGAAAAAAATTTATAAAATTAAAAAAAAAAAACACCTAAATTGGGAAAATTATTCTCTGTGTATTAAAAGAAAGAATGCTGTCCAACACACAACGACGCATGACTTAAAATATGTATAAAATTTATTAATTAATAAATAATTTGTACAAATAATTTGTCGATCATAAAAATAAAATATAAATTTCATATTATCACAATCTATTTCAACCATCACTATCGCCATCATCATTATTAACATTATTTTTATTTTTATTTTTATTATAATTGTAATTGTAATAGTAATGAATTAAAATAATAGTTCGCTTGTGGCAGCCAGTCAGCCTGCCTTAATTCTGCCATAATATAGTACTATTAAGTTTTGCCCCTGAGTTTTACGAGGGCGGTCCCAAAATTAGCCGGCCTGACGTATAGATAGATGGTGGCATTAGTTTGGAACAATATTAGTAGACTAAAAAAAAAACTCAAACTATTTGAAGAAAAATTATATTTTAGTTAATTTATTTGCTGAAAATCTGCAAAAATCTGTTATGATTCTTTTAAAAATAATTTACAATACCCTACAAAATATAAAAATGTTCATAATCCCTCATTGACGACATGAATTAATTTCATATCTAGAAATAATATATAGAAATAATAATTAATATAGCATAAATAAAATTATCTTTCAACTACTTACAGCAATGGTTGTCTAAGTGATGTCATCTTTCTATAAACGAAACAAACCGAAATATGAAATATACAACCCCTTTTTTTTGCAAGAAGAAAAAGGAAACATAAATAATTACCTATGATGTGTGTCCTTGTCTTTCGCTGTAGTCTATCTAACTGAACGTACATTTGTTTGCAATTTGACCACACTACATTAATAATCACTAGTGTCCGACCGAACGTTCGGCTTCGGAGTTCGACCAAAAAGTGATGTTCGGCCAAGTTCGGTTCCGTATATTTGAAGAAGAACAGTTCATTTTTGATTTATTTCACGTAAAAAACAAAATTTTCAATTAAAATCGTCATATACTTTAGTTAAAATAATAAAGTTCAGGTATTTCCATATTTTTGTTGAAAACTTCAATAAAATAATTGAACTGACTTTATAATATTTTTGCAAAAATATTCTAAATTTGCTTTTTTACAAATTTATTGATGTTTGAATATTTTTTAATATACTTTAATGATGCTTTTTGTAGTCAAAATCAACGAAAATTTAAATTTTATTCAAACTAAAAAAAAATTAAAAAGTTCGGCTTCGGCTACGGCTTCGGCCGAATATTAAAATTTGGCCGAAGTTCGGCTACGGCTTCGGCTTTGGCCTAAAAAAGTGACTTCGGTCGGACACTATTAATCACTTTAAAGATTTAGTTTAATGTTTATTAAATTTAAATATTTTATTTTATCTTTCATTTAATTAATAGACAATTACTTCGACAAGCCGGCTACAACACAAATTTAAAGTTTATTTAATCCACATATGTATTAAAATTGTTAGCGTCCTTTTGTATGAAAAACAGATACAAAAATCTTCGATGGTTAATTTTTTTATATGCCTTACAAGAGTTGTACTTTTTAGTATCATTTTCCTCGTCTCTACTACATCTTGACATACCGCGACATCTACTTGATTCTGCGTATTTTTTTCAATCTGGTTGTCGTTCACTCTATTAATGTGCGTATTAGCACAATTTTTTTAACACAATAAATTAGTAAAACATTAGTAATTTAATAGCAAAACATTAGTTCAAAACAGTTAGTGAGTGGTGAACAAGTAACAATTTTAGCAGAAAACACAATTTCAGCAAAAAAAATAGCTGAGAAATAATATACTTGATTTATAAGACGTTTTACTAACATTTCTACTAACTTATTTGTTTGAGTGTAGAGTGTTTAGCGATGTTTCACCTTTCACATTTTTTCGAAAAAGAAAGTGTTGTTTCATCAAGACTTCAGTTCACCAAGAGTTCAGTTCATACATCCACACTCACAATATTTTTTCCGTAAGGTTACGGAATGTACACATTAAATTAACTGAAAATCAGTTAAAAACTGGACTATAGTCAATTAAAAACAGGACTATATATAGTATATACTTTCTTTTCGTTTAAAACAATTCTATTTTTGAGTTTATTTTCAACTGTTGAAAAATTAATTGACAAAATCCATAAAAACAATAGATTGTTTTCGTTTATTTCAATACTCAATATAATATCACAACTTTTTGTTTTAAATAGAAAATTTTAACTGAATATTTTAACTATTACCGAAAGTTCGGTTTTTTGTTTATTTTATTTATTGAATAACAGACAGAAAGTTAAAAAATATATTTCTTTGGTAATTTAACTGTATATTCCATGGAAACAACTTTACTGATTATACTTTTAAATTACTGTTGATTTTTTTTTTAAAGTACTTGTGAGTGCACCATTGCGATGGCCAAAATCAATGAATTAAAGTTCGGATTGCTGCATCACGCACCTTATTCGTCAGATTTAGCTCCCTCGGATTATTTTATATTTCCATACCTGGAAAAATGGGTTGGTGGTAAAAATTTTTGAGTTGGAGTCTGCAGTGTTGAAGGCTATTTTAAGGAGCTAGACAGTTATTACTAGGGTAAGGAATTTCATGCAACTGAAAAAGGAAAATAGGCGCTTAAAATATACATTAAAAAAAATCCAAAATATGCGATTAAAATATGAATTTACATCGAAATATGCTCAAAAAAAAAAAAAACAAATAATATGCATTAAAAATCCAAAAATATACACGTAAAATTTTTGTATTTTTAAAAATCCTATAAAAATGTTTAAATGTCTAAGAAATGAAAACTAGATGCTATTTTCAGGATTGCAAATGTTTTCTTTGATTTATTTTTAATTAAAACGGAATTTTAATTTTTACAAAATATGCAGAAATATGAAATTAAATTGAAAATATGAAAAATATGGAACAAAAAATGCCAAAATATACCATTAAATATGCTTTTATATCAAAATATGCAAAAATATGCATTTATAAGAAAATATGCAACAACAAATCGATGAAATTTTTTTTTGCAAATTCTTTGATTCGGAGAAGTATTTGGTCAAAATCGATTTTGGGCTACTGACGACATACATGAATTTGCATGAAATTCCTTGCCCTTGTTCTTACTAAAGGGTGATTTTTTAAGAGCTTTCGAATTTGATTAAAAAAAAACACACATAAGATTTAGGGAAATATATATAATCTTTATTTGAGCCGATAGAACGATCTGTATTATAATTTAATGTTTAAAGATGATGTCATGTAAATGTTGACCGCGGCTACGCCTCAAATAGTTCATACGCTGGGTTTAATTTTGGCATACTCTCTAACATATCGACCGGTATCTTATGAATAAATTCTTTAATAGTGGCTTTCAGTGCGTCAACCGTTGCGGGTTTGTCCCTATAGCCATGTGCCTTAACATAGCTCCACAAAAAATAGTCGAAAAAGACCAAACTCGCCTCTCAATTGGGCCATTGTTTCGCGTGCTGTGTGGCAGGTGGCACCTTCTTGTTGAAACCACATGTTATCCGAGTTCAGCTCTTCCATTTTCCGTTAAAGAAGTGGATCTTTATCCACCTTTGCCAGCTCCTATTCACCAAAAGTTAGCCGTTGTGGTAGGTCGTGTGGCTTCAATTCTTGCACCAGCTGTATTTTAAAAGGTTTTACACCCAAATCCTTCCGCAAAATTTTCCACGTAGTGGAGTAACAGAGGCCCAATTGCTGCGAACGGCTCCGAATCGATAATTCACGGTCATCAACAACACTGGCGGATACAGGTGCGATATTTTCCTCTGTCCGATCATGTAATGTCCAATCATGTAAATTTGGTGCGAAATTTAGTCACAAGATTCCGAATATCCGACTCAAAAGGTCGTCCAAACTGACCATAAACTGAAAGAAGTGCACGATGCATGAATTTTGATAATAAAATTCAATAATCTGTTAGCATTATTCGTTTGTAAGTCGATTCATTGTTAAATTATAGAACAAACTGAACATGTTTAACAGTAACATGTTACAAAAAAACAGCTGAGCTGCCAAAAACAATGTTGCCAAAAAGAAAGTTTGCTAAAAATCACCCTTTATAAACAGGTTATAGAAGCTAATTGAATATTGCTGCGAAAAGTGTATCAAGCTATAGGGAGACTATGTTGAGAAATATAGAGAAGAGTTTTCCCAAATTTGTTGTGTTTTCTTTGTTAGGTAGGCTAATTTTGGGACCGCCCTCGTAACTGACTGCCGCCAGTCACTTCCACCACCACCACCATCATCATCGTCACCATCATCGCACCATACCACATCATCCCATCACCAGCTGCCTGTCTTTATATTTTGCTCGTTTTTTTTCATTCGTTACTCTCTTTTCCTCCCTCATCACAGCCTTCTTTCTGCTGCTCTACTACTTCAACTAATTGAATGATATAAATTTTTTTATTTTATTTGATTTTTTTTTTGTTTCTGTTGAAAGCTTCACATTATTGGCGTTAAAATAAATAATCTACAAATTTATGCACAGTATGATACATTAAAACTACGTATATATGTTTATATGTTCATCAACATTTTCTCTTTGAATTAACTATAAAAAATATAATAAAATTAAAATGTACAAAAAATTCAACAAAAAATTCAAAAAAAAAAAATTGAAAATATCATCACGAAAATCTGAACAAAATTTTGTACGAAAAAATAAAATAAGCAGAAAATCGTTTTGTATTTATTTTGTACAACGTGTATTTATGTAGACAAGTTTGTATATTCATTTGTGCATATTTAAAATGAACACGACAATCTGTAAAGTTGAAATAACTATAAAATTTGTATGTACACTGAAAAAAAAAAAAAAAACAGTTGCTTAATTATACTAATCTACCAGATTATGATTTTCATCTAACAGATTACGATTTTAATCTACCAGATTACAATTTGATAGCTCAGTGTAGAAAAGCATTACCATATAAGTGGTTATATAAGTACATATTTTGTAAGTACTTACAATTGTCATTACAAATCCCATTACTTATATATGGGAATGTTCCGCAAAATAATGACATATCATTACGAAATATAGAAAATTATGTTGTTACCTATATGCATACCAGTATGGACAAAAATAATTAGTAAAAATAAATTTTCGGAAAAACTAAATTTAATAAAAAAATATTTTTTTACTGAAACATTTTTTTTTAAATACGAGGGCGGATCAATAATTCACTGACTTTTTGAATGAAGCGCAGTTTTTTTTTGCAAAAAAAAAAAATGTTTTTTCAACATAATCTCCTTTTAGCTCAATACACTTAGTCCAACGTTTCTCCAATTTTTGTATCCCTTCCAAAAAATTGGATTTTTCGAGGTCCATAAAATAGGCATTTGTTTGGTCAATAATTTCATCGTTTGAGCTAAATCTCTTTCCCCTTAGCTGGGGGCTAAATCAGGAGAATATGGCGGACGAGGTACCAATTCGTGGAATTTTGCCTTTTAGACTGCACACGTGTGCACCCGTGCATTATCTCGTTTTTTTTTTAATCCTCGTTAAATCGGTTCAATAAGTTGGCATAATATTCGCCGTTTATTGTTTTTCCCTTTTGAAGGTAATCGATGTGGATTATCCCGCCTGCATCCAAAAATACTGTTGCCATCACCTTAATGGCCGACAAACTTAAATTGGCCTTCTTCGGAGCCGGTTCACCCGGAGAAATCCATTGCTTAGACAGCTGCTTGGGCTGCGGAGTGTTGTAATGGATCCATGTTTCATTCGTAGTTACAAAACGCCGCAAAAACTCAATCGAATTGCGGTTAAACAACTCCAAACAATACTTTGAAGCTGTCACACGATTACGTTTATGGTCAATTGAGAGTAAACGCGGCACCCATCTTGCAGACAGCTTTCTTAAACCCAACTGATCATTTAAAATCAAACCACACTGCCATATGATATGCCTATGGCATCAACGTGGATTTTTTTTCGACGTTGTATTGACCTCAAGTGGCCGTCCAGAACGTTCAGCGTCATTTGTACTTGTGCGACCACAACGAAAGTCAGTAAACCACTTTTTTACCATTGAAATCGATGGTACAGAGTCTCCATAGTGTTTATCAAGCTTTTCCTTGGTTTGGTTGACGTTTTTTTTCCCAAAAAATAATGTTTAATGAGCAATCGAAATTCACTATTTTCCATTTTTAAAAAAATCTACGAGGTTGTATATTTTGAACAGCTGTTAAACGCAAAGTAAACAACGGAACTTGCTCAAAATTTGACAGTAGTCTATTAACAGGTGGTACTTGATGGGAGCAGTGTTCATTTTATATAACTACGAGGGAAGTTCGAAAAGTCGCGGTCTTATTTATGCGCCTTCGTAAAATGTGCCCACACGGGATTCGAACCCGGACCTCCAGGTTATCAGTCAACCGCTCTACCATCTGAGCTATCTCGACATGTTATACGTGGTAGATAAAAACATAAATGACGTGCTTCCACAAAATGTCATTAATTTTCCAAAAATCAAAAATAAGTAGTTATATATGTACTTACTAGAAGTGAAAAAATAGTGAATCTAAAATAGATTTTCAAAAAAAAAGGTTAGATCATTACTTTATATTTAAAATAATGTTAAAAATAAGTACTTATTGGTAACGCATTATTTTTTGTATTGAAATAATGGGGGAATCTAACGGATTATGATTATAATCGCAAAGATTATGATTATAATCTACCTGATCATGATTATAATAAACGGATCCTGATTATAATCTATTAGGTTATGATTATAATCAGGTTATGATTATAATCAGGTTATGATTATAATCTACCAGATTATGATTATAATCTAACAGATTCTGATTATAATCGACCATACCATTATTATAATCTACCAGATTATGATTATAATCTAACAGATTCTGATTATAATCACCTAACAGATTGTGATTATAATCTACCAGATTAAGATTATAATCTATCAGATTATGATTATAATCCACCAGATTATGTTTAAAATCTACCATATTATGATTATAATCTAATAGATTATGATTATAATCTTCCAGATTATTATTATGATTATATTCTACCAGATTATTATTATAATCTACCAAATTATGATTATAATCTACCAGATTATGATTTAAGTTTTTTGAAATTCTGCAACATCAATTGAATATTATTAGAGGTGTTCATAATTTTAAATATAATGTAAAATTTTGGAATTTAAATTGATCTTTTTTGAATAGAAAATTATATTTTTTAATTTCAAAAGAAATTTTTTTAACTTTAGTTGATGTTCTTATTCTTCTATTGATTAATAACAATTCTACACATATACAAATTTTTTTAATTTCATTGCAAAAAAGAATGTTTAACATTACATTGTTCTTTTTTGTGCAAATTTAGAATTGTTAGTTTTAAATTGTCCCAAAAACTCGGCCTAAAATTTTGAAACAAAAAATATCAAAAATAAGAAATTATTTGATATAATTTCAAATTTTTATTTGTACCTTTAAGATTCTTTGAAACTGGTTTGCTATTCACTTTTTATGTTTATGTCAAAAATTATACTTTATATTGTTTTTTTTGGAAATGATACAATAAAACCAAGATAAACGTGTGCATTCAAGTCGAACAACACACAAAAGGAAGCATAGGGAACATTCCTTTCCCAATAACAAAAGTCCTGATATAGGTATATATTGTCATACATATAATTCCATATCACTTCATATATCAGATGATCCGAAAATGGCATACATTACCTTATGCCATGAAATCCCATTGGATCTCATTTCATATAATTTGTTCCGACAAAACCACATAAATGCTGGTAATAAACTTTTGTTTGGAAAACATTTTCATTTCTCGTATTTCTAATATAACATGTTTGCTTGCAAATATAAATTTGTTTGCCTGTAAACATATATATGTGTGGAAAAAGTGAAAAACGTATATATGTTTGGCTGCAAATAAATATATGTTTATTATACGTATGTTTGCATGCCCCAAATATAATATCTAAAAATTTTAAAATTGCAATTATATCTTTGTTTAGGTTTGAACATTTAAATAATTGTAAACATATAAATAATTACCTGAAAACATATTCAAAAGTGTTTTGTTATATCGAAAATACGACAATCCTAAAAATAACAAAATCCCGTAAACGTTTTTGTTTTGTAAATTCCAAGTTGTATTATTAATATTTTTGTCAGTGTACCTACAATTTCAATGTCTTAACCCCAACAAATAATTGAACAATTTATTTGAGCACTTGGGACTAGAAAACTTAAATCGCTTTTGTTTTTTTTTTGAAAAAGAAAATAAATATTTGAAATAATATGTACAAAATAGAATTTCATTGTTAAAAGAAATCACATGTTTTAAACGAAGATATTTTTAAAAACTTACAAAAATTTAAATAATTTGATTAAACATTTCCCAGTAAAATTTCGCAATAGAGTAAAAATATGTCAACTCAATCAAAAATATGAGATTTTCGGATCAACCATTTCCGATTTCAATGAAATTCAACATAACTGTCATACTGGACAAGAAATTGACGAAACATAAATTTCAAGTTTCAGACCCTTTTGCTTTCCGAAATATGACGTCATGATAATTGCAAAAAAAACGTGTTCGATTTCTTGTCGACTATGACAGTTATGATGAATTCTATTGAAATCGCAGTTGGTCGATCCGGATGGTGATTGAGTTGACGTGTTTTCACTCAACAGAGGTTTTGTGAAGGGAATATAAAGATAGCACGGGTTTTAAAAAATTTAAATTGCTACCAAGAACTATGAAAAACAATGAAAATCTGCCAAGGGGTTGACGGACATAAAAGAATCCCGTCTTTCAAAAAAAATTCCATAAATGCGAAACAGTATCATTTGGCCCTCTTAAACCAAATAAATTCTTTTGCTGTTACTTTTTGGTTTTATTACGTACATTTACTTTTCAATCTACGAAGCAATTTTACTATTCATTTTTGTTAAATTGCTTATTTTTACTATGTATGTTGATTTTTTATGTAAAATACCTCCTCTGCTATAAAGGATAAGATTTAACTAACAAAAAAAAAAAAAACAAAAGGAAGGTGGTTGTGGTGTCGGTGGTAGTTAATAATACTGCCATTGCTACTTCGTTTTGCTTCTCTTAACTGAATTAATGCCTGTTTATTGCCTTGTGTTCATTATTTGGGCTTTGAATTCAGTGAGTAGGCAATATCGTATCGTGTGCACTCTTGTTCCTTCCTCATGTTAGTGGCTTTGATATCATTATAGTTTGGAAATTTTCCGGTTTGTTTTTTTTTTTTTTAATGCTCTACACTTCATTTTGTGGTCAGGGTATTATAAGTTTGTGACAATGTTTGGGAACTTGCCGGAAATACTTGACCCCTGCCCCTACTTCAACCAGGCTCGGATCCAGAAAGAGGTTTTGGGGAGGGAAATTAGATTAGTTTTCCTAAAAATTTTTTAATGTCTTTAACACTTTTGTATTAAGTATTTTAATTTTGGGGGAGGGAAAATGGAACATTTCCTAGACTCTAGCCTGCTGCTACCGATCGAGACAAAATTACTATAGAATTTATATTTATTTGCCCTATTTGAACATTTTTATTTTATTTTTTTTTTAAAGAGAAGCAACACAGGAAATTCTTCCTATTAATTAATGTGTTGCTTTCTTTGGAAAGGGGCTAGTGGAGAGATGAAAGGTGGTGAAAGATGAAGGGCTTTAAACATGGCAACACTGTAATTGCGCTAGTAGATAAGTCTTAGAACAGTTGTTGCTCGCCACATGATATAGAGTTGGCGAATTTATTGAAGCTTTTTGCTTCATAGCCCTGATTCATTATTTTACTTCGGTGGGGTTAAGTGCTATGGGAACACCGAAGGTGGGCGCAGCGATACATATAAGTGAAAGAAAACTCATACATATTATTTTTCTAAATTGATGTTGTCGTCACCGGGTATCGAACCCGGGACCATAACAGTCCAACGCGCTAACCATTACACCATGGATTAGAATGAGGCTGAAGATGACATAGTCGCTTAGGTCGAAAGTGCGACACTCCCTCTAGCGCTGATTCCCACATTATTATTATTATCTTCTCTGGCATTTATTAAAGGAATACTATGTAGGTAAAGAGAATACTATGTAGAATACTATATAGGTAATGACCACTGAAAATGTAGTCAAAAAACAAATGAAATTTCACTTAAAGAAAGACGACTTACATTTTCAGTCAACTAACATTGTCATTTGTTATTTAATGCTCAGAAAATGAACCACAATTGTAGTAAAAATAAATTTTAAATAACAAAAAACTACTGTAAAAAATTAATGTAAAATCATAAAACAGTCATTTGAAGTGGTTTGTTTTTTAAAATGAACTAAAAGGTGGGTAAAAAATTTAATTTGTTCTACAAATTACTGAAATTTAAATTAAAAATAAAGCAACTGTATCACAACCCAAACAACTACATATTTATAAAGCAAAAATTCCCCGAGTGTAGTGTTTTCTATTTGTAATAGTAACATTTAATTATGATCTCAAACCTGACAATTCAAAATTAAATGTAATTTTAAAAGATCGACAATATACACTCAAAAAAATTAATTTGTATTGTTTAATATATTCTCTGCATATTATAGTGATCGAGTCGGGTTTTAAAAGCCGTTTTCAATCAGTTTTTTGTGAGTTGTCGGTTTCGGTTTTTTTAAAAAGTTAAATTTTCGAATATCGAATAAACCGGATTTTTGTCGTCGAATACCCGGTTTTTTCAAAACTATTCTTTCTTAGCTTCAATTTATTGAGCAATTCCATTTAATATCACCGTGAAATTATTCGATGATTACCGATTTTGATACAATTTTTTGAGTGTGGGCGGTAGTGAAGTATTAAAAATTTTTTTTTGGAAAACTCTGGCAACCCTATGGCTTCAAATTGTGGGGTAGGGACTTCACTTAAAAGGTCATAACTTTTGATGTGTAAAAAATATCGACAAATTTATTTTTGCATAAGAAAGGTTTTGGGGTATACAAAAAAAAAAAAATTGCACATTTTTTAAAAATAAAAATTTAAAAAAAAAAACTAAAATCAATTTTTAGAAAAAATTCATTTTTTAAAATTTGTATACAAATAGCTACACATGTGTTCTAAACACCCTGAAAATTTCCGAGTGGAAAGCTCCTTACTTAGTGAGATATCACAAAAAATGTAGAAGTATGTGCACCAGAAAATGTGTTTTTTTTTATTAATTGTTGCTTTGAAAAACTAATATTACTAGTACATCTACATTTTTTCTGATATCTCACTAAGTAAGGAGCTTTCCACTCTGAAATTTTCAGGGTGTTTAGAACACATGTGTAGCTATTTGTATAAAAATTTTAAAAGTTTAAAAAAAATTGATTTTAAAGTTTTTTTTTTCAAAAATTTTTATTTTTAAAAAATGTGTAAAATTTTTTTTTATTTATTTTTTTTATACCAAAACCTAGCCGTTCTTATGCAAAAATAAATTTTTCGATATTTTTTACACATCAAAAGTTATGACCTTTCAATTGAAGTCCCTACCAATAATTTTTTTTTTTAGTGCGCTCCGGTACGCTAGTTGGTAGCGTGCTGACTTATGTGAGCGGGGGTCGTGGGTTCGATTCCCACCAGAGGCACTGGTCTGTTTTCTCTACAACGCGCCGAAGGCCATAGTAGCTAGTGCTCGGTTAGGGTAATAGTATATAATTTGTAATTATATGATTATAAATAAATAAAAAAAAAAAAAATTTTTTTTTTTAATACTTGCGTTCACTACCGCACACACTCACGAAATTTTGAAATTAGTAGATTCATCAAAATTTTTGCTACCACTTAGTGGGTTAAAAATTAAAAAGCCCTTGCTAAAAGGTAACAAAACTTTTTCTGCATATTAGTAGACTAAAAAAAAAACTCAAACAATTTGTAGAAAAATTATACTTTAGTTAATTTGTTTGCTAAAAATCATAAACATATTTTTATGATTCTTTTAAAAATAATTACAAAATATAAAAATGTTCATACCCCAAATTGACGACATGAATTAATTTAATATCTAAAAAAAAAAATAGAAATAATTATATGTATATAACTTAAACAAAATTATCTTTTAACTACTTAAATCAAAGGTTGTCTAAATGGCAAATACCGTAGAAAATTCCAGAAAGGGAACGAAAAAGGCATTCGCATTCTGCTGTCTACCAGAACTTATATTTGATTGCAATTTGACCACACTACATTATTAATCACTGTAAACATTTAGTTTACAAATACACATTTAACCTTTATTAAATTTAAATGTTTTATTTTTTTCTTTTATTTAATTAATAGACAATAACTTTCACAAGCCGGTGACAACACAAAATTTAAGTTTTTTAATCCGCAATTTTGTTGTATGTATGAAAACATATACAAATATCTTGTATGGTTGATTTTTTTTATATATCTTACAAGAATTGACACTTTTTAGTAATATTTTCCTCGTTTCTACTACATCTTGACATGTCGCTACATCTATTTAATTCTGCGTATATCTCAATCTGTGTGTTGTCGTATAAACTATTAATGTGCTTATCAGCACAATTTTCTTAGCAAAATAAATTAGTAAAACATTAGTAAAATATTAGTAAAACATTACTTCAAAACTGTTAAGTGCTGAACAAGTTTTGACTAAAATTTTAGCTGAAAACACAATTTAAGAAAAAAAAAAAAATGGTGCTAACGTCTTGTAAATTAGGTATACTATTTAACTTAACTTATTTTTAAGAGTGGATGTATTAAAAGACTGTAAAAACCTTTATAATTAATATATTTTTTGTGTTATTTTTGAACTGTTCCAGAGTTATGATTTTGTAGTACTTTTCTAAATTAACAAATAAAAAAAAAAAAAAAAATATTAACATTTTTTTAAATAAAAGCACAACTTTGTATTTTTGTGAAAATTTTTAAACAATTTTTATTTATTAAGATTTAGTTCTTCCACATATGTTTTATTTGAATCTTGGTTGGAAAACAATACCTTTTCATTATAACGCGAATTGCCTAACACGCCCACATCAATGCCGATATGAAAGTTTTAAAACTACGATTCCAATAGTGGTCTTCTGATATCACAGGGTTTATTTCAAAATTCAAACCCATTAAATTTTGTTTAATCAACAAAATATCGTTATAAATCGCGCGTTTCGGTATTTTACGTTATTTTGACTTTAACTCAAGATATTTCAAAACCAAACAGATAAAATAGGAAAATGAAACCGGTCACATAAGAAGAAACATGT
The DNA here is from genome assembly GCA_021234595.1 of Delia radicum. Lineage (NCBI taxonomy): Eukaryota > Metazoa > Arthropoda > Insecta > Diptera > Anthomyiidae > Delia > Delia radicum. The sequence continues at coordinate 80,335,839 of CM037853.1, read as the reverse complement.
TTTTTTCGGTCTTAGTATTACTATGGTATTACAAATTTTAAACAATTTATAAAAATGGTTATTGTTTTTTGAAAAGCATCGAAACATTTTCTCAAGCTGATCCAAAATGAATAATAATTTTTCAAATAAAAAACTTCAATTATTCCAAATCATAAAAACATCTATTTCTGAGTATAATTGTAAAACATTTAAAACACGGTTTAACTGTTTTTTTTTTTCTCCAAAATCAATGAACCGAAGCGATTTTTTTAATTTCAACTATTCGGAAAAACCGAAAAAAGGGTTTCGGAAAATATCGAATAATCGATCACCCTACTGCATATGTTGTTAAAATCACTTTAAAATAATAAAATTAAATTTAAAGTGACTTTTTTTACAAAAATCTAAAAAAATACAATAAAAGTATTCATTTTAAACAAAAAATGCAATACAAATATGCAAAATAACTATAAATATGTTATAAAAATATGCATTTAAAGAAATCGATGCCATTTTAACACAACTTCTATGATTCGCAAAGATATTTTGTATATCCTGTACTCAGACTTATGGGAAAAAACATGCATGAACTTCCGGTCCCTGATAATAAATCATGCATAAAAATAAGTGGAAAAAATGTCATAATAACAAAAATTTTCGTAAAATAAACGAAAAGTTGTTAATTTTACAAAAAATTTTCGTTAATTTGACAATAATTTCGAAATTCTATGTGTAGATTATTTTGAGTAAATGGACACAAATCGGCTCTCGGTGTAAGATCTGCGGTAGATAGATAGGGTGTCTTATGGTTGGTTTTGATTAGGTAACATTTTATAACTAGGTATATTTTTTTAAAATTTTGGTGGTTGTAATTTTTTTTTCATTTTTTTTTCATACATATAAATATACTCGTGTGTCGGTTTACAGAGTATTAAGTTTTCGTTCAGTTTGCTGTAAAATCGGTGTAGTACAATATTTTGTGGTAATAATTTTCTGTATTTGAATTTTTGTTTTGTTTTTGTTCGTTAAACACCTCATTTTATGCATCTTATACATATGGTTTTAACGACACTACCTTCTACTACATACACTGTTTACAATTTAATTTTATATTATTTTATATGAATGTTTCATTGACCTTAACCACAAAGCGAGGCGAACAATTTTAGATCTTACAACTTTTCTATTTATGAACCCATTTTAAAAATATACCTTTTATATACATAATCTTTTCAATGACAATCTAATATCCGCAAAAAATTTCAAATTGTTTAAATTATACGAATTTTGGCGAATATGTTCAACTTGGGGTGAAGTTTTAATAGTATTTTGAACGGAAGTTTTCGCTTGTGTGGTCTTTTAAATACCTGGAAAAAGCGTGGTACCACTTAATCCAAAACTAATATTAAAACGGACCTTTCTAGGTTAACTATATCGAAATATTAATTGATTTCCTCAACTTTTGCACATGTATTAAATTTCAGTCGAATTTAAAGAAATTTTCGGATATCCGTTTTATATGCATCAAATGCATATAAATTTACCTTGCGGATATGTCTATTAAAAATTAATAAATTTGTCGTTTTTTGTAAAAATTTCTTAGAATTTAAGATTAATATAAATTTAAATGTTTCGATTAGAAAAAAACTGAATAGAAAAAATAAAAAAATTAAAGAAAATTTGACAAAAATGGAAACAATCCTTAAAGAATTGAAAATAAAAACCTAAACATTTTCTGTAATTGGATAATCTGTACAGATATTTTTAAAATAAGTTTTCTGAATTTTATATGTTTTTAAATGCAAACGACATATTTTACATAACAATATATGTACATTAGGGGGGGGGGGGGGGGGGGGGGGGGGGTGATTAGTATGGAAGGAAAAAATCTTAATAGGCGCTTCGCGTTTCTGATTATTGGGATTGTACTGAGCAAAAAAGTCCTATAGACCATACGTCTACGGTGAAAATCGAGCTTCCACATTTTTGCTTGAAATTACGGCCATTAGTACATTTAAACGACTATATTTTTTTTACTGGATAAAGATAATTACGTGATTTAAAAACCTTGAAATTATTCAAAAGCTAGACTACAATCGAGAATTATTTATTTTTTTTTTTTGGAAGATTGCTATCCAGAGTTGACAAATAATATTTTGAAAAAATAAATTTTTGACCTTTTTCAAAAAGTTGGTAAAAATATAAAAAAAGCCAAATCTTTCATATTTTTGATCGTTATGTTGGTGAGTAAATATGAAAATATATTTTCACACAAAACATAAATAATGGCTGGTTTTTTATTTAAATACTTCCACATTTATAAAAATTTTAATGTCAAAAAAACACGATGTTTTTCCAAAAGAAAAAAAAAAAAAAAAATCAAAAATCGGTTAACCTAAATTTTTTAAAATAAATTTTTGAATAAAAATTTGTTCAAGCAATTATAAAAAATTAAAATGTTTAAAATGTCTTCAAACGCCTTGAATTTATAACCTGTCAACAACGTTACAACTTTGGTTGCTAGTATTTTCACTAGAAGACGCTTTAAGGCAAACAAAGTTTTAAAAATTGCTTAATAAAGCATGGTTCTATTAATCTACAAAAATTTGGTGGAAAAATGACCAGAGGATCTATGACGTGCCATTAATGAGTTTAACAGTTTTTTGACTTTGAAGAAGTTTTTCACTTTAAACATAACTTAAAACAAGTTTTTGACTTTAAGCAAGTTTTTGACTCTAAACAAGTTTTTGACTTTAAACAAGTTTTTGACTGTTACTATTTTTTCACTTAAATTGGTATTATTATTTTTTTATTTAAAAATCTGTTTTGATATTAAAAACATTTTTGAATTTAAAAAATTGTTTGACTTTAAAAACTGACTTGACTTTAAAAACTTGTTTGAGTTTGAAAACGTTTTTTGAGTTCAAAATTCTTTTAACTTTAAAAATTTTTTTTTATTTTAGAAACCTTTTTTGTCTTTAACAAATTTTTTGACCTTAAAAATCTTTTTTGACTTTAAAAACCTTTTTTGACTTTAAAACCCATTTTTGTCTTTAAACCCCCTTTTAAGATTTAAAAACCTTTTTTGACTTTGAACCCCTTTTTTGACTTTAAAAATCATTTTTAAATTTAAAAAACCTTTTTTGACTTTAATACACTTTTTTGACTTTAAAACCCTTTTTTTTACTTTAAAATCCTTTTTTGGCTTTAGAAACCTTATTGATTTTCAAAACTTTTTTGATCTTGAAAACCTTTTTGATTTAAACTTTTTTTTGACTTTAAAAACCTTTTTGACTTTCAAAACTTTTTGATCTTTTGACTTAAAAACTATATTTGACTTTAAAACCTTATTTAATTTTAATAATCTTATTTGACTTTAGAGCATTTCAATTTTATTTCAACGACAAATTTTTCGATGGTCTCTGATTTTGATATAATTTGAGTATGTTTGGCAATGAACGCATATATCTTAAACGATAACTCATTCTATCCTTCTAAAGCCCATGCTTTCGATGTGTGAAAGATATTGAAAGAATTATTTTTGAATAGGAATAGAAAGAATTTTTGGTGTTCAGAAATTTTATAAAAAAAATAATTTTTTTTTTTAAATATTTTTTTTTATAATAAAAAAGTCAAAACAATTTTTTAAAAAAAAAATTCAAAACTATTTTTTTTTTTAATTCAAAACCATTTTGTGTTAAAAAATTCAAAACTTTTTTTTTTTTTTAATTCAAAACTATTGCTTTTTAAAAAATTCTAAACTATTTTTTTTTTTAAATTCAAAACTATTTTTTTTTTTCAAATTCAAAACAATTGTTTTTTTTTAAAGTCACTTTAAATTTTTTATAATAAATTACACATTCTAAACACGCTGAAAATTTCAGAGTGGAATCTCAACTACTTTTTCAGGGTGTTTAGAAAACGTTTTTATCTATTTGTGTATATAATATAAAAAAAATTAAGCGGGGATTTTTAAAAAAAAAAAAAAAATTTTGAATTTTTTTTTTAAAATAATTTTGAATTTCAAAAAAAAAAATTGTTTAAAGACTTAAAATTTTTTTTTTATAAAATTTCTGAACCCCCAAAATTTTCACTAATGATGTTATACAACAAGATTTTTCAATATATTACACAGCAAAAGTTATGGCCTTTTGAATAATGTCCCGATCCCTATTTTTGAGATATTTCAAAGCTTTAGGGTTGCCACAGTTTTCAAAATAGAAAATTCTTTTAAGAAATATGCGTACACTGCCAAACATACTTAAAAAATTATATCAAAATTGCAAATCATATCAAAATGCTCTGTAAAAACATTTTTTGATCTTTAAAAGCTTTTTTTTTTTACTTTGAAAACCTTTTTTGGTCTTAGAAACCTTTTTGACTTTAAAAACTTTTTTTTGACTCTAAAAACCATTTGTAACTAAACACCTTTTTTGACTTAAAAAACATTTTTCCTTTTGAAAACCATTTTTCGATTTGAAGACCATTTTTCGATTTGAAAACCCTTTTTGATTTCAAAACTTTAAACGACATTTTGATTATGAAAAATTAAATTTTAAAATTCAAAATGTTAAATTTTTGAAATGGTGTAGAGTAGTAGTGTTGTGTTCATTAAACAATATTTTAATATTCAAAATGATGTTTATACAGTTCATTCATTTCGTGGTTGATTCCCATTTTAGTTTCATTCCTCCGGTATTCTTCAGTTTATAAATATTTCTGTTGAACACAAGTTTTGACTGACTGTTTTGTTGTTGTAGTATTAGTTATTGTGTGGTGCTAAGCGCCCACTTTGTACTTAATGCTGTCGTTTTGGGTTTTTTTTCTTCTGTGTGATGTTAATGTGGCCTGGCCGTCGTTTTTGTTTCTATTAAAATTTATGCAGTGTGAAGTGTTGTAAATCACTTTTTTCCACTACTTTTCAACATTATATTTATTATTTTTTTGTAAAATAATATAAACGTTTACCCAATAAATGAACCAAACGTATGAACGATGCCAACGATACCAACGAAATGACACAATAACTGACAGAAAGACAGACAGACAGACAAACCAACATTCAAGCGTCGAAATATTATTCCTATGCTTTGCGAGAAGGAGTGGGGTTTGATGTGGTTCGGATGGACTGGGTTCGGTTATTTGGTGGTGCTGACGAGGAAGAAGTGAATACAAGAAATGTGTACTGTCTGTGTTGAGTACTACTTAGCATTTATTTCATTTTATATATATATATATATATATATATTTTTTTTCATCATCAAACATACAAATTTTACTGTTAATTTAAAAGTGCGCTCGCTCAATTAATTTAAATTAATTTATTCATAATTAGTTTTTCTTTCCCCCTTCTTGGGGTTTTTTTTTATTTTTATTTTTCACACAAATTATTCGAATGCTTTTAAATACAAAAATTTGTTCGTTCATTTCGTGGTTGGTGTGTAGTAAATTTAATTTGATATTTATACCTGCTACCTACCTACTTAACTATCTACCGACCAGGCTTGCCAGACTTGGGGATTTGAAAAAATTTTGATAAATATTTTAAATGAATATAGATTACCAATGAAAATGAAAATTATTCAAGTTCGAGGCCATACATACATATTTCTTTATTAGGATATTGTCCTAACAAATAATCTATAAAGTTTTTGTTTTCAAATTTATTATTCAACCCTTTCAGGAATGTGTTGATAGATAAATTTCGGGAATTTTCTAGGTTCCCATCATCAGAACACGTTTTAAAAGCGGTAATAATCCCATTCCAAACATCAAACATTCATATAAACTAGTTTACTCACTACATGAGAACTTATATATGAGCTTGAAGTTAACCATTGATCAAAACATAAGTTGAAAACTTGTTTGTAATGTCAAGGTCCACCTCTGGTGGATATTCAATACACTTTTTTTTTTGTTTTTTTCCTCCTTTTTATTTTTTGTTTAGTTTATAAACAAAACAGGGGGAGTAAACTAGACTGTACTTTGTCTTTTATACAAGTTTGATATAATTTTTATTAAAAATGAAAATTATGTTTTTTCCAACTTTAATTGTGCAATTATTCAAGTTCGAGGCCATTTTTATTTTTTTTTTTATTTTTAATAAAAATTATATCAAACTAATATAGATTACCTTTAAAATTAATTATGTAAAAATTGGAAAGAATATTCGATCCAAAAAAAAAAAATTTAATGATTATTCGGATTTTGAATAATTTAACAGTTGTTGATCAAAATAAAAAACTTAGTCACTGAGTCGAAAGCATTTTTGGTTTAGACCAAAAACCCTAAAGTTAGTAATGATTGAACATCTTAAAAACCCACCCGGTTGGGTTTCAGGAGTGCGAAGGTTAAAAGGTATATGAATAATAATTTATTATTCAAAATACAATAAAATTTTGAAAAATTTACGAGGCCGTTCCTGGCAGTAGTAGTTTAAAAAAAGGGAATTTGCTAAAAAGTGGCAACCTTATAAAACATATGTTTTAAGTTTTAAGGCGCCTCGTTGTTTAGTTTTTTTTTTTTTTTTTTTTTGGGAGCGAATATTCTTTCCAATATTTTTTTTAGTTTTTATTTTTCTACTTCGAAACCGAAATCCATCCAGGTTACGTGTTTCAGAATATTGTTTTTTTCATCACTATTAAGTATACAGAAAGAATTTATTAGACGAACACCGTAGTGTTCGACCAATTAAGGTGTCCACACCATAAACTTTTAAGTAAATCCACAAACTAATATTGGATGAACGTCGGCTGAAGGTGCTTGAGCTGGATGAACGTCGACTGAAGGTGCTTGAGCTGGCTGAAATTATAGGCATTTCAAAAAGTGCTATACATCGCATATGAACAGAAAACTTTTAGATGAGGAAGCTGTGCGCAAGATATGTGCCGCTTTTGCTTACAATATAACAAAAACAGCGTCGTGAAGATGTTTCAATAGAGACGACCAAAATCAATGAATTAAAATTAGAATTTCTTCATCCTTATCGCCAAATTTAGCTTCCTCGGATTATTTTCTAGCTCCCTCGCTTTATTTTTTTGAAAAAAAGCTATCCATTTACAAGTATTTCACTTTTTATTTGCTTGGAAAGAATTTAAGCTCTAACTTAACTAAAAATGCACATTGTTGAATTTGGGATTTAATTGGGGATATATATTGATTTGTTTTTGTGATATCGATAAAAAGTGTCCAGCAGACCTGGTTAATTTGTGCAAATAAAATAAAAAAATTAAACTCTTGTTGTACTTTGTCAATCAACATTTTTTCTGATTGTGGATTTTTTGGGGATATTTTTTGATTTGTTTGGTGACAACGAAAACAGCGTCTGGCAAGCCTGTTACCGACCGACCGACCGACCGACCGATCGACTACATTTAGCTTTTGGTATTTAATTCTTTTTTGTTGTTTATTTTTAATTATTAAATACGGCCATTTAGTGTCACACATATTTATTATAATAAATTTTTATGGCATAAACGAAAATCTTGTTTATTGATTTATTTGAAAAAGTATTTAAAAATAATACCCTACTTTAACATGAGAGCTATATCCAAATGTTTGTGACAATTGTTTTAAAAAAGCGCAAAATCTAAAATGTTTCACCTTGTAGAAATTCCAACCCCTTTCCAGTATAAAACTTTTTTTTTATATTTTGTTTTATTAATTAATAATCATATAATTACAAATTATATCTAATTACTCTAACTGAGCACTAGCTACTATGGCTTTCGGCACGTTGCAGCGAAAATAGACCACTACCTCTGGTGGGAATCGAACCCACGACCCCCACACTGATAAGCCAGCACAGTACCAACTAGCATACCGGGGCGCACAAGTATAAAACGGAAATTAAAGGAAATTAGTAGATTGAAACATTTGAATTTTTCCGATTTGCGTTTTCTTTAAAAATTTCGAAATTAATTTAAATCATTATATGGCAGTTCTGGAATAATGTATTTTTTTTTTTAAATAGATCTATGCAGCCAAGACTTTTTCAACTATTTTAATAATTATTATTGGGGAAAGGCATTTCATGCAGCTAAAAAATTAAAATAGGTGCTTATAAAATGCGGCTAAAAATTAAAAAATAAGCACTTACGACATGATAAAAAAATGTAAAATATGTACTTAAAAGAACACTTTTTGCAAAAATCAAAACATAAAAAATATAACAAAAATTTAATTCGGCATCTTTCTTTGACTCCGTAGTCAAAATAAAAAAACCTTCGCTGATTGCGTCGAAATAATAAAAAAAAAACACACGTAGAGTGGACGTATATGTACGTCTAACGCAACAGAATAGAGTTTTTATTAAACATATATATACGTCTTATGCAGCAGAGACATTAAACGTTTTGCTTCTTTGCAGCAGTATTTTCAAATGTAAAAATTAAATCAAAAACCGATTAAAAATGTTCATATATGTGACAATATGTTCATATATGGACGTATATGGTTGCGTATATGGAAATATATGTCTCATATATGGGTATATATGGAAGTATATGCTGTTACATATATTTAACATATATATACGTCTTATGCAGCAGAGACGTTAAACGTTTTGCTTCTTTGCAGCAGGATTTTAAAATATAAAAATTATTTTGCTTAAATCAAACACCGATTAAAAAAGTTCATATATGTGACAATATGTTCATATATGGACGTATATGGTTGCGTATACATACATACATACATATATTCAAAAAGGACTCATATTGTTAGGTATATGCAATTTCATATTTGCAAAAGGTGCTCATATATGGAAGTATATGTGACTCCATATATCCAAAGACTAATGCATGCACGAATATATTAACTCAATTTTTTATTAAATTTAAATAGAAAAAAATATATTAAAATACGCCGGGTAAAATATTTAATATTCAGTATAATAAAATTATATCTCATTGGATAAGTTGAAAATATGTATTGGATTATTTTTAAATTGTATATAAAATTATAAGGCACATATTTTCAGTATGGGGTTACATATAGTTTAATAAGACTTAGCATGGGATCACTACATATATTTGGATTATTATTATTATTTGGGACATATAATAATATTAAGTGCCATATAAAGAAATCTCAATAAAAATGATCAGATGTATTTGTATATAATGATATTAGCCGTAATGTGATTCATTCAAAGTCATACATGACTTAATCAGATTATATATGACTAGATATAACAATTTTTACGCAGGACGTAAACAGTTTTTATTTATATCAGGAGTTCCGGCTAAGAGTTAAATTTTTATTTTTTTTGATGGCACATCAATGAAAGTTGGCATAAGTATTGGGAGCTATTTTAGCATAAGAGATTCATTCGCGTCAATTAAATCGCGTGAGGGGGTCAAAAGTTATAGCGGTTTAAAGATATGGCCGTCTTAAAATTGTTGAAATTTTTTTTTTTTTTTGGTTTTTTTAAATTTATTTTTGCATTCGTTATTGTCACATAAAATATGACAGATAAGCCAAAATATCTTATGACTTTTTTTTTACTAACAAATGTAAAGTAGTTGCGATTTCCTTTTTCTAAAAATTGTGTGTTTATCCAAAATCGCGATTTATTCGCAATGAAAAATTTTTTTTCACTTCTTTATAGCATATTTAGGATATGTGTGGCCTAATTACTGGCAATCGTCTGATTACACCAGTAATTAAAAAAAAAAAAATCTGGGATGCTTTTTTACACTTAGGAAATTATGTTGGTAAAGACGGCTGCAATTGTAGTCAAAAACAAATGAAATTTCATTTAAAAAAAGGACGACTTACATTTCATTAAATTTAACTAACATTGTCATTTGTTTTTTAATGTTCAAAAAATGACTAACAATTGTAGTAAAAATGAACCACATGGTAGTAAAAATAAACCAAAAAATTTATTTTTTTATTTTTTTAAATAACAAAAAACAACTGTAAAAAATGAATGTAAAATCATAAAACAGTCATTTGATGTTAGTTGTTTTTTTAAATGATGTTAGTTGTTTTTAGTTAAAAATTTTATTTGTTCTACAAATGACTTACATTTACATTAAAAATAATGAAACTGTATTACAACCCAAACAACTACATATTTTTAAAGCAGAAGTTCCCTGAGTGTATAACAAGAAAACTTAATATGGTCCAAAAAATCAATAATCATCAAAATTTTTTAAACCGCCTCTGATTTTATAATAAGGCATCGAATGGACTTTCATTTAAAAAAAATTTCATCCGATTTCGCGCAAAGCCTTGGATGTGCCAGATCAAAATAAGTTTAGATAAATACATCCCGCTTACCGCTAATAATGACGTAAAGTAAAAAATGAAAAACCAAATCGGTTCTACGCGTTAAGGCACGTCTTTTGATGTATTAAATTTGAACAAAATGCATTAATTGCTACTAAAAAAAAATTAGGAAAAGATTTGTAAATTTCGCACATTTTTCAAAAATGCCATAAAATGTTTGCCATTTATTTTTTATAAACCCGCCAGTGATTTTTTTATGTAAACTCACAAAAAACTCGGTTTACGCAAGAGCCTTGGATATGCCAGATCAAAATAAGTTTAGATAAATACATCCCGCTTACCGCTAATAATGACGTAAAGTAAAAAATGAAAAACCAAATCGGTTCTACGGTCTTTTGATGTATTAAATTTGAACAAAATGAATTAATTGATACTAAAAAAAATTAGAAAAAGATTTGTAAATTTCGCACATTTTTCAAAAATGCCATAAAATTTTTGCAATTTATTTTTTATAAACCCGCCAGTGATTTTTTTATGTAACCTCGGTTTACGCAAGAGTCCACCAAATTTCGAATGAAACCGCTAATGTGCCTCGCGAAAAACTGGTATTTTAAAAAAATTACGTTTTTTCTTTCGAACTTTGATCTGCTGAAACTCCTTAACTATTCGTGGCACATTAACGGGCTTAATTCCAAAATGTTAAGAATTACAACAGCTACCAACTCTAGTTCAACTTTTTTCATTTTATAGAGGGGGCCGAAATCCCTGATCAAAAAACCTCGAAAATTTAAAAACTCTTAATTTTTGGTTTCAAAACTTAACCGTCTTATAATCTATCAAACCAACATTAAAATAATCTCTTATATGTACTGACTTTGTGTTATGCCGGAAAAGGTTGAAATATAAGGAGAACTTGAAAAAAAAGTGAAAGAAGGTAAAAACTATGGATTATTTCAAGCCATTTTTATCGATTTTTCAACTTTAACCCTCTGTAACTTTAACGGAAAAAGTGGGGTAATCCTTAAACATTGCTCAGTGATGGTTCAAGGTCTTGTTTACACAACTGCATTTACAGTTTTTCTAAATTCCAAAAACTGCCGGTTTTTTTTAAACATTTATTTCAGTTTCACTGAGTTGAAATTTAAAAAAAGATTTTGTGATATATTATGTTTGTTTAAAGTTAAAAAATGGCAGTAAAGATTTTGAGACATATAAAAATGGTGTATCCAATCAGTTTTATGAATCCGTTTTAAAGACCGGTGCTAAACAACTTCAATTCTTGATATAATTCATAAGGACTTTGATTCATAAGTAATTTTCATTTAAATTGTTACTCTCTTTGTCAGTAAAATAAGTTGATTTTTTTAAAATGCTTTTGTCTTCCTTACGACATTATTAACGCATTTAGCTTTTATTTTAAAATTTCATTAAGTTTAAAAGTGGTTTCTACCAATTTTTTTTTTAAATTGTTAGTTAAATAGATTAATTTTTTTAATTAAATTAAACAATTGTGGACAAATTTAAGATTACGTTTTTTTAAAGATGACCGGTCCTCAGACAATTAGTATGAATTGTTGAACTGTAAGTTTACATTTTCATTTAAAATTTCTAAGAAACAAAATCATAATTAAATCTTACTATTAAATAGAAAATTTAAAGTTTTTTAATTGTTAGAGATAAAAATATAAATTTTCGAGTAATTCGTATTATTATCTGTAAGATCCTGTTTAAAAAACTTATAATATTGTACACAATGTTTTAATTTAATGTGGTCATATTATATTTTAAAGTTGTTTAAAATGTAGGATTATCGTTCTGATGCGATACTAAACAAAATATTTGCGCTGACATAAATATATAATATTCATGTTGTGTCATTTAAAACAAATTTTATTTTATCGCAATTAGGCCTTTTAAATAATATTGTTTTTTTTTATTAAAACAGTTTTTCTTAAAAATGTTAAGTTTTCTTTGACCTTCTTTTGTTTAATTCTTCTTATTTTAAACGAGCTTAAGAAGAACAAAACAATTTTTCAAAATACAAAAATTTTCTAATAAAAAATAACAAAAAAATATATGAACATATATTATATATGAACATATAACATATTTGTCCATGTATGGAAATGTAGGTACATTTTTCTAGTATGTACGAATATGAATGACCGTATATGATTATATAAAAAATATATATGATCATATATGATTATATAAAAAATATATATGATCATATATGATCATATATGATCATATATGATTATATAAAATATATATATGATCATATATGCCTTTTACAAACAGCCCAAAACTTGTACGATGACACTTACCTTTCGTACCAAGTTTGGTTAAAATTGAAGCGGGGTAGAGGTCGAACATTGGATATTTTTTGATGATTTTTTATGGAATGACTCATTGGTAGCTTATATTCCCATATATCTGCAAAGTTTGGGTGAAAAATGTCTAGTGGATTGAGTTAAGGATACCCTTAAACACTTTATTAAATTTTGAAATTTCAAAATCAATTTATGACATCAATTCTTTGAAAACTCTGTCAATTAGTCACTATCGATCCGACATGTATAAAGTTTAGTATTATGTATTTGTTGTAATTCTCTTTATTATGTGTGACTTTTATACGTTTTCATTATGTTGTTGTTGTTGTTGTCTGTCAGTCTGTCTGTCTGTCTGTCTGTCTGTCCGTCTGTCTGACGTTTGTTCGTTCATATTGTTTCCAGCCCAACATTTATTTAATACCATTAAGAATTGGTTACACTTGAGCACTTAAGAGTATTTTATTTTGTTTGACAAATTTGTTTTATTTGAATTTTTTTTTGGTGTTTTAAAACTAATGAAAAAAGTACAACAATTTTACCGCCACACACTGAGTTTTTTTTTTAGATACGTTCAACACATTATTTGAATGTTATGTGTAACTTGGTCAATCAATTAACGTTGGTTTAAATGTTAAAGGGCATGATACAAGATATTAACAATATATTTAGAAAGAAGGGCGAAAAAAAATAGATTCCGACAAAAAAAGTTTATATATAGTCATATATAGCTGGATATAATTGTATATATGTAATTATATATGTGGCCATATGTAATGATATATATTTACATCTCATATTAATTCTTGCGATAATTTCTAATATAGCGCTATATAATATCATATATCATTATAGCTTATGATATATATAAGTTGATCTTTTTATCTCATCATATATAATTGATATAGTTATATATCAGATCATATATACTTCCATGTATATATATATATATAAAGTATATAAAGGGTCCGCCAAATAACTTTTTTTTTGAACTCCTGAAATAATTGGACTTTGTATGCCGTCATACCAAGGTCTTTATGCAAAATTCGTCTCAATGATGTCTCCGAAATGTTCAATTGTTGAGAACGACGGTGAATTGATGTTGATGGCGCTTCACGCACACTTTCTGCCACAGCAGCAATATTCTCGGGTGTACGCACTGTTTTTGGCTTTTCACGCTTTGGTTTATCGATGAGGATGCCAGTTTCTTTCACTTTTTTCACAAGATAACGAACATACGGACCATATTCGTTCAGCGGAAGGATAAAACTAATTATCTGTCAAATTAGACATGAGCTAAATGTTACCATTCACGAAACAAGCACTAGTTGAAAAAAAAAATGTGTAAAATTTTTTTTATTAATTTTTTTTTATCGACAAAAAAAATTTGTCGATATTTTTACACATCAAAAGTTATGACCTTTTAAGTGAAGGCCCTACCCCATAATTTGAAGCTATAGGGTTGCCAGAGTTTTCCAAAAAAAAAAAAAAATTTTTTTTTTTTAATACTTGCGTTCACTACCGCACACACTCACAACATTTTATCAAAATCGAAAAACATCGATTAATTTCACGATGATATTAAATGGAATTGCTCTATAAATAAAATAAAAAAAATAAATCAAATAAAAAAAATTCAATAATAAAATTAAATGAAATAAAAAAAAAAGTAATTGAAATAAACAAAAAATTAAATAAAAAAAATAAATGAAATTGTTTTCTTCAATTATATTATATAATTTGTTTCATTACCAAAATTATCTTTTTAATTCAGTATTGGTACTTTCTACCAATTATTGAAGTATGACAGCATTAATTTGGTTGTATGTCAAAATCATTGATTGTAAGACAATTTTAACTGTTTTATTTCAGAAAACTTTGTAATCAGTATAACATTTCTTCTTAAGCAAGTGATATTGTATGTTTTCACGCAGCAAAAAAATTTGATTGCAATATGAATGCGGCCACAAAACTCTTTTTCCTACAACCATAAATTGTTGTTTCAATTAAATTATTATTGTATCAATCATATTTCACCAATAACATGGTTGCTTTCATCATGTTCTAGTAAATATTTCTCTTTTTCTCAGTTATCATATTATTGTATTGTGTATTTATTATCATATTCCTCTATCCATATTATAGTTGCATCAACTATAAGATGATCAGTCTGTTTTTATGAGCGTCTTCGCTCTTTTAGTGTCATTCTTGTTTGAGATTTTGTGAAAAGAAGTTGTGAGAAACAAATTTAATAATATTAAACATAAAGACATTTAAAATAGACAAACAACTTAGTGGTGTTAATTGTAATGGCGATTTGTTTTGTGGAGGAAGTAATAAGTTTGCAGTCTCAACCCGGTCTACCCTGGAAGTAATAGCAAAAGTTCAATTGTCGCGCACCCCTTAAATAAAGTTATTGATTATTATATGGACATACAAGTATTACAAATTTAGTATAAAGTGATAAAAAAGTGATTTATTTAATTATTGTTAAAGAAAAAAAAAATATATAAATAAATATGAAGGACAAATGTAAACGAAATACACGTGCTTTTAAGGCTGTAGTAGGAAATAATCATAATATGTTTGCAACAAGCATAATATTGTAATAAATGATGACGAAATTCTTTTCCATGATCATACCATGATAACTAGGACTATAATATGGTTAAAATGTAAATATTGTGATTGTTGCAAACATGGTTTGATCATTATAAATGTATTGTGAATTCTTAACAATAATTTTAAGCGTGCTTAATGCTGTAATCACATATATTTCTAGCTTGTATAGCTGACAGAATATTTCACAAAGCTTATTCTTCAGCGCAAAGACAATTATTCGAAACCTACGTTTATTTAAATGTGTAAATTATTAAATAAATATTAGTGTCCGACCGAACGTTCGGCTTCGGCTTCGGAGTTCGGCCAAAAAGTGATGTTCGACCAAGTTCGGTGTTCGGCCAAATTTTGGCCGAACTTGGCCGAATACCGTATATTTGAAGAAGAACAGTTCATTTTTGATTTATTTCACGTAAAAAACAAAAGTTTCAAATTTATTTCACGCAAAAAAACAAAATTTTCAATTAAATTCGTCATATACTTTAGTTAAAATAATAAAGTTCAGGTATTTCCATATTTTTGTTGAAAACTTCAATAAAACAATTGAACTGACTTTATAATATTTTTGAAAAAATATTCTAAATTTGCTTTTTTACAAATTTATTGATGTTTGAATATTTTTTAATATACTTTAATGATGCTTTTTGTAGTCAAAATCAACGAAAATTTAAATTTTATTCAAACTAAAAAAAAATTAAAAAGTTCGGCTTCGGCTACGGCTTCGGCTTCGGCCGAATATTAAAAATTTGGCCGAAGTTCGGCTACGGCTTCGGCCAAAAAAAGTGACTTCGGTCGGACACTAATAAATATACTATTAAAAAACATGCATATATTTTTAATACATCTTCAACAGAATGCTAGGAGACTGTAGGGCTCATATTATGATAATTCCTAAAAATGTCCAGAACCATTAATATGATAATATTGGGATCTATTTGGAACCATAATATGGTAATCCAATTATAATATTATGATACAGAAACAAATAAGAGTATGGTTATCACAACCATAGTAACATGGTTGTCGCAATCATAAATCCAAAATTGTATTATGCTCTTCGAACATGGTTCCCTCAACCATATTTTTTTTTGCGTGTATTTGAATTTTGTCAATTTACAATTTAAATATTATTAAGTAATCTCTTAAATTGTACACAATAGGAGATCAGTTATCACACTTTTAAAAACAGTGAAAAATATTTTTTTTTTTTTGTAATATTAGAAAAAATAGCAAAAATCATTTGTAACGCAGTGTAACTGTAAAGTTTGGTTAAAAATGTCAAGCGGATCTATGGCATGTCTTTAATGAGTTAACAAAATGTAGTTATGCCCTTATTACACCGAACCCAACGATATAACTCGTGCATACAAATTTTTTTTTTTTTTTTTTTTTTTTTTTTTTTTTTTTTTTTTTTTTGTGTGTTAAATATACTTACAACAATAAACATATTAGAATTTTGTTGTTTTGGCTTGTTGTGTTAAAATATACAAAATAATATAATCTTTCAAATCGGATTTGTAATGTTTATGTGTATTTAAGTTCATTGAAGGTATTAACAAAAAAAAAAAAAAATATTACAAAATACCTTTTGGCTTTTTTTTTTTTTTTTTTTTTTGTGCAAGAAATACGACAATTCTTTCATATTTGCTACACACACTCACATTTTGGCCAACTTTTACTATTGACTTTTAATTTATCCTGTTGATTTTTTGATTGAAAAAAAAAGAAACGATTTTACACACAGAGAAATAAAGTGCCAATCGAATTGAAAAGTGTATTTTAAATGGTAACAACACTCAGGGAACTTCTGCCTTTAAAAATATGCAATTGGTTTGGGTTGTAATACAGTTTCTTTATTTTTAATGTAAATGTCAGTCATTTGTAGGACAAATTAAATTTTTACTAACCTTGGGTGTTAGTAGGGTGTTTTTTTTATACAGGTATATAATTTTAAGTTGGCAACTTTTCTTTAACTGGCGGCCATTTTGTCAGCTGTCAGGTTATTTATGTTTAGTTTGGTTTGGCATTTCAACATGAATAGACTGACGCCTGAACAACACTTCCAAATTATGCAAATTTATTTTGAAAATCATGGTTCTGTTTGAAATACGTATCGTTCACTGCGTCCATTTTATGGTCAACTTAATCGTCCATCAAAGCAATTAATTCGATTAACTATGGAACGTTTTCGCAAAACGTTTACTCTAAATGATAATATGCATCCACAGAAACGTTGTACAGTGAGTACAGAAGAAGTCACTGCTGCTGTAGAGCGCAGCGTAGAGGAAGACCGTCAGTCTATCCGTCAATGGTGACCGCTATACAACCATGATTACTGACTTTTTCGTTCATCAATTTTTTTTTTTTTTTTTATACAGTTGAACCTTGATTATCCGGGCCTCTATTAACCGGGTACATCTGTTAACCGGCATGCTTGTGGGTTGATTTATACCTCCTTTAACCGTGTTTACCTCTGTTATCCGTGCCATTATTTTTTTCCTCTATTAACCGTGCTTCACCTCTATCATCCGTGCAGCACACATATTTATTTGCTTGTTTTTTCTTTTCACCTACGTACAAAGAGTTGAAATTCCGGAAAAATAAATAACTTCTATTAACCGTGTTTTTGATTATCCGTGCTGAGTCCGGTCCCGTGCAACCCGGATAATCGAGGTTCAACTGTATTTCAAATTTTTTTTTTCATTATTTATTTATTTATTACTGCAACTAGTTTAATAAAAGCTAACAAGCAATTTATTTCATATAGATTGGTTAATAAAAATATATATATATTTTATGATGAAAAATATATGGTGTGTTGATACGTAATGCCATTAAGGGACGACATTAACGGTTCTGACGAGGTCGTAGGGTTTTATACGTTTGAGTCGGCGCTCAATTCCTGTTATATTAACCAGGGATGATGCTCCCGGGTTGACATGTTCTTGCAGCCTTTCATGATGTTTTGTTGCAAGATTATGAATAACAGAGGATACCATTTCCACACTCAGGTTACGATGGAGATCTGATATTCGGATGTACCATGGTGCATTGACGATGTTTTTCAAAACTTTGTTTTGAAAACGTTGTATTTATATGACTTTTTGCAGCACAGCCCCAGATTTGTGCACCGTATGTTCATATTGGTTTTAGCATTTGATTGTATATTAATAGCTTGTTTTCGATGGATAGCGTTGACTTTCTTCCTATTAGCCATTCCTTCCATCGGAGTTTTACATCTAAGGTCATGCCGAGATATTTCCCTTTATTTCCATAGGGCAGCTCTACATTATCTATTACTATTGGAATATGTCTTATGGGTTTGTTTGTAAAGTCTATATGTACAGACTTAGTTGCGTTTAATTTCAATTTCCACTTGTTCGTCCATTCTATTACCAGATCGAGAGCAGTTTGTAGGGTTTGTGTTGATTCATCGACAGTTGCCGCTACTGAGAGAATAGCTGTGTCATCAGCAAAAGTTGCCATTGTTGTATTTTCTAACTCTGGACCATCACACGTGTATAAAAGGTACAGAATTGGTCCCAAAATGCTTCCCTGTGGAACGCCTGCCTTTATTTCTTTTAAATCTGAATATACTTCTTCATGTTTTATTCGAAAATATCTTTCTTCTAAATACGTTTTAAGCAGGTCACAGTAACTGATGGGTAGTTGAGATGCGAGTTTTGCAATAAGTCCTTCATGCCAAACCTTATCAAACGCCTGGGAAACATCCAGAAAAATGGCAGAGCATATCTTTTTTTCTTCTAGAGCCTTTTCTATAACGTGTGTGATCCGATGAACTTGCTCTATAGTAGAGTGTTTATTTCTAAATCCAAATTGGTGTTTGGGAATTGTGTTATTACGATCAATGACTTCTTTAATTATTTTTAAAAGTAATTTTTCATAGAGTTTTTAAATTGTGGGTAATATCGAAATTGGCCTGTAAGAGCTAACGTTATTCATCAATTGAACAACCATGATGTGCAGGAGCTGTGTTTTCAACAAGACTGCGCAACATGTCACACAGCTCGTGCCACAATTGATTTATTGCAGGAAACGTTTAGCAACTGTATAGTTTCACGTTTCGGACCCGTGAATTGGCCTCCAAGGTCGTGCGATTTAACGCCGCTGGATATGTGGGTATAAGTGAAGTCGCTAGTCTACACAGATAAGCCCGAAACGATTGACCACTTGGAGACAACATTCGCCGCGTTATTGCCAATATACGGCCACAAATGTTGGACTACGTCCGAGCCAGCCGTGGCGGTCATATGCCATATTTAAATTATAATGCCAGAAGATTATCTTTCGAATAAAGTAAATTTCCTGTTAATTTAAAAAAATCATCTGTTTTTTATTCCATTTGACACCTCTATAAAAAACACATTTTAGTTCATTTAAAAAAAAAAAAACAAACCACATCAAATGACTGTTTAATGATTTTATATTAATTTTGTACAGTAGTTTTTTGTTCTTTAAAAAAATAAAAAAAAAAATGTTGTGTATTTTTTACTCTAATTGTGGTTAATTTTTTGAACATTAAAAAACAAATGACAATATTAGTTGAATTTACTGAAATGTAAGTCGTCCTTTCTTTAAGTGAAATTTCTTTTGTTTTTAACTACATTTGCAGTGGTCATTACCTACATAGTATTCGAAGTGAACTTATTAATTCAGTTAGTACAACTATATTTATATTAGATTTATAAATATTTTGGGTGTTGTAACTAAAATTCAGTGGAACTGACTGAACTTTGTTGTGAAAACTATTGTTTAGTTGTACCAGTGAATTCGTAATAAGCGAATTTGAGTCGTCTTAACCGAATTTAATTTGAAAATAGCTAAATTTTTCTCCGTGTGTAATTTTTCATTTGCAAATCTTGTGTATTTGCTTATTCAATTCCATTGAATCAAGTTAAAAGCAATATTATAATAAAAACAATATTGATACTGGATAATCTTTATGTACATAAATAAATTATTGAGATTTTCTTCGAAAATTAAAAATATAACTTTTCGATATTTATCATTGTGTTGAGGTTTTATTAGAATTATTCGAAATAATTAATATTGTGGCTGCCTTTGCGGTCAGATATTTGTTAAATGATGTGATGATGACTGAATTTATTTATGTTCATAATAAAGCGGCTAAATTAATTAATATACGCTGCATATTTTTATAAACAAAACATTGTAGGAAATTAGATGGGAATGACTCCAATGGTATATAAAAAAAAATAGTACAAACTTCTCAGGTAGAAAAAAATTTTTTACTGGCAAACACTGCGAATTTTTCTAAAACCTAACGTGTTAAATATTACCAAAGGTACAAATAATATTGTAATAGGAAAACACTATTTTGTTTGTAAAGCATGTGTTTTGCCAGTACCACCCTCAAAATTCTTTGCCAGCATTGTTTTTACCAATATTACAACCAATTAGAAGCATTTTTTTAAATACATATTTTAATATATTTTACACATTTAAATATAATGTAAGGCCGAACTTTTGCTGCTTTTTAAATATTTTAAATATTTCTCAAAATTATTTTAATTTAAGCTATTTTAAAAGCTTCAAATTTTTTTTAATTACCAACTTTATGCCAACGATGGCAATTTCGCTTAAACCAATGGTTGGCGATTGTTATAAATCGGGTAATAGGAGAATACTGTCAAGATTGTTAATCCCACGTTTTGCCAACCGACCCTCGCTGACGCTTTGCCAACACTGTGCCGATTGTATTTTTATGCCTGTGTTGTTATCGAAAGTTGGAAAAACTACATTCAGGGAAAACGGGTTTTTCATTATTATAATGAAAAACTTCATTGATTTTCGTTCCTATTAAAAAAAAAAATCGTTAATATTAAAAACAAATTGTGAAAATTTAAAAAATCACCTAAATGAAATTTAAAACTTATATATCTCGGAAAAAATTTTAATTTTTGTAATTTTTTATCTTTGTGTTTTTTTCAATATTACGAATTTATTTTTATTTGGCGATTCTTTTCAATTTCAATTTATTTTTAATTTTAGACACTTTTTTCAGATATTTTCAGAAATTTTCCATATTAAATTCATATTTTTAAAATATTTTCAATTTTTTTCTTTAGTTCCTTAAATTTCCACTAGAAAATGCTACAAAAATTTGTGGATGATTATGTCAATTTTTAATCAATATAAAAAAATTTACAAATCTCGGCTTCTGGAACATCTCAAAATAAAACGATAAAAAGTGCCCCAAAAAATACGGCATCTATGTATAACATATTTGCCTATTGCCTATTTTTGCTGAAAATTATTCATTAAATCAATGCAATTATTCATTAAATCAATTAAATTATTCATTAAATCTCTGAAATTATTCATTAAATCAATGAAATATTCATTAAACCAATCAAATTGTTCATTAAAGCAATGGAAGTATTTAGTAAATCTATAAAATATTCATTAAATCAATGAAATTATTCATTTAAGCAATGAAAGTATTCATTAAATCAATGAAATTATTCATTAAATCAATGAAATTATTAATTAAATCAATACACTTATTTCATTAAATCAATGCAATTATTCATTAAATCAATGAAATTATCAATTAAATCAATGAAATTATTCATTAGATAAATGAAATTATTCATTAAAACAATGAAATAATTCATTAAGTCAATAAATTTATTTATTAAATCAATGAACTCGTTCATTAAATCCATAAAACTATTCATTAAATCAAATAAATTATTCATTGAATAAATTAAATTTTTCATTATATTAAACTAAAAATAGTAATTGAATCAATTGAATTATTTATCCCATCAATGAAATTATTCGTTAAATCAATGAAATTATTCTTTAAATCAATGAAATTTTTCATTAAATCAATAATTTCAATTTAATAGAATCAATCCATTAATAGTACGAACGAAAATTTTATAAGTGTATCGGACCTGGAGCTGAACTACGGCACTAGTGATCGAGTGAAATCGTTTGAAAATTGTTTAATTTAATGAGTAACTACAAAAATTCTAATAATTAAAACACCAAGTTTTACATTTATTTTTAATAAAGAACCGAACTACAGTATCTCTGATCAAAAACATTTTGTTGAAATGTTTTATTTTCGTATATAGAAAATTAATTTCGATCGAAAAATTACGATCAAGATCATTTTACTGTAGACGTGTTTCAATTAAATAATATTGATTCAATTTAATATTTATTTAAAAACAAATTCTAGATTTGATACAATCTTTTAGTAGCTATTTTAGTCAAATAATTTTTCTGCACGCTGAGAGAATTATATGCCTGCTACTATTAATGAATTTTTCCCATCAAATCGATTAAATTGCACAGGAATTTATCCATTGAAACTTTTCATTAAGCTAATGCAAGTTTTCATAAAATTGTTTAAAAAAATTATTTTATTTATAAAAAGTTTTTATAAACTTAATGATGAATTTTCATTAAAGAAACGGGTTTCATAAAAACTAGGAAACTTTTCATTTATTTTAAGACAATTTTCGTTTATTTCGTGAAGAAGTTTTATTAATTTACTGAAAAATTTCATTATTTTTCGTCCAACAAAATTATCTCTCAAAAGGGTTACAAAAATCTTGATTTTAATTAAGTCTTATCGCTATTCACAATATGTATGTATTTAAATTTTTATTGATTTTATTTATAATACCATATAATTTGAGTAGATTTAACAAATCAGTGATTCTATTATCTTTCTCGATATGTGTGTGTTTATATTTTGTAATGTAATATTATTTTAACCCTATTATGTGTATTGTGTAGAAAATGTAAGCAATCCAACCCCTTTTCTTTAATATTACCTACTCTACTCTGACTTCTTATACAATTGTTCTTTCGGTTCCACCATTAGGCCATGTATTCTACATAATATTTAATCATGTTTATACTTGTCAATTGCAGTTATAACAAAAACACACACCCACACACATACATACTTACACACAGTGTTGCCAGGTATGTTGAGCATAAAATCGTCAAATTTTCCAATAAAAATCGTCAAAATCGTCATTTTATTAGTGTCCGACCGAACGTTCGGCTTCGGCTTTGGAGTTCGGCCAAAAAGTGATGTTAGGCCAAGTTCGGTGTTCGGCCAAATTTTGGCCGAACTTGGCCGAATACCGTATATTTGAAGAAGAACAGTTCATTTTTGATTTATTTCACGTAAAAAAACAAAATTTTCAAATTTATTTCACGTAAAAAACAAAATTTTCAATTAAATTGGTCATATACTTTAGTTAAAATAATAAAGTTAAGGTATTTCCATATTTTTGTTGAAAACTTCAATAAAATAATTGAACAGACTTTATAATATTTTTGAAAAAATATTCTAAATTTGCTTTTTTACAAATTTATTGATGTTTGGATATTTTTTAATATACTTTAATGATGCTTTTTGTAGTCAAAATCAAAGAAAATTTAAATTTTATTCAAACTAAAAAAAAAATTAAAAAGTTCGGCTTCGGCTACGGCTTTGGCCGAATATTAAAAATTTGGCCGAAGTTCGGCTACGGCTTCGGCTTCGGCCAAAAAAAGTGACTTCGGTCGGATACTACATTTTATTTTCAAAAATCGTCAAAAAATCGTCAAAACAAAAAATATTTGTTACACGTGGGATAAAGTTTTAATAAAAAAAAAGAATAATAATGTGATTCACATTTCAAGTGCTCATGTACTATCGGTGTAATATAATACGACTTTTTACACTTTTCTGTAATTTAAACTTCGAAAATCATGATATTTTATAACGATAGCACTTTACCACTTTAACTGTTAATTCCTTCTACATAATTCTATATACACCACTTCAGTAGCACAATTTTTAAATCTTAAATTCTTTTACATAGTTTAGAAATTCTTTAACAATGTTATTTTCTTTAATTACTAAATTTGGACTTCCATTAACGAGTTAAAGTTCCAAATTGCATTACATGTGATGACATAGTTCAATACAATAAACTGTGAAATTTTTGATTATTTCATATTTTCATTTTGGGTTGGTTTTTATTTTAATATTGCTAAAAATTATTTATTATTTTATTTATTATTTATATTATTATTTATTTTTATTTAAATATTATTTATTACTGCATGTTTTTCCATTTTCAAATATAAATTGTGAATATCTGAAGTTTCACTTTGGAACACTTTATTTATATTATTATTAGGCCTGTTTTTTAAGCACCGGATTTATTTTTGGATTTATAAATGAGAATATTCGAACTCGATGTTTGTTTCGCAAAACCTTGGATGTTTTTTTTTAATTTAAAAAATATTTTTTTTTATCTCAATCTTATACTAATTAAACTTTAATATATAAATATTAAAAAAAGCAGGGTTGGCATTCAATAACTTTTCATAATAACGATTGGCTATCACAGTAACACTAATAGCGGAATGGAAATTTAAAAAAAGCGATTCCATTAAAGGCATGTTTCTTCTTATGTAAACGGTTTTAGTTTTCTATTTAACCTGTTTGATTTTGAAATAGCTTGAACTAGTTAAAGTCAAAATAACGCTAAAATACCGAAACGACGATTTATAACGTTATTTTGTTGATGTAACAAAATTTAATGGGTAGACTTTTGAAATAAACCCTGTAAAGACACATGCCACTATTGGAATCGTAGCTTTAAAACGTTCATAACGGCATTAGTGTTGCAGTGGCAGGCAACTGCCATTGTAATGAAAAGGTAGTGTTTGCCAACCATGAAAAAAGTAAGCACATACTCAGGGCACTTCTGCTGTAATTATGATTTTACATTCATTTTATACAGTATTTTTTTTTTTATTTAAAAAAATAAAACAAATTAATGTTTGTTTATATTTTACTGCACTGATTGAACCACTCATTAATAATACAATTGTAGTTAAATTTTTGAACAGTAAAAAACAAATGACTATGTTAGTTGAATTTACTAAAATGTAAGTCGTTCAAGTGAAATTTCATTTGTTTTTAGCTACATTTGCAGTGGTCTTTACCGTTATTAAGTGCAAAAAATAAATTAAAATAAACCTAACATGAATCCATTAAATAATTTTTTTGCTAAACTTTCAATAAAAAATAGTTTTTAAATTTAACGAAATAATAAAAATCCAAAAATAGATCCGGTGATTTTTTAATAATAGCAAATAAACATGTTTTGCTGACATATTAAACGTTTGTCAAAAATCGTCATTTTGGAAGCAAAAATCGTCAAATCGTCATTTAGTAATTTAGGTACTAAAAATCGTCAAAATGACGATAAATCGTCAAACCTGGCAACAGTGCTTACACACATAACCATGTACATTAGGGTGGGGCGATTAGTATGGAAGGAAAACAATCTTAATGGGCGCTTCGCGTTTCTGATTCTTGGGATTGTACTGAGCAAAAAATTCCACTAGACCATAGGTCTATGGTGAAAATCGAGCTTCCACATTTTGACTTTACGGCAAAAAAGCCCTATTTTGAAATTAAAAATTAACCCCTTAAACCCCACCCACAAATATGATTGATTAATCTGCTAGAGAATCTTCCAAAGAAGAGATTGATACCATAATCTTGGATAAGCTCCTCCTACTTCCTGAGATATGTCCATCCCACACATTACTACTTTCACAAAATACGGCTAAAAAGTCAAATTCTGGAAGCTCGATTTTCACCGTAGACGTATGGTCTAGTGGACTTTTTTGCTCAGTACAATCCCAAGAATCAGAAACGCGAAGCCCCCATTAAGATGTTCAAATCGCCCCGCCCTAATGTACACACAATACTATCAACCACCTTTTCAACCACTTAATAAAATGTAATTGTGCATGTAAAACTATAAACTTAACAAAAAAAAAAAAAAGTTAAAGGAAGGAAACATTATAAATGTAATTGTTTTATTACCCACTATTATGTTTTATTTTTCTCTTGTCTATAATTCTCAAACATTTTTCTACACGTTTAAGTTTTTTTTATGCTTAAATTAGCTCAATTACATTTTTTGCATTGAATTATATTCAACAGTATTTGAATTTTAATATTCTAATCTTGTAATATTTGTCAGATTAACACTTTTTTTATTTAATTTTTAAAAAAATGAAAAGCCTATTTAAAGCAAAATTGGAAAATACGCAATAAAATAATAAAATACGCAATAAAATATACAATAAAATAATAAAATATGCATTAAAAATATGCATTTAAAGCAAAATATGCAAAAATATGCATTTATAACAAAATATGCAAATTATGGATTTCGTTTTAGTTTTAAAATAGCGATATATGGCGAAACATTTTCAAACCCCAATAAATTTTTTGCGGTTTTATTAATTTTAGCGATTTTGATTTTTTATTTTTCTTTTAAATTTTGAGTTTTTTGTTAAATTTTAGTGATATTTTCAATTTTGTCGATTTCTCATTCAATTTTGTTGATTTTAAATTATTTTTTTAATTTGGTTTTTTTTAAATATATTTTTTTTAATGTTGTCTTTTTTTAAAATTATTTATTTTATAGTGAATTTTTATTGTTGATCTATATAAATTGTATGTGAGTTGTTGGTTAGTTCGGTTAAAGATCATGAATATTTTTCTATATTAACAGAAAAATTATAATTTTATTTGTGATAATTTACTTTAATTAACAGAAAAAACAATTAGAAAAAAGTTATTTGACACCTGCATGAATGGAGTTAACTTTCTAGCCCGCAACGGCCTTCATCAACATTCTTCGTGCCTTAAAGTGTTAAATTGTAAACATCATCTATTTAACTCAACTAGTTAGGTTAAAAATGTGCCGTAACTTAGTTTTTGAGTATGACGAAATTTACTGCGAACTTATTTTCTATAAAGCTATGTTTAGTTGTTAATTATTACCACAGTTGCCAGTTCAACTAATTAAGTTGAAATTTGACTGGCAGTTATTTTCAAATGTCATCATATTCTATCCTTTACATTGTAAGTGAAGGAATATCAAACATTGAAGATTTTTATTCGTTTTTCAACATACATATGTCGAGCATATATATTAAGCGAATTTTTGCACTGTACCTTGTGAGTGGTTAATAGTGAATTTTTATTGTTGACCTATATAAATTGTATGTGAGTTGTTGGTTAGTTCGGTTAAAGATCATGAATATTTTTCCATATTAACAGAAAAATTATTATTTTATTTGTGATAATTTGCTTTAATTAACAGAAAAAACAATTAGAAAAAAGTTATTTGACACCTGCATTAATTAAATTAAATTAATTTTTTTTTTTTAAATAATTTTTTATTTTTTTAAAGAGAAACAACACTTGGAAAATTCTTCCTATTTATTAATGTGTTGCTTTCTTTGGAAATTGGATATTGGAGAGATTAAAGGTGGGAAAAGATGAAGAGCTTCAGACATGGCAACACTGTAATTGCGCGAGTCTTAGAACAGTTGTTGCTCGCCACCTGATGTAGAGTTGGCGAATTTATTGAATCTTTTTGGTTCATAGCCCTGATTCATTATTTTACTTCGGTGGGGTTAAGTGCTATGGGAACACCGAAGGTTTGAGCTGCGATACGTATGAGGGATAGAAAACTCATAAATATTATTTTTCTAAATTGATGTTGCCTTCAACGGGAATCGAACCCGGGACCATCTGAGTAACAGTCCAACTCGCTAACCATTTTTTTATTTTTGTCTGTTTTTTGTAATTTTATCAATTTTTGTTTCTGGGCAATTTTAATAAAATTTTTATTAGTATCTACTAGGGTATTCAGGTTTTGTTCGATTTTTAGGTTTTTAATTAATCGAGTAAAATTTTAAAATTACTCGAGTAACTTGAATAATTTAAATAGTTTTACTTCATTAATTTTTCCTTAAAAATTCACAATAAAACACAAAATAAGTTTGATATAATTTTTATTAAAAATAAAAATTATGTTTTTTGGACCTTTAATTGTGCAATGAAAATTGTTCAAGTTCGAGGCCATACTCTATATTTCTTTATAAGGATATTGTCCTAACAATCTATAGAGTTTTTTGTTTTCAAATTTATCATTTGACCCTTTCAGGAATGTGTTGATAGATCTATTTCGGAAATTTTCTAGGTTCTAATCATCAGAACACGTTTTTAAAGAGGTGACAATCCCATGCCAAACATCAAACATTCATATAAACTAGTTTACTCACTACATGAGAACTAATATATATTATATGGGCTTCAAGGTAAAGATTATAACCATTGATCAAAAAATAAATTGAAAACTTCTTTGTTATGTGCAAGGTCCACCTCTGGTGGATATTCAATTACACGTTTTTTGTTTTTTTCCTAATTTTTATTTTTTGTTTCGTTTATAAACAAAAAGAGGGGGACTAAACTAGTCTGTACTTTGTCTTTTATACAAGTTTGATATAATTTTATTAAAAATAAAAATTATGTTTTTTTCGACCTTTAATTGTAAGGCTGCCCTCTAAGGTAAGGCTGCCTCAGGGCAGTCTTCATAAAATTTACCACAAATGCGTCAAATGAGCGTTTTATACATAGAAATTAAATAAATTTGCTAAATATTTTGCGAAGAACTTTATAGTGTGCCGTCCACGGTTTGGAAGCGAGAAAGCTTCAAAATCAAAATTTCGTAAAATTTGAAAAACTAATTATTAAAAAAAAAAGAAATAGTTTTCAAAAACTTAAAAAACCAATTTTAGTTGACTAAAAGCTCTTTATAATAAAATATAAGTAAGATTGAAGCTTTCTCTTTAATAATAAGGCCTTACTTTAGTCCAAGGACTCACAGGATCAGGATTCTTCTAAAGGACATCGTCTTAACTTATAAACTAATAGAAGGATTTATATGAAATTTTGCAGAAAGCAGACATTAAGTATTAATAGCAAAGCGTTGAAGTATGAACAATATTCTTTTCGCCTAATTTTGCTTTTTCCAAAAAGCGAAAATCGCGATATCTTCTTAAATAGGAGCAGAAAAAAATAGTTTTTCGAGTGTGGTTATATCTTGGTAAGAGAAATAATGTTTGTCCAAAACTTCTCTTTTATATGCTTTAGTTTCCAAAATTCATCCTAAAATATTTTGGCTCATATCGCCTTAATTAGGCCACGATAAACAATTTTGTTGAAATACTTATTATTTGTTTTTCGAGTGGAGCACATTATATGAATTTCGTTGCAAAACATCGTTTGCCAATTAGAGGATTAAGTAACAAGTACCACGTAGCACAGTGTATTCCATATGGAAACGGTTTGGAAATGGAGTGGCATCAACCGGTATCAAACAGAAAGAACGTCCAAAAAAATTAACCGCAGCTGAGCTTCTAGAACAAGGAATTCCAAGGAAAAATTTTTGTAAAAACTTACTCCAAATTAATGTGAAACACTACCAGAGGAAGACAATACCAAAATATAGTAAAAAACAATTGACAGAAATAACAACAAACAACTGAGGAAAAACTTCATGAAAAAAAAAATTTCAAATAATTTTGGATATTGAAAAATACGTTTCTTTTGATTGGAACAACGAAAGTAGTAATTCTAAATTTTATTCTGATGACTTGAAAAAAACTCCCGACAAGGTACAGTATTTGGCCAAAGCGAAGTTTGAACCAAAAGTACTAGTGTGGGCAGCCATTTCGGCAAAATGTATATCACAACTATACATCCAGAATTCAAACGCTATGGTTGTAACCCGGAAATTTTTACAATAATAAATGTTTAGTAAAACTGGAAAGATTTATCAGATATAGACACTTTAAAGACGATATATTATTTTGGTCAGATTTAGCAAACTGTCAATTATGCCAAAAAGACGTTAGAATGGCATAATGCAAAAAACATACATTTTGTACCGAAATACGCAAATCCTCCAAACATCCCAAAATCACGTCCAATAGAGGACTTTTAGGGTCTTTTATGCCAAAAAGTTTATGAAAATGGTTGGGAAGCCAAATGCACTGAAGAATTGAAGAAAACAATTTAAGGGGGGACATGACATTGGCCGTTTTTTGAAATCGACTTTATAATTTTGTATTTTAGTAAATATTCATTCTTTAGATTTTAAGAAAAAAAATTTCATGGAAAAATTCCTACGGGTTCAAAAGTTAGAGCCGGATTAGTGAGAGCTCATTTTTAATTTTTGCGCTACCTACGTACCTTTTTTTTCTTTGTTCACAAACTTTGAACGCGTTTATCTCGAAACCATGTTTTTCGTACTGGTTGCGGCACTAGCGGGACTAGCTTGACGGATTTTTTTTTTTTTTGTATTTTTTTTTAAACTTGATTCGCTATCGTATGACACGAGCTTTTTTTAAATTTTTTTTTCGATTTTTTATGAATTTTTAAAGTCAATATTTTTTTTTGAAAAAACACTTTTAAATTTGGAACATCACCAAAAATTGAAAAAAAAAATTAAAAAAAAGCTCGTATCATACGATAACCAATTTTTTTAAGCTTTAAAAAAGTAATTTTTTTCCGGATCGGACAATTTTTGCGACTCCCAGCGCTGCAACCACGAGGCCCCGTTTTTTCTCTGCCGCCAGTTTGGAGCTCTTTATAACCATGTTGGAGTGGAAAATATATTTTTTTGAATTTTTTTTCTTGTAATTTGTTCAATTCTCTACAACAATAAAAAAAATTTGGAAAAATGTTTGTTTTTGACTGAGTTATGAATTTTTAAAAAAAGGTCTGTTTTCTCTGCCGCGAATGTAATGTCCCCCCTTAAAACAGTGTAAAAAAATTCACATGACTGTAGTCCAAAACATGATTAGAGGTATCAAGCATAAAATGTTCCAAATAGAAGATCGCGGTCCATTGGCTCTCCACAAAAAGCTATTTCATAATTTATAGACTATACTGTGTTATAAATAAAAAAATATTTAAAAAAAACTAGTTATTTAATTACAAGCGTTTTAAAATTGTCCATCTTCTAATAGGTTAGTTATATATTGGCAAGAGGAATAATTTATGCCTAAACTTATACATTTTTATGGATTAGTTTTTGAGATTCGCTCCAAACCTTTAATGGCGTATATCGCTTTAAGTAGTCAACGATATCGCTTTGGTAGAAGAACATATGGTTTAATTTTAGTGCCGAACTCGTGGTATATATTTCATTGCAAAAAAGCTTAAGCCGGATTGAGGGTTAAGCTTTTTGTCCGTATATCTCCAAAATTTTTGTATAGTATATTCCAATGTTTTGCTGGGTTTCTCATTCTCATTTGGTTGTTCGAATTCTGTGTTGTAATTTATTAAAGTAAACCACAACAATTACCATAATACCATTAATTAAAATTATAATAATAATAATAATGATGTATTTGTTGTTGTTATATACTATTTTTAATGTAATATTGTTTTAATACATAATAAAATATAAGTTTATAATGAGATTTATTATAAATTTATTGGTTTATAATTTGTAATTGATTTTCTCGTCTACAGCTGTTGATTTTATGTTTTTCTCTCTCTCTCTCTCTCTTTCATTACAGAATATATTTCATTGTCATTGATTATAATTTCATTACAACGGGGGCAACAAAAAGGCTTAACACTGGACCGTAAAAGTGTGGTTGAAGGGTAATGGCGGCCTCCACTCAAGGAGAAATTCGAGTGGGTCCCGGCCACCAGGTAAACGATGTCTATGTACGTACATAACTCACAAATTTCACGGTAACAACTCTACTTGTGACTCTTTTTTTTTTTTTTTTTAATTTATCCAATTATAAAAAAATTCTTTTTTCGTTTTTGTAAAAATTCAAAATTTTAAATTTCCTCTTACTAACGATTAATAATGTCATTAACATATTTAGTTTTGTTTTTTTGTATACAATTTAAATTGATGTATGTCCATATATATTTAGAGATTATAGAGAGTTTTTTTTGAAATAGAGAACATTGTAGCAAAGATTTGGTTAAAAAGTACAAAAAACACAGAGAGAATTTTCGTGGACAAGATTTAATGTATACTTTTTTCAATAAACTAATGAAGTTTTCTTCACAAAGTGAATGAAAAATTTCTTAAAATTAATGAAAAATCTTTATCTTTTTTTATATTTTTAATGAAACTATTTATTACGAAACTTTTTCATTAGAGCTATGAAATATTTAATAAATAAAATTAATTTTTTCATAACATTCTATGAAAAACTGCATTAATTTAATGAAAAGTTTCAACAGACGAGTTTCAGTGCTAATGCTAAAACTCATTGATATTATGCAGATAAATTCTCTCTGTGAAGTAAAATAAAAAAAAATCACGAGACTAGAAGTTCTTAAGAGTATAATAAAAAATTTCAGATTTCCAGAACTTTAAAGGTTCGAGTTTGAAATCAATAATTAAAAAAAGTAAAAACGCAATATTTTTATATTAAAAAGGCGTAAAAGTGCACCAGACACCAAAAGCACTTACAAAAGCACCAATTTAGTGTTTTTTTATGTTTTGGCGTTTTGTGACATTGAAAAGTATTTTAGTTGGTCTCACTGTATGGAGTTTGTTCTTGTATTTTTAAGTCATTTTAATAACACGCGGCATCGATCTTGCAATGTAAATCTGTTAAATCGGCAAAAACGAACTTTATTTGTAGGCGGTGATGCTTAATTTTTAAGGCAAACGTAATTAGATTTCCTAAACAGTTTGGTATTTAATACGAGGGCGGATCAATAAGTCCGTGGCATTTTGAATGAAGTGCAGTTTTTTTTTGCAAAAAAAAAAAAATCTATTTTTTTTCAACATAATCTCCTTTTAGCTCAATACACTTAGTCCAACGTTTCTCCAATTTTTATATCTCTTTCAAAAATAGGATTTTTCGAGGTCCATAAAATAGGCATTGTTTGATCAATAATTTCATCGTTGCAGCTAAATCTCTTTCCACCGAGCCATTTCTTTAGGTTTGGAAATAGGAAATAGTCACTGGGGGTTAAATCCGGAGAATATGGCGGATGAGGTACCAATTCGTAGCCCAATTTATGGAATTTTGTTATTGAGACTGCACACGTGTGCACCTGTGCATTATCTTGATGAAAAAGAACTTTTTTCTTTTCCATATGGGGTCGTTTTTTAATCCTCGTTAAATCGGTCCAATAAGTTGGCATAATATTCGCCGTTTATTGTTTTTCCCTTTTAAAGGTAATCTATGTGGATTATCCCGCGTGCATCCCAAAAAACTGTTGCCATCACCTTATTGGCCGACAAACTTACCTTGGCCTTCTTCGGAGCCGGTTCATCCGAAGAAACCCATTGCTTAGACTGCTGCTTGGTCTCCGGAGTGTTGTAATGGATTCATGTTTTATCCACAGTTACAAAACGCTGCAAAAACTCATTCGAATTGCGGTTAAACAACTCCAAACAATCCTTTAAAGTTGTCACACGATTACGTTTATGGTCAATTGAGAGCAAACGCGGTACCCATCTTGCGGACAGCTTTCTTAAACCAAACTGATCATTTAAAATCGAAACCACACTGCCATATGAAATGCCTTTGGCATCAACAATCTCACGCACTTTTACTCTTCGATCGCACAACACCACATCGTGGATTTTTTCGACATTTTCATTAATTATTTGTAATTGTGCGACCACAACGAAAGTCAATAAACCACTTTTTAATCATTGAAATCGATGGTGTAGAGTCCCCATAGTATTTATCAAGATTTTACTTGGTTTGATGGACGGTTTTTTCGCAAAAAATAATGTTTAATGAGCACTCGAAATTCACATTTTTTATTTTTAAAAAATCCACGAATTTGTTTGTTTTGAACAGCTGTTAAATGCAAAGTAAATGACGGAACTTACTCAAAATTTGACAGTAGTCTATTATCAGATGGTACTTGATGGGAGCAGTGTTGCATTTCATATAACTACGAGGGAAGTTCAAAAAGTCACTGACTTATTGAGCCACCCTCGTATGAGCAAATTCTGCGAAAACAAAATATAATTTAATTGAGATTTTTCAAATGAAATTATGAAAATTTCAATTTAAATTGTGATTTTATATTCAAAATTATCAAAAATTCAAATGAAATTGTAATTTTCCATTTTAAATTGAGAAAATTCCAAATAAAATTAAGATGCTCCATTTTAAAATTTAGGAAATTCTAAATAAAATTGAGATTTTCTATTTTAAATTGAGAAAATTCAAAATGAAGCCCATATTTTCCATTCGATATTGAGAAATTCAATTTAAAATAAGGATTAGGAAAAGCCCAATTTAAATTAAGACTTTTCACTTGAAATTAGGAAAATTTCAATTGAAATTGTGACTTTCTATTTAAAATTGTGATTTTTCTTTTGAAATTTGAAAAATTTCAAATTAAATCCAGAAAAGTTAAAGTGAAATTGGGAAAAATATAATTGAATTTTCAATAATTTCAAATGATTTGCAGAAGTTTAGAATAAGAAAGTTCTCAATTTCATTTTTTTTAATTTTTCTCAACTTTAATTGTAATAATCTTAAATTCAAAGATTATAACCCTAATTTCATTTATAATTTTCTCAATTTCAATTTTCAACATTTTAATGAATTCGTTTATCTTTCAAGTACAGTAAAATCTTAAAAATTAAATGTAGTTTTTAAAAGAGTCATTTAAACGGCGCCTTAACACTACATTTTTGAATTTAATCTTTTTAATTGTGTTGTTTTTTCTACACTCATAATAATCCATGCTTAAAATACGAAAATAATGTCAAAACAACAAAAACTTTCGTAAAATGAACAAATTTTGGTTTGTTTTACGAAAATATTTGTTATTTTGACATTTATTGGTATTTTTATGCATGGATTATTATCAGTGTATGGAAAGATGTTAGATAAATATCGATTAGAAAAACAAATATTTTGAATGATGTGACTGTGTTTTGGTTATTTTTATTTATTAACTGTTTGCAATATAGTTTAATTATATTGATGATGAATTTTAAGTACTTACAACTAAAACTATTGAATAATGACTACATTTTGTTGGTTACAATGGAATTCCAACAAATTTATTCTCTGTGTGTACACACTTTTTGCATATTTCTCAAAACTAAATTACGCATAAAACCGTGGATTTTTTGAAATTTGAAAAACAAAATACGCCAATCATTAAGTGGTTCCATAAGAGTTTCTGAATGCAAAATTTAATTGAAATCGGAAGACCCAAAGTCAAAAAATGTTCTTTTTTTGTCCGGTCTTCAATGGAATGTGTATTTCAAAGGGAGGTGCTGCCAAATATTGAAATTTGTTGAGTAGTGTTATTTGATTACCAGCGATTGTAATTATAGAAATTATGCGATTAATCAAACATTTATTAGTTTTGTTTTTAATTTGAGGTTCAATTACGAAAACATTAAATAATTGTTAAAATTTAAAAATAATAATAAAAAAAAGTTTAGATTTTTGTGCTTACAGAAAAAGAAAGAATTTAAACAAATTTTTAATAGAAATTATATTTGTGACACTTTTAATCAAACTCACTTAATAAAAATATTTTTAAATTTGACGACAGACTGTAATTGTATAATTTTATCTATCGTCACAATTGATCAATTGTCGCGCTATGTCTACATTTTTTTTTTTTTTTTTTTGTTTTTTTTTTTTTTTTTTTTTTTTTTTATTGATACAGAGTAGTAAATTTAAATTGTATATTTATTTACACAGTAGTAGTTGATGATATTTTATTTGTTTTTAATTAATTGTACTAATTGTTTAAATGTTTACTAGATTTTTTTGTTATAATTATTTTCAATAGTAATAGTAACAACAAAATCAACAATATAACCTTCCCACTACTAAACAACTTCCTCGAGTAATATTCCCTACTGCCCCCCCCCCCCCCCACCCCCTCCCATAACTCCTTATTTTACAATTGGCAGTTTTATTTACAATTGGCTTAATAAATAATAATTATAATAATGGATAGATATCAAATTTTAAACATTTATTTAAGTTGTTATAAATGGGTGGTGGTGGTATATATAGAGAGTGTGTGATTGTTGGAAAACGAAATTAAATGATAAAACATATATACCTTTGTATATACAGTGGTGGTCTCCAAATTAGCCCACCCAGCATGAAATTTTTTTTCTCAAAATCTTAAATATTAATTTTTTAAAAGAGTTTTTATTTATTTATTTCATTTCATCTACAGAATTTAATTCTTACATATTACTAAACTAGAAGAAAACTTAAAAACTAATTATAATGTTTAAATAAAAACAACTTAAACTTATCTTTATTTACATTAAAGTTTAAAATTGAAGCAAAACTATTACATAAGTGTAAACATCTTGCAATCGGCTTATTTTCGGCGTAGTTTGTTCTATGAACAGATTCTTCGAAAATCCGGTTTACTCTTAAATCTCTTGGAGGGCGATATTATATAAAGTGATCCCTAATTTCGGAACAATTTATTTCACTAAGTATAGTACTAAGTATACTACATGACTTGACCCTCATTTCGCTCGTCAGAAATTGTTAAGTTTGCCCCTTACATAAAGATTTTTTTGTTTTGTTTTACCAACTTGGTGGTCGCCTAACGGGTAAGTGGGACCAGATTGAGATTTACCGCCCTTCACATTTTTGTTGCCCTAACCCTACCGTACAAATTACCTTCTGACATATTTACTCTTAATTTTACCTGGACAATTAAAGATGGTAAAAGCGTTTGGTCAAGCATTCTTGCCTGTGTTAGGGTCAAAGGGTCAAAAGTCAGGGTTAAAATATTATGGCAATTAACAGAGACATCGGTAACATTGTCTACACTGCAAATGT